>VZRO01008598.1:525484-540256 GCA_013397915.1 Daphoenositta chrysoptera
GGGGCCGCCCTGTCGCGACTTACCCCGCCCGGCGCGACAGTCCCCGGCGAGGGCGGGCCTCGGCTCCCGCTTCCCTCTTCCCTTCCCCCTCCCGGCGGCGGCGGCGGGGATGACGCACGTCCGGCGCGGTCCGAGCGCGGGGCCCGCCCCCCCAGCCATGCCCGCCGGCGTGCCCTGGCCCACCTACCTGCGGGCGCTGGCGGCCAGCATGCTGGCCATGTTCGCGGGGGCCGAGGTCGTGCACAGGTACTACCGGCCTGACCTTGTAAGTGCTCGGGGGGTCCCGGTCGCTGGTAGCGTGTGTGCGGGATGGAGGGTCTCCTGGAGAGGCTGTGCCGCGGAAAGCTCTCTGGCCTGGCGGTGGACGGCGATCAGCCTCTACAGAGGCACTGGCCAGGCAGCCAGGACCTCACTGTGTCCGGCTCTGGGCTCCTCAGTACAAGAAAGACAAGCAGCGGGTTCAGTAGAGGGTCTCAAAGATGATGAAGGGTCTGGAGTGTCTCTTGGGAGACGACTGAGAGGGGATCTAGGAATGCTTGTAAGTATCTCAGAGGTGGGTGCCAGGAGGATGGTGCCAGACTCTTTTCGGTGGTGCCCAGCAACAGGATGAGGAGCAAAGGCCTCAAACTAAAGCACAAGAAGTTTCACCTCAACATGAGGAAGAACTTCTTTCCATTGAGGGTGTGAGAACACTGGAGCAGGCTGCCCAGGGAGGTCGTGGAATCTCCCTCTCTGGACACATTCCAAACTCACCTGAACGCCTTCCTGTGTCACCTGCTCTAGGTGACCCTGCTTGGGGCTTGGACTGGATGATCTCCAGAGGTCTCTTCCAATCCTAACAATTCTGTGATTCTGTGACTTCCCTGGGGAGTCGCCTCCACTCTGGTACCGTGTGTCCAGAAGGGGTCTCTGCTGTGGGAAGCGGCGTTTTGAAAACAGCGTGGAAAAGTGGCGAGAAGAGGCTCTGCTAGATTTAAATAGACTTTGTTTCCTTCAGTAACAGAAATGAAGACGACCAAAAGTTGACGTTAGAAATGACGACAGATAAGGCTGTCAAAATTACAGGCACAGAACTAAACTCTAAACGAGACCATCCACCAGGGATAATAATGGTTGGTTTAGCCTCTTGGAGGCCTGAATTGGAAGCTTTCTCTCATCCTCCTGCTCATGTATACTTCTTGGGTTTTTTAATTTTCTGTGCTATTTTCAAATGGGAAATAAGTTAAAAAAAATCACCATGCTTGAGCTGTCACATCAAAATTTAAGCAGTGTGGCTTAAATCATTGATAGATGAATTAGAATGTGTGTATTTTAGTAATCTCTGCTGTAGCCTTTTTTACAGGCAAGTTGACAAATTTATTCAGAATGATCAAATGATCTATACTTCTAAAGTAGCACGAATTTTGAGGGGATGCAGTTCTTGAAATGTCATGTTATCTGGTATCTTTTTAAAATTTCATCTCCAGTTTCAGTGCTTAACTTCTAAATCAGGACAGTAGAGGCAGTGAAACTTTTTCTTCTGTCACCAAGAGTATGTGTGGAAACTTCAACTGTGCTAGAACATCTCTACCAAACTCACTTTAATGGCAAAAAGAAGCTTTGCTCCTTTAAAACAAACTGTCCATTCTTCCTTTAATCTCATTTATATTTTGCTACTTTAAAATAAGTCAAATTACAAAAAGGTAATAATTCTTACAGTGTTTTGCATGTAGGAATTATATTCTGCTCAGAAAAGAGGGCGACAAAATCACAGTTTAGCTGTCATGCTCTTACAGAGTAAGCTTATTTACTGTTTTGGGAGTTTAGTTTTTCCTCTGTCACAACACTGACGTCTTTCTCTGTTTTTAACAGAGCATACCTGAAATACCTCCTAAGCCTGGAGAACTGAAAACAGAACTGTTGGGTCTAAAAGAAAGATCAAGCGAAGTTCAGACTTCACAACAGTGACCAGAGTTTATTTTCATTGTGAAAACTAGAACTGATAAAATATTTATTCAACTGTTTAAGTTGCAGAAATACATATGTGAAATACTGTGCTCCTGTAATGCTTTTTTTTTTTCCTTTAAGCAGAGTTGCAGGCAGCATTAAAAATAAACACACAGTGAATGCTTTTGGTAAAAGTCCTATCAGTTGTGTGCCAAAATGCTTGTGAGTTCTTAAATCTTGATTGCATTGTAAGTTTCCCCATGACAAATACGTATCACTGACAGGAAATCTGCTTTGGGCCACTGTAAGGCTGGAATCAGCTTGGTCATCTTAGTTAAAATGGGGCAAATATGTACAGATTACACTGAAATCATATTTGTTTGTGCTCCCTTTGGGCATCTTCATCTGTCTATGGCTGCTTTTGATAGCTGTAAATATGCAAAACTCCGAACTAACAAGAGCAGGTTTACCTTTTGGCCCAGAAATAGAATTACCACAAAACTCTCACACCAGGAACTTGAAGATGCAGAGTCAACATCCTGCAAAGATGGCTCAACCACCCAGTTTTGAATAGTACACAATAGAGCTTGGGAAGGCTGGGATTGCTTTCCCTTGAGAATGATGCCAGGACAAAGCACAGGCTTCATCCTCAGTTCTCACTTCAGTTTAACTCGTAAAAAACACAGTCTGGCAGATTACTCATTAAGGAAACAAAAAGCTCCCTAATTCCTACTGCCAAAGTACTTGGAGGTCTTGTAAGAGCAGAGGGATGCAGAAATGATCACTGAAAGTGCTACATTTACATCAGTTCTGGCTATGAAGCTATTGCAGGAGCAGTTTTCCTAGGAAGAAAGGTTTACAGTTCTTATGCATGTGTATGTGTCTGCTCTCAGCAAGTTTTATAGCTGTTGGTGGGATGTGCTCCTCTCTTGCTCTTGTGTGCACTCACTATGTACCTAGATCACATCCCCTCTCAGGCACCTTTATCAATGACAGCAGGCATTTAGAGAAAGGCTCTAGTAAAACACGGATGTTAACCCCAAACAAAATCTATCAATGAGAGCACCTTAATAGGTCCACTTCTGGAGAAAAGACTTCTTCCTTTACTGCACCTAAACAAAGCTGAGATTGGCAACCTTCCACCTCAGCAGAAGATAAAAGTTTATTGAAAAAGGGGATGGTTCAGCAGTACTTTGCTTCTGTTCTAACAGGGGCAGGAACAGTTGTTTTTGGATGATCCCTTTAACAAGCCAGAATTCACCAGCCTTTGCACTGTTACTCACACTTCGTCAGACTATCACCTCTTCTGTTGCTGATTTCTGACATAAAAGATGCATTTCTATTTCCTAAAGGTTTTTCAGATCTAAAGGCTGCAGAGGGAAGTTTCTACTAATTAGGCTTGGTAAGTGTATCCTGCTGCTACTGGAAACTGAGCAAGAGGGAGCTGAGCCTGTTCCAGCACTGAGGGAAACGTCCTCATTAGTGCCCATCTTGGAATAGCACAGCTGACACTGCACCGTGACAGCCCAGACTCAGCACAACTGCAGCACTGAAAGCAGCAGTGCTGACTGGGAGACACTTCCAGTACTGACACCATTTTGCTTCAGAGCTGACAAAAAGAAAAAACCCACGTAAACTTACAAGTGCATTTTGTGCTTATTAATAACAAACACTTGCCACTCTAGGGTGTAGAGAAAGCAGCTGGACCACAGCTATGTTGCACATGATATCCTCAGCTGAAGTATATGAAGAAGCACAAAGCATGACTCTCAAGTGTGCTCTTTATTATTTCTTAAATATAATCAAGTTTTGTCACCCTCAAATCAATCAAAGCATTGAGAACTTCAGCTATACAATAGAACAAAGGTTGCTTAAATCTTCAAGTAAGTTACAGATTAAGAATACTGGACGAGGTCACCCTACACCTCCAATATTCCCCTTTGGTTTGTTAGGCAGAATCATTCCCATCCATACAGGAGGTGGGAGCGACCATTGCTACTCAGAGGTCAAGGAGAGAGGTGTGGGTAGTAATGATACATTTGAGTGTATCACTGAAAATAAGCGATACTTTAGGAGGTCGATGCTACAGGGCACAAAGTTGCACTGCTGTAGTAAGTGGAAGGTGCCCCAAGAAATGGTGCACCTGCCCTGTTCAATAATTCACTGCCTAAGGCTGCTGCTAAAGCTGACCCCGGCAGCTGCTGGCACTCGGGTTCACCACTCAGCCTGGGCCAGTAGCAGAAGGCTCTTCTCTAGGAAACCACTCAGAGCAGGAGCAGAGCCCCCCAAACTAAGCTTCCTTTCCTCCATGTCTCCAACAGCATACTTCAATACAACTCTCTAAACCCTAACACAATAACCACACTGATACCTGGCATATTTTGGGCAGTGCAGAAGCTTAGTAAACAGAAAGCAAGTTCTTCGGGTCAGTTTTTAATGCCCTCACCTAATAAGAAAGCTTATTTTGCTTCAGACTGCAGAAACTTGTAACTTCACAGAAGTTCTGTTAACAAAACAGAAAAGATCGGTTCTTAAGTAGAATCACTGTGAGAAGCACCACTCCTATGTCCTTCTTCCACAGAGGAAGGTAAAAAAACCCCAAAACCCTCAATGTAAACACTTGCTACCAAGTCTGTGAAGATGCTTTAAAGTAGAGGCACTAGTTAGAAAATGCAGGGCTTCATCCAACCACTACATAAAGCTACTAACAATGAAGAGAAGTTCAACATGTGTACAACTAACCAGGTTCAGCTTCAGTCACACTGAGTATCTACAGTGCTCTGCTACACTAAAGAGACCTAGGACAAGAGTGAAAACATTAAGGAGTAACAGCATTAAGAATATGTGAAAAGAACTTCCACTTAAAAAAAAAAATCCTGTACAAAACAGAACTGCTGTAGCTACACAAGTCAAAGGCAGAGTTTCCAAGTGCCATGGAGGATGGTACCAGCTCACAGGCAGTAAGACAGTTCTGGTGGTAGCTGTCCACATATTTAGTGAAAAGACATCTTTTCCCCCTCACCTGTAAAGTTTTTGCTGCCTCTTCTATGGAGTCAAGTCACAGAGCCCAGCACAAGCTGGCAGGGCTTCGCTTCCAATGCCATCTTTGAACACCCTATCTCCTCTTTCTTAGGCTTGCAGGAGGTACCTAACTCAAATACTTATTTCAATTAGCAAGTTCAGGACAGCTCTCAGACACCAGGTGTGCTTAGCTAAGCAGCACAGCAGGTTTGTTAACTTAATTCCAGCCACAGCAGACACACACAGGTAGGTGTGGCTGTGCCAGCATGGAAAGGCCCAAGGACTGCCAGCAAACAGCTTGTTTGCACAAAGGACCAGAACACATAGGACCATACCTTAATTTCTTTCTTCCAGCCCACAAGATGAGCTTGCTATGTATAAATTTAGAGTTGGTGGTGGTTGGGAACAGTTTATTTTGTACATGACAAGATTTTACACCAAGTCAGTTAAATAATACAAATTTACATTCATGAGGAATGTTTTTAGAAAAGTGAACTTAAAAAAAAAACCCCTCCTTTACCCTTAAAACCCCATACCATCCCTCAACATTTTACAGTGGAAAAAACCAAAACAATCTAATTCACATTCCCTCTTAACCCCCCAATGCAGGACAGTAGTTGAGTGCAGTTTACAGTTCATCTTTCACATCTGTGGATTCCTGTGGAGACAAAAAAAGAATCAGAATATTACTTGTTGAAAGTGGAAGAAGGTTACAAGAACTGTCCCAGAAGAACAGAAATTTCTATTACTGTCATTGCAGGTTATACTGCTGTGCAAATGTAACAGTTGTGGCATCAAAATTAAGTAGGTATAGCACAGTAAATACTGTTCCTCAAATTTATTCTTACCTAATCTGACATTTAACAGTAGGAAACTACATTGCTATAAGCTATGTATTTGCACTAGTCACAGGTATCATCTTGCAAGTCTCTTCCAATAGTAACCCAAGAAAGCAGGCCCAGCTGGGACCTCAGAACAACTGCAGAAGTCAGTATTATCAAGAAGCTATGGTGTTAGTTCAGCATATCCATCAAAACATCATTAAAACTGCAGACATGAGCTAATTGAAGGCTGACTTCACATGACAGGTAAACTGTTTAGAAGCAGTGGTGTTGTCTGGAGCGTTGTTCCAAGCCTATATGTAAGCATTTAAAACTACACTCTTGCTGCTTTGTTCATGTTTTTGCCCACAAGCTGTGGAAATACCTCGGATAATTATCTTCACTAGAGGATTTCCTACTATTTTCTTGCCACAGGGCACTGTTACAATCTCTTAAGCATAATTTAGCTCCAGCATTGAACACATCTAAGTGTCACCTTTTCACAATATAGTTTGATAATAAATTTATACTGCAGTTTCTTTCCACCTCCAAGAAAAGCCTGGAACATCTCACACTAAAATCTAATGTCATGAAAGGCAAAGTGAACAACTTTATTGCCAGGTAGGACCCACATACAAAGTTGCACATAAATATTGGCAAGAAAGCATCAAACTTGAGACGCTACCTTCTGTGTTTCACTGTCCTCAGCATCAGCATCCACTTCCTCTTCATCCTGCTCTGCCTCCTCAGCTGCATCTTCAGGTTCTTCAGGTTCCTCATCCACCTGTACACACAGGTCACAAGCAATTAGCTTTACTTGCTTAGGTTGTTTAATTAGTTGTGCACCAGCTAAACAGAGTCTATGGAAGTATCCACTATCAGTTCCTAACATTTGCCATGTGCTACCTGAAGGAAAAAGTAAGATCTGTCTAGCACTGATCCACTCCAGCAAAACAGCCAGCAGTTCTTGCACAGCCTTATGAGAACCTGCATTACTTACACCTACTTAGGAATTTCTCCCTTAGAGAGACAGGGGTCAAAGGCCTGTGTGCCCAATTTACTCGGGTAGAGCCAGCACTTAATTAAGGACAGGACAATACTTGAGAAGCATAATGAAATGGCAGCAACTACAAGAAGAGTGAGAAAAGGAGAACCTAAGTATTAAGCACAAACTCGTGGCTGGATTTCTGGTGGCCCGCTTAAGTGCAGGAAGCTGGACACATTTCATTTAATGCAAGTGAATCAAGCAGCTGCACTTTTTAAGATGGAGCACCAGTAAATCAAGTATCAGCCCCGAGTGGAAGACAAACCAACCTTTGCATCCAGGTCAATGTTTAAACTCAAACGAAGCATCCTTTCTATTCTGTCTCCATATTCCTTAGTGTCTGGCAACATATATCCTGATCTCAGAGTTGCAGTTTCAAACA
This sequence comes from Daphoenositta chrysoptera, assembly GCA_013397915.1. NCBI lineage: Eukaryota > Metazoa > Chordata > Aves > Passeriformes > Daphoenositta > Daphoenositta chrysoptera. The sequence continues at coordinate 532,680 of VZRO01008598.1, forward strand.
ATACCACTGCAAGATCTGAAACGGTTTTGTCATCTTCGTTTTCCTAACATGGAAGAACACAAGAAAATCAAAAGAGAGCTGTTAAAGCAGGTTGTATGCAGCCAAGTCAGTCAATGTTTCACTACTGTTATTTATTTACCTTGACTCGCCTCAGCATGTCCTTGATCAGTGGATGCCTGGGGTTAATTTCAAATGTCTTCTTTTGGCTGGCATAGTAACTGAGAAGAGAAATTGCAGCACTAAGTTCTAAAGTACAATTTTATCTTTAAATCCACATACACTGGTTGCAGCCACAGTAACAAGTAGCAAGTGTATTCCTCCTGTTTAATACTCATGCAACTATAAAAAGCATTCAAGTTACTAAGTTCATCTTCTCTTTGACAGGTACCAAATGCCACTGGATGAGTCTTGGCCACCAGGCAGTTTTACATATTGGGCTTGGAAATAACAGTGTAAGAACAACAAAGACTAACTTGGTTGTAAATGACCTTAAAAAAACCCAGGATCATCTGAATCAGGGGGAAGCTTGTTACAGGCAAACCAAGCAAGGGAGGCAGTCAACTGCATTTCATGTCTGCTGCTACAGAACTGGAAGCTTACTTTGTAGATATATCCTTCCCAGTCTGGTAAGCTTGAGCCTTCATGATTCTTTCCATGTTACCAGACCACCCATACTGACTAGCCACAAGAGCACATGGAGACTGGGTTAAACGTTGAGATAGCACAGCTTTTTCAATCTGTAGAAAAAAAAAACCCAGAACACCTTAATGTTAGTTCACAGAGCTAATAGCTTACACAGTGAATAAAGTAACTCTGAACTTCCCTGTTAATTCAAGAATTTCTGAAAAATGTCTAAGATAACATTTTAACTCATTATCTTCCTGAATAAATGCATAAAGTATTATCCATAAAGGTTTACCCATGAAGGTAGAGAAGCTACTGTCAAGTCTGTGCTCAAATAATCTGCAAGGTATGTTCTAGCAAGTACAGCAAGTAAAAAGAATCATTACATATAACATAGTATTTCACCTTGTCTTTTAGAGCTTTGTCTTTCATCCAGTTCAAGAGTGGTTCAAATTCCTTTTCCAAGGCTTCCCGGCTCTCTTTGGACTTTTCACTTTCTTCAAACTTAACTCCTTCTTTGGCTACATTCTGGAACCTCTTGCCATCAAACTCTGGCAAAGCCTGAATACAGTATTCATCTACAGGTTCAGTCAGATAAATCACTTCATAGCCCTTTTTCAGCAGACGTTCAACAAATGGTGAGGACTCAGCCTAGGATGAAAACATTTAAGATGTTAGTTTAATTGCATTGGTATCAACAGCTACCAAAACCTGTACAACTATCTGACAAATACTGGTACTAGAAAAACTGAACTGCAGAAGTAACATAAGCGTGGAGTCCCCACATTTACAGTAAATACACAATTCATAATGTTTATGGTACTAAAACTACAAGCTGCAATATACTGTACCCCTTTCCCTCTTTCTTTCACTCTTACATACCTCCTTTCTGCTGGCACCTGCCATGAAATAGATTTTGTCTTGCTTCTCCTTCATTCTTTCCACATACTGATCCAGGCTTGTGAGGTTACTTTCATGATGAGAAGACTGGAAGCGCAGAAGTTTAGCGAGTCGTGTACGATTGGAGTGATCCTCAATAACACCAAGCTTCACGTTTGTACCAAACTCTTTCCAGAATGTGTCATTGTATTTTTCCTCTGCAATTTTCTTGATCATATCAAGAGTTTTGCGAACAAGTTTCTTTCTGATCACCTAAAAAAAGCAGCAATACTGAGTTACAACAATAAGTATTTGGAAGAGCCCTCAATGCAACCTCACTTCAAAGAATAGATTCCACTTTGTATCCCTGATCTGAAGTAGACAGAAGTAATCTGGAAACAGCAATACTCGAGTTTCCTTTATGTTTGAAATTCAGAGTCATGTAACAAAGTTTATCAAAGCTACTAAGTCTTCTAAACCTTGCTGCTGTCATGTGCTTACAATGAAGGAATTTAAAACCAACTTAGTTTACCTTTAACAATTTATGCTGCTGAAGTGTTTCACGGGATACATTCAAAGGAAGATCATCAGAATCCACCTGATTGAGAAAGAAAATTTTAAGTGTATCTGGCAATATTTAAAGATAAAAACAAAATTAAATGCAAGTAAGATTTATAATACTTACAACACCCTTAACGAAGTTAAGATACTTGGGCATCATGTCATGGAAGTCATCAGTGATGAACACTCTTCGAACGTACAGCTGAATTGCAAGAGGAGAGAGCAGCCAAGTTACTTTAGGGTTTTCTTTTTTTCTTTTCCACAAAACCATAACCACACACTTTCCTGTCCTACCTTAATGAAATCACTTTTTTTGGATCCATATTCATCGAACAGTCCACGTGGAGCAGAATTAGGAACAAACAAGATGGATTTGAAAGTTACTTCCCCTTCAGCAGTGAAGTGGATGTATGCCATTGGGTCATCATGTTCCTGTGAAGAGAGAATGCTTTTAATTGACATGGGGAAAATACCAGTGAGTTAATACATTTCCAATACAACGTGATTTTGGCAAATAAGTGCAATTATTTTACAACTAAACCACGTAGCCATGCTTTGTTAGAGTCTATCATGGAGACAAAAGTTAAAGTTACAAAAGCAGAGTTACTCATGTAGAAATAACCTTCCTAAAGTATCCTTCCGGGTGACCTACCAAGTTTTGCTGGATTTTAACAGGCCAGTCACTAAAAAGTTGCCAACAGCACAATAACCAATAGAGTATCATCACACCACATGATACAAAGTTAACACTTCTAGAAAACTCTTGTCTCCCTCTTTCTTCCACCATGTGCAACAAGCACCACAACCCTCAGACAAAATACAAATTTTTCCCTGTCAACATTTAAACACATCAGTAAGCTCCACATGAGCTGAAACATAATCCTTTCCAAACCCAGACTAATCAACACTTGGGTGGCAATACCTTCTCTCTGGATAAAAGATTAACTCCTGACTGAGATGTTGTATCTTCCAGGCTCTCTGCTGTTCCATCTACCGACAGCAATTAATTAATTCTTCAGAATATCTTCAGAAATAGCCCATTCTATAAGTATTGTTTTATTTACATAGCAAGAGATACTACAGCAAGCTTCTTCCTTTGGAATCATCTTCAGGCCCAGAGCTTACCTTGGAAAAGGTTTTGTAAAAAGCTTTGTATTCATCTTCTTCAACTTCTTTAGATGGTCTCTGCCAGATTGGTTTTATGTCATTCATGAGCTCCCAGTCCCAGACAGTCTTTTCAACCTAGGTAAATAAACACCATAGTACAAAAAACCGCTCATTCCTTACTTCATATTAGGCCAATTAAAGGCACTCCACTAAAGCCAAAACAAAATAGCTTGTAAAAATCCTAACCACACTCTTTCTAATTTATAAAATTATGCAATGGCCTGCACATTCTCATTTTAAATATACACATTAGTGCAACACATGGGAATAAAACTTTAGTCTACATTGCACTGTGTTCCATGTACATTTAACACATTCACTGAGTACCACTATTTCTGTTCTAATGCCACTCTGGAAAAATCTTCCCAGCAGAGTATATTAAATTTAAACTTGTCAACAGTGTCAGATTACAGAATTCCACTACCATTTCAAGCAGTTCATGCAAGTACTTATAATTAGCTGTGACCACAGCTTCACGAGGCTACTACCAATCATCTGCCTGACTTCTACCTAGTCTGTTTCATTTACAATCTTCTTTCCTCACATCTCACTTTAAAAGGATTTGCTTCTTGAAAGCACACACTACTGAAATGCACCTCTGCAAGAATACCTAAAAAAACTGCTATCTATATGACATGAGTTACAGGACTCCAAGTTTAACAAAGCTTACCTTCTTAGTTTTTGGCTTCTTTTCTTCCTCCTCTTCTTCAACTGCTGCTTCATCATCTGTTTCTTCTTCTTTCTCCTTTGCTTCCTCCTCTTCAATGGGTTCTTCAACAGTCTCTGTCTAAAGAGACAACTGAAGGTGGGGATTTGAACACCTTGACTTCCTACCAGGTATGTTCTAGTATTCTCTCAAACAGCTTAATCTCACAGCACTAGCCTGACTTCTGCTATTTATCTGTTGCAAACTTCTCTATAGATAATATTTTTCAGTTGCATTTTTCATTAATACATACTTTCCTTCAATACACTGGGGGATCACCATACTCAAATTTAAGTTCATCAATGCTTTACACATAATGCTGATCAGAGACTTGGTGGATTTTAAGTTGGTGCTACACCAAGAAAACATCACAACAGGCCTAAAATCTAAGACACCACCCTGTTTTCAGAAGGATACCTAGCCATGGGTCTTGCTCGAGAGCTTAAAGCTTCCATCTACCAAAGCCAGTGGAAGAAAGATACTTCTTAGCTAACTAGCAGTGTTTTTCCTTTGATAAAGTTCTGTGAGTCAGAATAAAATTTAAGTTCCTTTAAAATTCGTGATTTTAGCAACAGACTAGCATTTAGAGAAAAAATAACTAGTAAAACAGTAGCCAAAAGAGTCAGGAACAGAAGAATTTTAGAAATTGGACAAGTGGCAACTCTGTGGCAGGCCCTCAGCCTTCATGAAAGATCTGTCATAACCAAAGCTTACACTGTGCAATGCTCAGGTAAATACACTTACCTTGCTGCTCCACACATATATGGGGAAGTTTATGAACTGGGAGTATTTCTTCACTAGATTTTTAACTGTGTCCAGCTCAAGGTAATCAGATGCTTCCTCCTTCAAGACAAGGCTATGGAAAATTAAAGAAGAAAAAACAAGCCAAACCTTTTAAAGTGCTGGACAAGTACTTTAACAGCTTTATAGCAAAAGATACATTTCTTATGCTACTGAGATGGCCTACTGAGCCAGAGCATGGTGCTAATAACCAAGACTGGGGGTTGTTCTACATATGGGCCATTCATTTAAGAGCTGGACTCTATGATCCTCATGGGTCCCAATTCAAAACAATCTGTGATTTTTGTTGCAGCTGTAGCAATTCAGATTTATGCAAGTGAGCTTTTATTAGTACAACTCCAAGTACGTCTTAAAAAATAAAATCCTTACTCAACTAGCAGTTGTTTTCAATGGCTGAGGCAGAACGCAATATTCAGAAGCTTAAATGAAAACATCAAATCCTATCAATACTTATCAGGATCTTGATGCACCTTCATGGGCTTTACCTCACACTAGAGCACCAGTATCAACTAAGTGCTGTCTCCAGAAAGACATCCTCTAAAGCCAGGCCAAAAAAATTTACCTGCTCATGAAAGCAATGAAAATAGGACTGGCAAACTACCTCTAGTTTGAAATTTTCATCAGACCAGCCTCACTGGTATATAAACAGCAACCAGTTTCCAAGGCAAAGCTCTACAGCCCCTGTAGAGGTTTTGCCAGGCCAGAATTGTGTTGAGGGACTAAATGAGACTGAAGGCAGCTGAACTGTCTGGAATTACTTGCTGACAGTTGTCAAGACATTCATAGTTTTGTTAGCTCATCAAACAGAACATGAAGTGAACTACACTTCTTTTTGGATGCAGTTTGTATTTTGCATATTTCTATTAAACTGAATAAAGCTATATTACAAGAATTAAATCAGTCACAGAGCTAAAGTCACTCACATATTCCAATAATGAAAGTGTACCCGCACAACCTTGTCTATTTTAAAACTAAAGAAACTTAATACTTACGTGATGGTTGTGCCACGTCCTAAGGTGTTCCCTCTTGGGTCATCGATCACAGAGAATTCATTTGAATCTGACTCCCAAATGTGCTGAGTATCATTGTTGTGTTTTGATGTGACAATAACTCTGTCTGCTACTAAGAAAGCAGAATAAAAGCCAACACCAAACTGACCAATTAACTCAGATGTTGACTGGCTATCATCCTGCATTTCAGTCATCTTGTTCAAGAATTCACTTGTACCAGACTTTGCAATGGTACCCAGGTTTTTAACTAACTCCTCCTTTGTCATGCCAATGCCCGTATCTGTAACATGAAGCATGTTCTTCTCTTTGTCACACTGAAAAAAAATAAAGAGAAAAACGCAGTTTGACTTCACTGTGAATCTTAATACATACCCAAGAAAAGTGGTACATAGTAGCTATTCAAATTCAATCGTGCCTGCCTACAATAAATTGAATTTGCAGTAACCAGAAATAAGAAGGACCTTCCTTCAAAGTACTCCAACACTTCAGTTGCTCTTCATAAAACCAGAAATGTATTTTTACCATTAAGAAGAGTAGCCTTTAACAAAGTTAACTGCAAGGGTCCTCATGTGGTCCTAGTTTGTATATGCCTCAGTATTAAGCCAAAAATTGAGATTTAATGTCTTTTTACATTACTCCACCACTTCTCTGAAAGAGATATTCATATCTAATCCTTCTTACCTTGATTTTGACTGTAAGTTCCTCATTGCCAGCAAGAGCATTTTCATCAGTTAATGATATCAACCGTATCTTATCTAAAGCATCTGAAGCGTTTGAAATAAGTTCCCGCAGGAAAATCTGAAATAGAAACCAGTAGTCAGGAAAGCCAGGAGTGAGACAGACACACACCCCCCAAAATTCTAACAAGATCTGCAGATAAAGGCACCAACCTCTTTATTTTTATACAAAGAATTGATAATTAGCTTCATCATTCTGTTCACTTCTGCTTGAAATGCAAACTTCTCAGATTTTTCTCTGATTTCTTTGATCTGGGATGCATTTAGGCCATCTAGCTGGATAGCTTCTTCCTCTCTGTTAGGACAATGAAAAACCTATCAAGGAGTGTTGTCCACAAACAGCATCGCCAATTTTATCACAAAGCAACAGCAATAACACTTAATCGCTGATGTAGCACAAAATTACACGATCAAATGACTCAAGTGCAAGAGCAGCCATCCTCAAATGCACAACCTTAATCCAAAACTTGAAAATTCGCTTGAAAAGCGAGACTTTTTTAATTAAAAAATCAGGGAATAATACAGGTAATGTTAAAGCCACTGCAATCCTCAGCATGTGGAACACCTCACAGGAGGTGAGGCATTTCATGAGCATAGAGCAATTTCATCCATAGGCACTAAACTGACACCATTTATGACATGCACGAACAAACCCCTATTAATAGTTATCGATATTTGACAAAAACAAGTTGAACTTTTCAGAATCCAAGCTCTTAAGCTCGTTTACATTTAGAAAGAAACATTTTTTTCCAGAAATGTTTTATTTCCCCTGGCTAACTGGATCCCTCTTTTGAATAGCGTTCCCTCCCTGCTTCTGAGGCCTGAGGCATTACTGGTGCTCAAACTCAGCCTTCCAAAACCAGGGCGCCCCAGGTACCAACCTCTGAACAACTTCATCATCCGTTCGAGACCCTTCTCTGCTTTTGCCCAAGTCATCTTCCACGGTCCCATCCACATCCACCTCATCGGCTCTGACCGACACTGGCAAAACGAGGAAACCAAGGCTCTGAGCCCCATCTCCTCACTGCACTGCCCAACTTCTCCGCTCACCCCTCCCCGCGGCTTCAGGCTCAGCTCTGCCGCTCCAGTCCC
>VZRO01008598.1:540951-554711 GCA_013397915.1 Daphoenositta chrysoptera
GGGCCACAACCAGCGGGGCCGAGCGCCAGGGCCAGGCCGTTGTAGCCGCCATGAGGGGAAGGGCGGCGCTGGCGAGCCCCGCTGTCCGCCCCGCCGAGCGGGGCCGGCACGCGGATGTGCGCATGCGCCGGCGGTGCGCGCTGCATGCCGGGAGCTGTAGTTCGCGCGGTCGGTGCGCCATGGCGCCCCCTGCCGGCGCGGCGCGGGAGCTGCCATGACGGGGCCCCGCCAGGTGCTGGGGCCTCACGGCCCCGCTGGTGTCCTTGTGCCCCGGCCTTGGCTCCCCGCCCCTCCCCGCGTGTCTAGTCCTTCACCCCGCCGTGAGAGAAACCGGCCGGCTTCGGCCGCGCCTCTCGGGGAGTTCTCTGTGCTGGTGGAGGATAAATCAAGCCGAGTGGTTGTCAGGTGTCCCTGTTCTCCCGGTTTCCAGCGCTCCTCAGGGCGCCCATCCTCCCGGGAGCTCGTTAGCCCTCCTTAGCCTGCCCTGAGGGCCTTTGTCCGTCCACCCGCGGATGGTGGGTGGATGAACCTCCCTCCCTTCCCGCCGTGGAGCGGCGGCTGCAGCAGCGGCCTCGGGTGTGAGGGGACACGGGGCCCGCGCTGCCAGGGCCGCCCGGCCGGGCGGGCTCGGCCTGAGGGCAGCTGCCATTTGCGGCACACCCAAAGGGACCCCGCTGCTCCAGGGATGAGACCTTCCCATGCTTTTTCGGTGTCTCTGGCAGGGGATGCAGCTTGGGACATGAAAGGCGGCCTGTGCAACTTTTGCAGCGCATCGCTGATAACAGCTTATGTTAATAAGCTACGTGAAATAACTTATGACCTCCCCTCACCATCCTGAAAAATCTGCACAGACTTTCATGTGCCAGTCACCTGTTTTGTCTTACGTTTAACACTAGATTGGGGAAAAAACCCAACCAAATACCAAAAAACAAACTTGCAAGTGACGATTTAATGAACTTTGTACTTGGAGAGCAATGTATTTGAAAGCTATTGATCTGTGATGTTCAGTGCAAAAAATAAAAGCCCTCATTGTGTTTACAGCTTCAGGAACACGGAGCTTACTCTATCAGTAGCTGAAGGTCTTAGCAAAAATAAGTTTATCATCTTTAAAACTCAGTGTTGTACCATTTTGTCCTCCTAATAATTAATGTTTATGGAACTGGAAAGGAACCTTTATATTGCAGTAAAGGATGGTTATTTTTGGGTTCTTCTTAATGAAGTGTTGTGCTTTAACCCCAGCTGGCAACAAAGCCCTGTGCAGCTGCTTCCTCACTCCTCCCCATGGGCTGGGGGAGAGAATCAGGAGTGAAAATGTGAGAAAACTCGTGGGCTGAGATAAAGACAGTTTAAGAGGTAAGGAAAAGCCACGCATGCAAGCAAAGCAAAACAAGGAATCAATTCACCATTTCCCACGGGCAGGCAGGAGTTCAGCCATCCCCAGGACAGCAGGGCCCCAGCACACACAACAGTGGCTGGGGAAGACAAACACCATCACTCCCAACACCCTCCCCTTCCTCCTTCTTCCCCAGCTCTCTAAGCTGAGCCTGGTGCCACATGGCTGGAATGTCCCTTGGGTCAGCTGGGCTCAGCTGTCCCGGCTGTGTCAGCTCCCAGCTCCTTGTGCACCCCCAGCTCCTTGATGGTGGGGTGCTGTGGGAGGCAGGACAGGCCTTGACTCTGTGCAAGCCCTGCTCAGCAATAACCAAAACATCCCTGTATTATCAACAGTGTTTTCAGCACAAATCCAAACCAGAGCCCTGTGCCACTTGCTGTGAAGAAAATTAACTCTACCCCAGCCAAAAACAGCGCAAGAAGGCAAAATTCAATTGTGACCTCTCTAAAAAGACTCATGAAGCTTTTCTCTCTGATTTGCAGTTTTAATAGCTGTTCCTCACGTATCATGAATGATATGATAAATTAAAAGGACAGTTACTCTTCCAAAACATATGTGAGAATGACTGTGAAAAATAAATATGAGAGGTTAGTGTTAGGGTTGTAAGTAAAAAAAACCCAATCTGTCACTTATTTGTGGAGAATTGGACTTGAGAATTATTTTCCAAAGAGTATTCTTACTTATTTGAAAATAAAATTTCGTTATTCAGGAGTCTAAGCACAGAAAGTTTATCTTTTCCTAAGACTTGCCTACAAGCAGTTCAGGATTTGATTTCCTAATTGTGCCTCTGTGATTCCCAGAGTGAGATATGTTGCTTTATGACTGTGGATAGGAATTTGAAGGACACAGAGATAAACAGAGTCATTATCTCTGTATTGTAGAATTCTTGCATTAGTAGATCTTCCTGGCATTTCTGTTTTTGCAGTCATTTTGCTGGCAGCAGGAAAACATAATGCTTTGGGACAATCATTTTGAACTTTGAAAACTGGAATAGTAAGAATGCAAACAAATTCGGTTATTGAGTGTGCTAAACCAACAGAGATTTTAGATTAAGTTTTGTGGAATTAAAATGTTATTGGTTACTTTGGCTCTATTATTATACAATGTCAAATGTTGCTTTTGAAGGAAATACAAAACCTGATAAATCTGTGTTTGTGTGTTTAATTTAAAGGCCAGACTAGTAAGAACTGTAATGAGTTCAGCAGCATTGATTGCTTGGTATAGATTACACTGTTTGCTTTCATGAATGCCCATTTGGATTACCCAGAACAAAACTGATAGGCAAGAATGAGGCAGCTGAGTACTTAGGCTCTCAGAAAGAAAGTTTATTCTCTTTACAAGGAGGCTGTAAATTGAAAATTTCAGCTTAATTTCTGCTTAAAAAAACTTAAGGGAGCTTTTAAGCCCTTAGTTGCACTGACTGCTGCTGCCATTCAAAAGAAGTCTGAGTGTCACCTTTCAGGATTTAATACCAAAGGGAAGATGTAACTGTGAAGTGGTGGTAATTCTTCAGCAACGTAACTGCATGCAGAGTTCTATAAAGCAGTGAGATATACTTGGATAATGGAGTGCATAACCATGCTGTATTACAGGCTCTGCCTGGGGTTAGGCTTAGTGTTAGGGGTATGCCTGGGGTTAGGGTTCAGAAAACCACAAAGCCCAGAGCTGCAGGGACAACGCCATGGCCAGAGGGGATCGGGGCACTGCACCAACCTCGCTCCCTCCTCTTTTTCTTGCTTGGCGCCAGCCTCAGCCCCATGCTGTATTACCAGCTCTGCCTAGGGTTAGGCTTAGGCTTAGGGTTATGCCTAAGGTTAGGGTTCACAAAACCTCAAGTGCTTAACCATTGAAATAGTCTGTTTTATCACTGTGTTGTTCTGTTAAGTAAGAATTCAGGGGCATGTGGTGATAGGAGAAATAGAATACAGGCAGCATCTCCTTCCATGCAAACAGCAGCAGGAGGATGCAGCCTGACCCAGCCTTTGAATGCAACTTTATCAGGTCATCCCCATGTCCGTGTGTGTCAGCTTTTTGAAACAGGCCACGTGATTCCCACTCGAAGCTGGAACCAGCAAGAAGTGTAACCTTGACAGAAATAGCCGTGGAGATAAACTGAGAGGAGTTCATGAGACCTGACCGTGGGTATTGGACTTAACCATCTGAATTAGCCAGCTAATCTTCCTGGGCTCCATCCCTAACAGAGAGCCAGTCCTCCTTTCACTGTCCTGCTTTGGCTCCGTCAGACTCTTTCCTGAGCTGATTTAATTCTCTAGCCCAGCAAAATACTTGGTAGTTAAATCAGCTTATATCAGGTCCAGGCTGAACCAGAGAAGAGCATGGTAAAGAGCAGGAGTTTATGGCTAAGAGAAGGTGATATCCTGGTTTTCATGGTGGTGAGCTGAACCTGGGATGTCAAGTACACAGGACAAAGGTGTTGTACATAGGCACAAACATAAGGAAGCCATAAAACAATGAGTTTACAATGTCAGAATCTCACTTTTCTTAGTACACAGTTAAATTGAAATCTGCAAGTTACATTTTCATTCACGGATAATTAAAATGCTTTAATTTGTGTCACTGCTAACTAGGCATTTACTGCCATACTGTATTTGAAAAAGATGTGTGATTTTATGTGAGAATAATTAATGCAGTCTGAAGTTTGTACCACCAAATTGAGTCCTGTCTTTCTTACACGATAATGCATTGGAAATATGAAGAACTACTTATCTGCATTTGCTATAATTTAAACTTCAGTGGTATCTTTTAAAACAATAAATTGAGAGTTTATATTCCCTTCCTCTGCAGGGTCTGCATCAGGGACTAAATACTGTGTGTACAGCACGAACTTAAAACATGGCCACTTACATAAGATGTTCTGCAACATCTGTGACTGAGTGTGAATATGAAACAAAGAAAAAATGCTGCCATTAGCTAGCTTTTCAAACTGATTATCCAAACAGTAGAAAATTTTAACAGTAACTACATACAAGCAGGATTAAAATACCATTGTTTGGAGTCTGGAGGAAAGTGTTTGTTCTTCAGGTATTTTTTATTTGGGTTTTAGTTGTCTTTTTCCCATTCTGCTGGAGACTAGTGATTGCACTGCAGCTGGCACTGTTGAAAAGTCTGTAATCTGTGGCGTGTCCCCTCCCATCAAATATTTTTGAAATTTGCAGGTGTTCCTTGAAGTTTAATGCTCTATATCTTTATAATAGAGGAATTCACAGAAGAGAATGGATTTTAAGGAGCCTACCACTAAGGGCAAAATTAGTTAAGGTGAAGATTTGTATCTAGAAGAATCTTTGTACAGATAAAACAACCATGTTTTAATCATTATAAAACTCTCCTTGAGCCTTCAAATACTGAAACCTCTGTAAGTTTCAGTATCATTAGAAATCTCCAGCTGCAGCAACGTATTTCTGTGGCCACTACCATCCCTGCCCGCTGGCACTCGTTTTGCTTAAGAACGCAAGAGAGGCATGAAGGTGTGAAAGGTTTCGAAGAGAAGACGTTAAGCTTTAGAAAGCGTGTTTTCTTTTTTGTCCTCCCCTGCCTGACGGCACGGGAGGAGGGAAGAACCAGAGCGGTGGAGCTGCAGGGTTTGGGCTGGATTTGCTGGGCGAGAGCTCGCCCTGGTGGCCTGCCCAGAGATGAGCCCTGCGTGCACAGGGCTGCCTTGTAGTTGTTGTTCCTCCTTTTAAGAAATATTTCATCATCGTATTCTCCTTTTTGCGCTGCCTTGATATGGTTATCCCCTCATAGAGACATTAAGACTGGGAAGAGTCGTTTCTCAAATATTTCAGCTATTCTTTGCACATATGTATTTATGCATGCATGTATTTAAAATAACTATTTGTATTTTTAATAGGGAAAAAAAATATTTTTTGTGGCTACACAAAATGCCATCTTCTTGACAATGTGTCATGATTTCTCTCTTCTTGTGTCCCAGAAAGGCTTTTTGCAGTACTGCCAGAGAAAGTTTATAGACAACCTTTCAGCAACACTCATTTATGTCAAGAAAAATAGTCTTTATTCCTCAATTCAGAGAAATCATAAGTAAAGTGCAGTAGCCTGGGAACTCCAGACCTGTTAGCTGTGCAGAAAGGAGCGCCAGGATCTCCGTGAACAGCTGGAGGTATACTTCAGTTATCTCTGGGCTTTGTTTCTTATATGTTAGGTCAAATGTAATGTACCTGGAAAATAAATACTAAAAGAATGTTGATTATAAAAAAAAATATTTTCTAATTAATTTTGTGAAATCCATATTTATGTGTTGTAACACCTGTGTACTGGTTGTATGTCCAAATTTACTTAAAAAGAAGGGAGAACCTTATTTTAGGACCGTGAAATGAATTTTAAGGATAACACCACAATTTTTTTCCTTACTGGACTAGTCTATATTGACCAGGTGGAGATGAGTCCAGCTGGGAAGTCACCTGAACCAAGCCATATATACTGAGAGTACAGCCTAGAAGCAGACTAAGGCCCAATCCTGAGATTAAATGCAGCTTGGGAGGCAGAGGGTGAAGCTGCTCTCCCAGCACCCTGCTCCAGGTCCCACAGCTGTGCCACAGCAGAGCATGGCTTGGACACTGCAGCTGAAGCCTCAGAGGAGGGAGGGTGGATGGTGATAACAAAGGTGTTATAGGGAAAAAAGGTTGTAGGTTCCTCAAGGTACTTGTAGCCTCTTATGCATCTGGGATTTTGGTCCTGAAACAGTTCCTGTTTTGATGTAAGGGATAGTGAAGTACCCTAGCTGAGCTGTTCTAGCTATGCAGACAATTATGAAACCTCTCTTCTTACTGCTACTGTGGTGTGAATTCAGGAAACTCCAGTGACCCCTTGTACTTTCATCACTGTAAAAGCACCAAGTAGCATGAGCAGCTTGGTACGTGAGCTACTGGATAATATATTGGAAAATAAATGAAAATTTATTGATCAGGACAAAACTATTTTTTCTCTAGGGTGTGCTTTGCATTGGTTACGAACACTGGAAGATGAAACCAGTTCTGGACTTGGTTTCCTGATTCTACAGTACATTAGTTGCAAATCTCCTTTTCAGGTCTTCTCTGTGTCATTATACCATCCTTTCTGTACCTGGACCAAATGATTTAATCATTGCATGTGAAGTGGAGCTTTAACAGGGGTGAGTGACAATTTATCTATCATTAGAATACTCAGGATCACCTGTCTAGCTACTTTTCTCGTGTGCTTTTAGCCTGACATTTCTCAGTTATTGTCAGGGCTGACTCATTTGACTCTCTGTTCCATCTCTCAATGTTCAAGTGTTTAATCTATAGTTGCCTTGCTGTCCTCATGTGTTAGGTGCTTTCTCATCTATGTTGTGTATTCTGAATTATAATGTGAATTTGGAGGGTTGAATATAAAGAAGTAGTTTTGAGGATTTTTTTGAGGATTCATTTTGTTTGTATCCAACAGGTAACAGGTTGTGAAAATGCCTGTAGGAATGATTATGTAACAAAAGCAGACAGTGATAAAATTTATGATAGAGAAATAGACTTTGGATCTGACAAGATGCTGTGTAAGATTAAATGCTGTCATGCCTGGTTCATTAAATCTACAGGGAAAAAACGGGGAGTGAATCTTCTGCATTCTCTCAAAAGACAGAAACAAGCAAAAGAGACAGGCTGAAATCTGTTGTAATAGTGTTGTAACAAGTGATTCACCAGTTCTCCAGCTACAAGACCTAGACACTTTTAAGGAAATAAATACATCTTGCTGTGAGTTTTTATTAATAGCTATGGTAAATATACCATTCTTCTAAAGAAGTAGCAGAATGCACTGGATGGTGTGGTGAAATTATCAATCTTAGGAAACTAATGAAATCTTTCAAAGGATTTGCAGTAGATTTGTAAGAACAAATGTGTCTATGGTTTTAGGTTCTCTGAGTAAGTTGTATTTTAAGAATGATGTGTTTCTAGGTTATAATAGATTTAGCTGTAAGCTGTACTTCTTGAAATATAAATTCTATCTGAATTTAGATCTATCACTAGGTATCCAGATTTTTAAAAGATATAAGTGCTCAACAGGACACAAGAGTCATATCCTAACCAAGGCTTCAAACTCAGTCTGTACCCAACAATTCCTTATTATTGTTGTTATTAAGTGAGAGCTGCTTAGCACTTAACAGTTCTAGAAACACTGCCAATAGTAATTAAGTCTTGGTTCAATACCAAGTTCAGTACCAAGAAACAGAGGCAAAACTGTTGATTTCAGATGTGCATGATCAAGTCCTACTTGATAATACAGCCACTTAACCATGTATGTTACACTGCAGTGAGAGATCTGTCATAGTTTAATGTGCTATTCTGTGTTATTGTGTTGATACTGAGTTTTTCTGAACTCTCGAGTGCGTGAGAAGTTCTGTATAAATCTTCCCATTTTTATAAGGTTGACCTAGAGAAGACACTAAGATACCTTCAGTTATTTGCCAAAAAGGGATTTTCATAAGAACTTCTTGAATTGTATACACTAGAAACCAAGGATAGATTAGAAGGTAAGGTTCTTTGTCTGGGGTGAATTATCATTGATTTAAAGAGTGATAACGTTTCCTGAGAGAGTAATTAAAAAATGTTTGTAGTGTTTAATTCATGCAAGACAGACACCACGAATTTGCCAGACAGCACAGTGCCACACAGGCTATAATTTTATATTTCTTCTGTGTACAATTCTTATCAGTAAGAAGTTTCC
Source organism: Daphoenositta chrysoptera (assembly GCA_013397915.1). Taxonomy (NCBI): domain Eukaryota; kingdom Metazoa; phylum Chordata; class Aves; order Passeriformes; genus Daphoenositta; species Daphoenositta chrysoptera. Next base: position 549,056 of record VZRO01008598.1, read on the forward strand.
AGAATAAACAGGCTGATTGGCTTTATGGTGCTCAGTTCTTTAGGATATTGAGACTTCTTGAATGGGCATCTGCTGCTTAAAATAGCAAAAATTCAGGACAAAAGCAAATATGTATTTAATTTTATATCAGAAAATGTAGAGAACATGGAAACCACTATAAATTAGCTGTCTATTTACTCTATGTGAAATAAAATAGTCTGAGCCTTTCTTCTGATAAAACTAATTACAGGGTTCAGAAATTACTCAAGACTGCAGACTGAAGCTGTACCAATTTTATCTGAGAGATCACTGTAATTGCAGCAGTGAAGTGACTGCAAATTCGTGTTGCTTAGTAACATTATGGACAAAGTTATGGGGACGGAGTCATCCTTTTAGTGACTTTTCTGTTGGAATGTCATTCACAACTTGCATATCACTATTTTAGCATTATGCCCTGGCAAGACAGTTTGTGAATCCTATGTTCTTGGAGCTTGTGCCTATGAAGATTTACCTCAGGGAATGACTTTGTGCAATAAGGAGCTAAAACTTCAAGGAGACTCCTAAGTCAAGTGCATCCATAAATCTTTGCAGGTTCCAGACATGGTGTAGTTATGCTAAACTTAGTTCCAACCACAGTGCAATGCAATGCGATGGATTTCTAGCAATTTTCTAGTAATTCACTTCTTGCCATATTTGTATTTTTTTAAATACTTTTTTTTAATCTTCAGATTTTTTTGGGTGAAGGATATTCCACTCTTTGATTCCATGCAAGCATTCATTTTGCATAGCAAGATGAATCCTTTATTTGGAGGTCAAGTGCAGCTGGCAGAGTTTTCAAGTCAGGGCTATATATAAAGCGTTGAGTAATAAGTGACATATTATATGCTCATTTCACCTACATTTATCTGTAAAGAAAATAATGTTTTTTGATACATTTCAACCCTTATTTGAGTTTCATTAATCTCTTTAAAGATTATCAGCTGTTTCCCCAAACTCTTAGAATTTATTGTCCCTTTATACGTTGTCTCTGCTTGGCTGGGTGAGTGACAACAACCCAATTCCCCAGGTGTGGGGGGAATCCAGCCAGCTGATGTATTACAGCCTCTTGTTTTTACCTGCTCATAAACTCATTGAAAGTAAGATCATAGGATGAGTTTTTACTGAGCTCTGGCTGGGTATATTGGGTGGGGGGAACCCCCAGTTCTGCTTGTGGGATGAATTTCCTAGCTCCTGCACTTGGAGCTCCTTGGTGGTCACTTTTTGTGAGTGAAAGGGCAGCATCATCTGGAGTAATTTAGAAGACACTGTGGCTCATGCCAGTTTGTCTGTGCAATCCAAAAATATTCTTTGCTATTTGAGCTATTCTAACTCAGATTGGTTTAGTACAGAGATGCCTGAGCTACAAGACCAGAAGCAGTTTGGTGTGACAGCACCAGCTTCTGGATAGGCTAATTTGTTCTGTCCAGAAGCAGATATTTTGAATTCTGACCTAGGAGCAGAATAAGTTGCCCATGGGAACTCTGGGCTGCTGCAGCTGGGTGAGTTGGAAGCATTCTATTCACTAGAGATAATTTTGCTAGATATGTGTGGGCCCTGCTTCTTGTGGATTGTCATTTGACCAGAGCTTGTTCTGTAGCATTATGTGTGACAAAGCCAGAAAGATGTTCCTCTAGAAACTGCTGCTGGAGGAGGAAAAATGCCTCCTTTAGCTGTGACCTGGTGTGAGTGCTGAATTCTGTAAGTTTTTTTTCCATTCTGTCATGTTGGGGATGAATTGTCAGACACATACTGAACCTGGTGATAGAAACCTCTGTTCTGATGTAAGGCACTCTGACTAAAGGGTGTTTTCCAAGAAGACTTGGGTCAATAGCATCTGATGGTTTTGTAAAAAAGCAAAATAATTTTTGCAAACACATTTAGGAAAACTTACACAAACAGGAAATATAATAAAGATGAGGAAAATAACATTCCTCAGAATCTTTTAAGGTGGTAAGAAAGACGGTTCTTTCTTTATTCTTTCACAGGAGGTTGTTTCTGTGCTGCCTTTGCCCACTCTCTCAGTCCAAGGTCATTCACCTCTGTGAAAAACAACTGTCTGACAGAATCTGTCAAATGCTTTTATTGCTTATGAAGCTGTTCTGTTTGGAACACTGCACCACAGAAGCTGCAGTAAGACATTGTCAGCTTTCCTAGCATTGCATTTTAATTTCATTTAATGGTGCTTTAATGAATTGCAGTATCTGTTAGCCCAGTCAGAGGCTTCACTTGAAGGCTGTACAAGCTGATAGGAAATACATCCCTCAGTGACTTCAGTGCAGGAGTGTCTTTATCAGCCAAGTGGTTCCCGAGGTGTTGAGTGCTCTCAGTGATGTCAGATGTGAGAAGGAGCTGGCAGGGCTGAGCAGGCTGCAGGGAGATTTGTGTGTTTTCCCTGTGTCAACAAAACTATCAAACCCAAGAAATTAGATGTGGTGTCTGACTTGTCATCTGTAATGTACATGAAACACTTGACAGGTTCTCAGAGGTGTTTATGTGTGCACATACAGACATCACTTGGCATCTGTGTCCTGAACCTCCAGCAGTGCTAAAACAGCTGGTGTTTGTGAATGAGGATACTGTGTAGCCTCTCCCTGAATCACTCCTGGTCACAAAATTCAGTCAAAAGTCAAACAGTTCATAAGTATTCTCTTTAGCTTGAAAGAAATCATGTATGTTATCCCCACCCAGGTCCTAGTTAATTCCACTAAGTTAATTCCACACCTAGTTAATTAGGCCATGAATAATAGTGGGACACCAGATACAAATCAGCCTACGTGGTATGTACATAACAAAACTCATGCCATTTTGGTTTTAGGCCCATGCTCTCTCCTGTTCTGTCCATGAAGTAAGACAGCCCTCTGAGATTCTTCTTTGGAGGGTAATTCTTCTGTGAAACTTTTTATGCTGGCTCTGGGGTTTTCTTTTTTTCTTTTTATTTTTTTAATTGTCAGACATACCTAAACACCTTTCAGTTTTCACCAAGTAAGTATCATAGGTGTGGTCAATGCTGACAGTAAAATGAGGGAAAGTCTGGGTTCTTTTGTGCATTGTGTCATCACACTTAGTCATCTTCAGGATCACTTGGACTGATCTGATTAAGAAGTATTCAAAATAGCATTAGCCTGTAGGATCATATTTCATGTTAAATGCCGTTTTAGAAAAAATTTTTGAAGTTGACATCCTCTACTTCTGCATGTTATCTTCTGCTTAAGTAAAAACTGATTTAAGTATTGGAAGAAGGAATGTGGACCCCAAATAAAGACAAATTAAATTCCACCCGTGCTCCTTCATACCAGTTTACACTATCACATATTTTCCAGCATTTGAGCCATTACTTGCAGACCAGCAGACACAGGAAAGAAGAGAGGTGTCTGAAGCTGAGTTGTTTAACAGCTTATTTTTAAACACCATTACCTCATGTTTTAGTTCTGTCTCTAGTCTCACTGCTAACACTTAGGGATTAGTTTGATTTGTGAGAATAACTTGCTGGCCAAACACCCCATGCAAGTTGCCTTAGCTAACGGAATTACATAAAGAAAACAACTTTTCTTTTTATTTGTATTGCATATATCAAGCATTAAAAAACCATGTTGTCTGATATGCAGGGAGAATGATCTTTGAAAGCACTGGGACTAAACACTTGAGCACACATCTCTTTTTATAGGTTAGTCCAGGTTATCTGGGGAGCTGAACTGTCTGCAGCAAAGATGGGATTTCTACCAACAACAGTAGTGTGCACATCCACGGCCATGTCTTGCACATGCTTACAGAAGAAATAGAAGTATTAACATCTTAGTCTGATAGTACAAAAAATAAATTAATGCGAAAATTTAAAGCCTTCAGGTTTTTAGGGATGAGTGATAGTGCTACAGAGCACTGTACTGTCTTTTCCCAGATTTCTATTAGGCTTTTCTAACCTTAATGCTGGTGTCAAAGCAAGGGAACATAAATCCCTGTCTGTGCAGTATCCTATTACTGTTTATGGCAGAAGAAGCAACACCTGTGTCAACACATTGACTGCTGGAAATGTCTTCTTCATTTCTGCTCCTTCTTGTATTATTCAGAGCAGTTCATGTAATTCTTGAGAATGCCTCACCTACCTGAGTGGTTATTGTTCACAATATTTATAGTCTTGGGACTTGGAGACCAGCTAGGCTGTGTTCAGGAGAAGAACAATGAGATTTTTCTATTAATTTCAACTGAATTGCATGTGGGATTAAGTAACCCGTAGGTTGGAGTCAAAAAGCTGCCCAGTTATTATATACTTTTGTTTTGTTGAAGGTGATGAAGAGTTGGGGTGACAAGGAAACCTACAATACTCTAGAACTATGCTGGAAATTCAGAATAACTTTTACCAAGTCTTGTAATTTCATAGATGACTTAATTTTTTTTTTTTCCTATTTGTACATGGAAAATCTGATGCTGAAAGTTAAATGGGAGTTTTCATATTCTCTGCAGTAGGGTTCTATAAAAATATTCTCCGACTAGAAACATCAAAGAAAGCAAGCACCAGATTAGTAATTCTCTAGGATGTTGTTTTTCCTCTCACCTTCTCTGTTTTCTAAATATTGACCATCTTGTTCTCTCCTTGTTCCCAGAATTTATTGTGATGGATTTGACAGATGCATACCAGAATCACATGCTGAAATGACAATGTAACAAACATAAAGGATAATGTAGGAACTGTGATGAAAGCTGTGTCTGGTCTCCACCAATAACCAAGCCTGGGAATTCTGTAGCATATCAGAATTTTGGCAATCTCAGTTGTAATAGTTGTACTGTCAGTCAAGAACTCAGCCTTGGTTGGAAGGACAGGGCACATAGCTACCCACTGACAGACACTTTGAAATCCAAAGTGGATTGTTTTTCTTTCCGTTTGTTGTGGTTTTGCCTGTAAAAATAAGGTGTCATTCTTTGTAAAAAAAAAAAAAAAGAGAGAGAGAGAGAGACTGCTCAGCAAAGTACTTTGTCTGAAATCCTTCAGTTTTGTATAGGATTGCTTTTTTTAAGAGATGGATGGGGGTGAATGGCTGAGTAACTTCCAGACATAAATCACAATGGGTTATGTAGATCTCCTTGAAATAAGAACAAGTTGTATTCGATGTTTACTGTACTGGAAAAAGAATATGTTCCTTTTGTTGTAAAAAGTTTCTGAGCACATCAGGAATTCTGCATGTGGAGCTGTAACCACTCTGCTGTGGCAGTGGTCTGGTCTTTGTTCTTCTTCATCCATGCATCATCTGAATTTTTTTTCCCAAGTATTAATAGATATGGCTCAAATTCTTAGACTGCCAGGGTCTACCGCTATCAGTGGCTAGTGCTTCACAAGGACATGAGGGCCTCAAAACAGCACTAGAACGTCTGTGTATTTTACATCCATCTCGTGTTTTGAGCTTATTTTGTTACAGACGCAAGCAGGTGTATATAGTACTTCGGCAGTGCACGGGGGCTGGAGAAGTAAATATTTGCTGTTGATGAGGCGTTTGTGATGAAAGAATCCCAGGCAGCTCCGAGCACAGCAGAGACCTGAAGAGCAGCAGAGACCTGAAGAGCAGCAGCGCCGTGAGCTCGGGCTGTATCAGCAGCGCTGATAAAAGGCAGCCGGCGGGGACGGCGGATGGGGAGACGCTGCTCTCCC
>VZRO01008598.1:554839-662158 GCA_013397915.1 Daphoenositta chrysoptera
GGGGCCGCGTCCTGCCCGCCGCGGGGGCCGCCCCGCTCTGCACCGTGGCCCCGCAGCAGCAGCAGCAGCCGCAGCCGCCGCCCGACATGAAGAGCTACCTGTGGTCGCGCTACAAGGAGGCCAAGAGGGTCACCAAGGGTGAGCGGCGCCCGGGGCGGCGGCGGCGCGGCTCCCCCTCAGCAGCCGGGGCGTCGGTGGTGGCGGCGGGAGCGGGGCAGGGGCGAAGCCCGTGGGGCAGGGGAAGGGTCCGAGGGGCTCCGGCGCCCGTGTGCTCTGCGCTCCCGTGCTGTGCCCAGGGCCGAACCGCAGCGCGGGGACACCCTCACCCGGTGTGTCCCGGGGGTGGGACACCGGGACAGCGGCTGGGGCGGCGGCTGCCCCTTCGGCCTCCGCTCGGAGGGAGGGCTGAGCCCCTGACACCATCGCCCGTCCGGGGCCGCGGCTCTTCGGAGCGCCCTTGGTACAGCGCAGCTCGGCAAAGTGGCGTGGTTTGGAGGTGTGTTACATTTGGAAAAGCAAACGTCGAAAGAATATCGAGAAGTTGGTCATCTCTTTGATGACTGTTAGGTATATATAGACAACTATTCTGAAATAGGCTGCTCGTCCAAAACGTTAAAATGCGGTGAAGTTTTGGACGACTCTCTTCATTTTGCCTACGGTTCCATTACCACACCGTGTGAGGCGTTATAAAATGCTCACGGTACATACGTGACCGTAGGAAGCCCTGTTCTTCAGCCCAGCCAGGCAAAAAGCTAGGGGAGAAACGCTTTCTTGCTTCTGCCCCTACTCCGATGGGAAGATTATTACTAAGATAATATTTCCTTGAATATGTGGTCTTTTCTGTGAGCTGAAAGAAAAAGAGGCGAAGTGTGTTCTACAGGACCAAGTGGAAGAGCATGTCCTGTAGTGGCAATGGATAATGATTTAGCTTGCGTGTTTTGCCTTTAAAAAAAGAAATTATTGTGTTATCCTGCACTTAGGAGTCTTGAATGTGAACTGGGACTTCACAATGCTGGGTGCAAACAAAGCATTTGTGAATGTAAAATAGCGTCAGCATGTCAGAAGTGAAATAAAAAGCCATGTTAGGTCTCAAGAGAGGTCTGCGGGCTTTGGAGGATGAGATAAGGGATAGGAAGAAGGGAAGTGCCTTTTATTTTGAATTTATTTTTACTTTTCCTGTTTTTGGAATTAACTTGCACTTGTTCTAAACCACACCCAAAAAATACTTAAGAGGTGAGGTAGGGTAATGTTGTGAGAAAATGAATTGGTCAGTGGGTGTGAGTTGGCGAAAGATGGGGCAACTGCTTCTAGAATACTTCAGACTATTATATTACAACCTAAGTCACCCAGTGGCTTCAAGTATGTGATATTTCAGTTAGTTACGATGTTGCGATGACAAGGCTCTCCTGTTTTTTGACCCAAGGTTTATAGCACTTGTGATGTTGTCTGCTGGCCAGAATGTCTAATAGCTGCCAACAGTTTATACTGTCTGTTTTCAGACAGCCACTAGTCAAGCTATTTTTCATCTGAAGTATCTTTTTATCTATATATAGCTACATAAATATCTTTATTTTTAAAACAAGTGTTGACTCACCAATCTGCACAATTGACGTTTGAGAAAATACTTTATAATTCAGAAATGGGCGTTGTAATGCGATTTTTGGAAGTTCTTTAAAAACTCTGCCTATGACTTCAAGTTAATTGAATGCTCCATGGCTCTTTCTATGAAGTAGGAGTATTTGCCTTAACTATAGCACGTCAAATTGCATTTGATTTGATTGCTGGGCTTTATTTGAAGCTTGGAATTAAACCCAGTGAATCTGCTTTTCTTCCTCTCTTAAAATTAAAAGAGTTGGGTGTCTGCATCTGAAGTCCCCACACCTACCCACCTTGTTGAGATGTTTTCAATGGTGGAGCACGTAGGGATCTGCCCTCAGAGCTGCAGGTGTTGAGAGAAGCTTCATCAGTTCCTTTTAGACCTATAGAGAAAGTAATCCATCAAAGCATATTCCCTTTAAAATCACCTTTCCAAGCACAGATTTAAGATGAATGTTCCCCCTTTTCCCCCACTAGTAGGGAAGTCTGGAGTATAAAGACAGTGTCTGAGAAGGGAAGGAAAACGTGCTCATGTTTTATGCTGCCAGGAGAGTAGCATTTAACCTCCTAATGTTGCTCTTTCAAGTTTTGTAAACAAGAAATATAAACACTCTCAATGTTTAGCACTGACATTGGTGTTGGTCCTAAAGTTACTTAATATATTACGGTTTTAACTTCTTTTATACCTTGTTGATCAAATATCAACAGAAACATACCCTTAAAAATGGAAGTGGTTTACACACTCTGGGTGGGTGTGTGTGTGTAGAAAATAAGCAGAATATTTTTGGTTTTCTGATTTTCTAGGAATTAAAAAAGCATAACAGTGTGTATGTGATAGTTATTACATACACAGGCATATAAATTTTACTCGTGTGAGTTGAAATTGAGTGATGTGGTAACCTTGAAATGGTGAAACAAAAATTAAAGCAGTATCAAATTAAAACAAGGTCAGTTCTGCTTCAGGGGCAGGAGCTGGACCAAGTGATGGGAGGAGAAGACAAGGCTCCTGGAGTAGGCGTAATAATAATATAATAATATTCTTCAACTCCAAATTCATTTTCAAAAGCATTAATAAATGTGTTGACAGAGTTAGCAAAAATTATGTCTGGTGTTCTCTGATAAGCAAGATGACAAAATGCTTCTTCTCTTCAAGCTTGGACTGCAGAGAAAAGTGTGCTTCAAATAAAAACTATGGATCACCAAGACAAGTTAGGGACAGCATGTTTGATAGCATCATATTGTTAAGGATTAGCTGGTTAGTGTGAATTAATTTGATAGTTTCCATCATCATTTATCAGTATTTAGCAATTGCTAATGGGTTTCTATGTCTTTATTTAAATAAAACTGCAAGGCTGGTATAACTTTTTTTTTTCTCTCCCCTGTTCACAGAGTTGGTTCCTTCAATTATGAGTAACATGCTGAATCCAGATGCTATTTTTTCAAACAATGAAATGAGCCTGTCAGACATTGAAATTTACGGGTTTGATTATGACTACACCTTGGTCTTTTATTCTAAACACCTGCACACTCTCATATTCAATGCTGCTCGAGATCTTCTTATTAACGAGCATCGGGTGAGTAAAATTAATGGAATAACAATAAATTTATGAATAAAGAGTGTAATAATTTGTGTAATATTTTCATGCCTCAGTCCTAGCTTGGCTCCCTTATAGCACATTTTGTACAACAGCTACATATGCACAACAGAAGCCCTGTTTTATTCTCAGCTGCAGTTTTGAGCAGAGAACAGTCTGTTAAGGAATACAGTTATATTTCTTATCCTTTAATGGGGGCATGAGGTTTGTTGTTTGTTCCTGATTGTCATTTATTGGAGTCACATTAATAAATAAGAAGCTTAAAAGTTACCATTACTGTGTTTTATTCCTTGCTGTGAGTGCAGCAGTTAATTTCCCTGTGGAATATTTTAGCTGGACTTCTTAGCAGGGCTTTGATTGCACGGAGTGCTTGCGAGGTGCTCTGTGTGTGTTGCTGCCATTTCGGCTGCCTTGGCTGAAGGGGCAGCGTGTGCAGCAATCAGAGCCTGGCTACAAGGAAGTGTTCAGCTCAGAGCACTGCCCTGTTGCCTCTCCAAGCAGTGTTCTTGCATCGGTGACCACTTGACACCCAGGCAGTTCAGAGCTGGTTATTGTCAGGTTTGGGGATGGGAAAAGTTCCCGTGTGTCAGGCAGTGAAGGGGAATGGGTGACTTGGGAAACGGAAGGTGTTGATGGGAGAAAGGCTGGAAAAAACCCCCTGTGGACTAAAAGAAGCAAAATTAATTAAACTGTAGGACTTGCAGGAAAGTAAAAGACAAAAAGTCCATGGAGTATCTTAATAAAACTGCTTGTGTATTTTTATGCAACCTAAATCCGAATGCGTGGTGTTATTCTACTTTCGTATTTGAATCTAAAGGTTAGGAGCTATATATAAACACCTATAAATATCCTTGGAAGTGCAAACAAAACTTCATGGGTGCTACAAGCATACATAGCTATCCCCCTGCAATTTTGGCATGACTTGATAGCAATTTCTGTAGGATGCGTAAATATACTTTATTAAAGCTATGTGGTTCTTGGAAAAACCCGTACTACTGTAGGAATCAAGATTAATTCTAGTAGACAAAAATTCTAAGGGCGTTCTACCTTTACTATTTGAATGGATTTGGGTAGCAATGGCTTTCCAGTTTGTCTCAGTTAAAATCTCCTGACTTCTACTAAACAAAGCTGTAATTACATTTTGAGACAGCTTATTGAAATACATTGTCTCATTTTGGAATTTAGAGGGACAACAGTTTTTATTGGTGCTATCTCTGTAGCTGCTTATACTGTTAATATATTTTTTTTTGCCTTTACCCTTAGAAAAAAAAAACCTGTAGACAGTGTCTGTTATGACTGTCACAGTCAACCTAAAAGATGGCAAATTTTGCTCATGGCAGTGTGAGGTAATACATCAAAAACTGCAAAATTCAGTGTAGGAAGCAAGGAATTGTCCAAGAGAATAAACATAACTTTAATGCTAATGATGGAGGTGGCAGCAGGTGTTCTATGTAAGCTTTTGCTCCTGGGTGTATTTCTTTCCTGAAGCACAGGCCTTGTGCCTTTTTATCAGGACTTCTGTTTCAGTCCAGTTATGTTTGTCCCTACCTGAAGTGGGACAAACAAACAGTACCATTTTTATCATTTCTTTGTTTGGTTTGCAAGGAGGCTTTGATTTGTGTGTCAGGGTAAGCTCAATCTTTTCTTCATATTCACTGACGTACCTGGAGAGACAACTTTCTAGTAGAATAAATTAAAGTAGCAAGTCAAGTATGCAGAAATTTGATAAAGTCAGAAATGAATTTCATTGTACATGCTTGATGTGGTTGCTCTGGGGCACGTGCAGGGCATGCTAGTTTTTAGTTGATCTCATTCTCTGTCACTCCCTGGTGATTTCCCTTGTGTCTCTGCTTCATGTTCCCTGACCAAACCTCACCTCTTCCAACCTGTCTGGAGCCTTTTGATGCTGTTCTTCGTTCAGATCAGTAGCCTGCCCCACATTTTCTGGAAGTGGTAGTAGGGATGATAAGACTGTTTTCTTTAACTCTAGATACCTATACTCAGTACAAATGCAATCTACAGCAGTTGCAGAACAAATCCTCTTCAGCAGGATAAGAACTTTGGGGGGAAATTGCAGTTTATTTCTTGTAAAAGTAGCTAGAGGCTCTGTTGAAGCTGCATAATGCACTTTTTCCCTGAAGGCTTGTAAATTAGCCATATATGCATGGAGACTGTTGTAGAGAAGGTGAAAAGCAATGTCAGGTTCTAAGGCTGCTGTAACCTGTGGGAGGAAAATGAAGGATTGCCTTTCAGTGGCTTAATCAAAGAAATTATAGTTTTCTCAGGCTTTGTTGAAACCACTGAAGCATTTCACCCTTTAAAAACAAGTGAACAAAACCCTTAGCCCGAGACACACACATAACATTTCTTTTCATGACAACCTGTGCTTAAAGCAGGACAAAATTACAGTTGACTGAAAATGGGCTTGTATTGAAAAATGTTAGACTACAGCTCACAATTTATGATGGTGTGAGCTACCTACACATATATAAAGAACCTGAGGGAAGAGTACATGACAGAAATTCAGTGCATATCTAAGCTAACTTTTTAAAATATATTAAGAATGTATTAAAAATATATTAAATTAACTTTTTTCAACAAGAGGCTAATATTCAAAGATAATCACTACCTGGATGTCCAACTTCAGGTACCAGGATGGCCTTAGATTTAAAACAATGACCTTGGATTTTGGAAAAATGTTTGACTTGTCTTGCACTGTGTACGTATGTTCCCACAAATCTCACCAGCTTATCAAAAATTCTCTTAAATGATTAGAGCAAATGAGAAGCGTAGAAAACAGACTTTTAAAGTTTTGCAGAAACAATTTTTATTTATTTTGATTATGGTTTTAAAATAAAATTATTGCTCTCTTTTCTCAGTATCCTGCAGAAATAAGAAAATATGATTATGATCCCAATTTTGCCATCAGAGGCCTTCATTATGATGTGCACCGGGTATGTATAAACAACTTTGTGATGAGTTGTGTAGTGCTGAGGACCTGACCAAAGAAAATAAATAAAGCTTTTAAGCCTTCCAACTTTTCACTCTGCATTGATGTGTAAGGATTTGGTTTCATGTTTTTGTCTTTCATAGCAAGTATTATTATTACTATTATTATTATTATTATCATAAATAAGAATAATATATATTTTTTTGAAATAGCTCTTAAGAAGAAAAAGTTTTGGGCATTTTGTCCTCATGGTGGGTGGGGAAAGACAACTTAGGGTGCGATAGGATAAACCTAGGTAAAAGTCATTGATAAAAGTATTTTGGAAGTTGAAGGGAGAGTGCTCAGGTGTTCTTGAGACAGAAAGGTTGTAGATAAAATTGCTTTGATTTTTGTAATTTTGTGTCAAATAGCTGATGTGCTAAAAGCTGTTCTTTTCTTCTTGTTTTTGACCTGCAAGGCATTATTAATGAAGATCGATGCTTTTCATTATATTCAGCTGGGAACAGTTTACAGGTGGGTAAAGTTACTTTCTCTCTACAATAACAACATACTCTCTTATTTTTTTGAGTCTTTTAACTGCATTTATTAGTGTACAGCTTGGATTCTGACCAGGAGCTGTGCCCTGACGAGCACAGGCATTGTGAGCAGTGCAGCCTTGCTGGGAGGGGTTTTCCTTGCACATCAGTGTGTCCACACAGACGTGTACACATCTCCTGCCTGAGCCAGCACAGCTGATTCCCCGGTTCAGCCCTGGGAGAATTGGCAGGCTGGTGGGTCACATAGTGCTGACTCACTTTGTTTCCGGCTGTTAAATTGTGCTGAAAGACATCTAAAAATACCCCCATGACTTCTCTGCTGGTGTTTTCTATGTCAATAATTGTCACAGAGCGCCTGTTAGCATGACTTTGGTGTGGTTGTGCAGACACTTGAGAGGTCCTGCTGTGTTTGCACAGAGCTTTAAAGTTTGGGCACATCAACCAAATCAAACTTGCACCACACTCGGTACCAGATTTTAAATTAAACCAGAAGCCAGGCCACCTTTCTTAAAGTCATTGGACAAAAAGATTTTTCCCAAGTTTATTTTGTTGCACTCTTAGTTGTTTTCCACCACCCACCATGAGGACAAAACACCCAAGTTTGGGTCCAAAAGGTGATGTGGCCTGGAAACAATGGTTTGCACCACACCTTCATGCTGTTTCCCCAAACACCTTTGCAGGGGTGGGGGAGGAAAAGAGAGGCTGAAGGCTGATGTCAAGATGATGTGTGGTTATACAGCTACACTGTGCACTGTGTCAAGACTGTGAGTCTTGTGGTAAAAGTAATCTGCAGCTTTGCCTAGGCAGTCATCTCTCCACTGTGGTTTCCACATGTCTGTTGTCCTTGGTTGATTTGTGCTTAAGAAGCTCCTGATGCTCAAGTGTTTTCTCCAGCAGTGTTCAAATACCACTTGGCATAGCTGTCTGCAGACCAGAAGGTACCTTCTCAAATCTGGTGGTGTTACTTGGGATCTGGTTTACATTTTGGTTGCATTTCTTTGTGTTTGCTGCTGTCAGGTGGGTGATGCTGGACTCTGTATGTTACAAAATCCAAGTGTTACCTGCCCTGTTCGTGCACAAGAGTGACTTGAATGCTGGAGTCCTGCCAGCAACAGCTCAGAGCTGTGTCCCAGTTGGTGTGGGGACAGCAGTGCAGTAAAGGAGCTGGTTGATGTGGGACTCTGCCACCACAGAAGCCCTGAGAAAGTTCCTGTTTCATGCCTTTCCACTGCAAAACTGGTGTGGACTCTAAGCACTGAAAGCACTAGGCCTGTGAATTAATTTATTTATATTTTAATACCAGCCAGCACTTCTTGGTCAGACCAAAGAAAGGGGGGCACTCAAGTAAGGGTCTGTTTTACAAGGCTGCAGAACACCATAAGTAGGTTTGGAAAAAAGAGACCAGCTGATCTGGTTTTCATTAGTGTTTTTTTAATCTTAAGTAAAATCTCAACATTTCTGTGGCCTCTTGTGAGCATGTTTGTATGCCTGCAGTCTTTTAGATGCTTTAGAGCAAGATGCTTAATACTGTAAACATTCATAACCAAACCAAAGCCTTTAATCTCTTAATAGTTGATAAACTCTTCTATTCCATTTGTTGTTATATTTCAATGTTTTAATTATTTATCAGCCATCCTTCAAGTAATTTTAAATGTTGAGAAACTGAGCTGTTCATACAATTGAAAAGAAATTCTTATTTAGTTAAAGGTTGTGTATATTTATCACTCCCTTAAATCTTCAAGGTCATGCTGCAGAATAATCTGGTTTAAACACTATCATATCATCAATGCTGTATAAAAGAAAAGGCAGTGTGAGGAATTACTTTGTGTTAAGAAACTGGAAGTTCCAACCACTTCTTAAAAAACCCCTTGAGGCATAGTTTTAATGGAGACTGATAAGCTCTTTTCCCATAAGAAAGTAGAAAGGACTTAAAATTGGAATGTGTTCTGTGTGCATGAGCCTGTTAAAATGTTACTTGTTTGGTAAGGCAAGATGCTGTTTTAACTTACAAACAGAAGTGTTCCTGTGACATTATTATTGTTTTAATAAGATCCAGACCTAAGTGTTGATCTGTCAGAGCTTGGTGGTTACTTGAAAATTCGAATCTGACTTTTGAACTAAAGCTAGTGTTGTTTTCCAGAGGCCTCAGCGTTGTCCCAGATGAAGAAGTCATTGCAATGTATGATGGTTCCCATGTCCCTTTAGAACAAATGAGTGACTTTTATGGAAAGGTAAAACCACAAAATGGTTTTTAAAATTGGTTGGTTTTTTGTTTTGTTTGTTTGTTTTTGGCATGAGGCTAGTGGTGTTTAAATGTTGTTCTCATTATAACCAGCAGTTATATTTTCTCAATATATGATTGACTTTAGTTTGGTGCTATATGTGAAGTTTGCCCTTTAAAGTGACAAATGACTTATCTTTCTCCTGTTTGCTGTAGTTTATTCTCTGACTGTTCCTTTACCAAGTCATACAGACAGAGTGGTGGAACACAGAAAACAGTGTTACTTGCTCAGTGTTGCACAGAGAATCTGATAAAGGCTAGGAAATGAACCATGTCTGATTCATGTTCTTTTCTTTTTCCTGGTGGTCTGATGGCTTAGCTGGTGTAGCAGCAAGTAAACGCATGGAGGCAACTCCTGCATGCAACTGGCAGAGTGACATAAGAAGATTTAACAAAAGATGAATGATAAAAGATGAAACTTAAATCCTGAACTTGGTCAAGAAAGTTGATTTTTTTTCCCTCTGGCTGGTTGCTACCTCTTTCCCAAATGAAGAATGAAGCTGACTTTTTGCTGAAAAGCCAAAGTTTATTTCACTCCTTTTATGTACAGATGTTAATTCCATGTTGACATGAAAAGCCCTTCTTAGTGATGTGGGATATTCTATTATTCTTGTGCTTGTTCATATTTTAAGGAGCTGAATTTGGAATTCCTGAATCTAGTCTCTGCAGCAGTTGTGAATATCACTCTGGCATTCCCAGTGGGGTGCCTTGGTCTGTTTAGGTCTCTACTTTCTTTGATCTTGGAAAGGACAGTGGCAGGACAAGAGGCAAGGGACACAAACCTGGGACACAGGAGGCTGTGAACTCGGAGCATCAGGAAATGCTTCCTTTACTGTGAGGCTGACCCAGCACTGGCACGGGGGGGTTGCCCAGGGAGGTTGTGGAGTTTCCAGCGTTGGATACTCAGAAGCCATCTGGACAAGGTCCTGGGCAGCTGGCCCTGGGTGGCCCTGCCTGAGCAGGGGGCTTGGACAAGGTGACCTCCAGCAGTCCCTCTGCTCTGTGTTACTCTGATCCTGAGCTGCTTGCTTTACCTCCCTTCTTGTTGAGAGGTATTTGGGCTGTATTTGCTGTTACATAATGAGATTCTCTACTTCTGTGAAACACAACTGTTGTTACAGCTTTTGCAAACTAGAAATCTCTTCCTCTGTTACTGTGCTAGTACTTGTAGATCCTTACAACTTTTTGTTATCTCATTTCAAGGAGGTAAATTGTTTTACAATCCTAATTGGTATTTAACATTACTTAAAAACCACCAAACTAATAAGAAAACCTCCATCCCTCATCCATCAGTGCCTCTCGTTTGCAGAAGTGCAGACTTCTAGTGAAGGCCTTCTCTTGACTTTTAGCTGAGCACTGTCTTGTTTTTATGAGTTAAAATACTGCTCTTAAGAGTAATGAGTTGGATTTATTTGAAGAATTGATCACAACACTTTTGTTGGAGATACTTTATTGAAGGTCTTAGTTGAAAAAGAATCTGTAGCAACGTGAACAGGGATGGCAAAAGCTGAATATCTGCAACTAAGCTGAAGTGTTTATACTGAACAAATGAAAGTGGTGTAATCTGAGAAATGCCTGACTTGTTTTTCTTTCCTTTTCTTCACATCACTGTAGAGCTCACAAGGAAATACAATGAAGCAATTCATGGATATATTTTCCTTGCCAGAAATGACACTCCTTTCTTGTGTGAATGAATACTTTCTGAAAAACAACATAGACTATGAACCTGTTCATCTGTACAAAGATGTCAAGGTAGATGTCAAGCTTTGGAGATCTAGATTAACTTGTATATTTGTGCATCTTCTCTGAGCTCTTCAGGAAGCTTCCACCTGTTTTGTCAGCCTTAGTGAAATACCTCGCCTTAGGTTTTGTATGGAGTAATTATGGGTATACAACCATAAAAACATAAGCAAACTAAGATAGAGCTTGGAAAAAAATCAACTGAAATTTGTTTGAAAGCTGACATTCTAGGGCTACTGCTCTTTTGGTAGGTTTGAAGGGTGAATAAGAGAAAGTGAAGAAGATCTTGTAAGGCAATAAAAGTTCTTTTGATGGTTGTTGAACATATTTTTTCTCACTATCAGGAATTTCACGGGCTATAGGGAATGTAAGAGGCTATAGGGAATTCCAGTTTGGAGCTTTCAGTTTTACTGCCTCTACATGTTGGCTAGTGTACAATCATTTGCTATCTTGGGCTTTTGGACTATCTATTTTGCCTGTTTACCTCTTTTTCTCCTCCAGAAAAACTCTAGCGCTAGTGTAGAGTGATTTGACCCTCTTGATTCCTCAGGATGTGTCCTGCAGGGGAGATAATTTTATGGCATGGTTATGTAACATAGAGAAGGCCAGTTCTTGTGGTTTCTGCTGAAGTGTGTATAGAAATTTCTGTACTATTCAGCATTACAAGCATTTTGGAAAGCCTATAGTAGTATCTTTTGAGGATTTTGAAAACATACCCCATGTAAGTACCAAAATGGCACTACCACTGTTCTAAACAAAGCTGTCTGGTGCAGAGCTGGCTCAGGAGAGCTGTTAAATGCCTCCAGAGTACCTTTTAAGTACTTTGTTCAAACATTTAGCTTCTCTCATCTGTTCATAAATTTCTTATGTAAATAATCAGGGCATTTGTGAGTGATTGTAATCTAAAATCTGTCAGATGTACAACTTTTTTTTTTTTTTTTGCAAGGGGAAAGGAATGTGTTCTGCTCCAAAGGTCACTGGAAATCTGTGATGACTCTGCTTCTGCAGAGGGCTTTCACCCCACTTCACCCTTCTGAGCAACCTCTCACAGTTACGTAAAACAGCCCCTCTGCTATACAGTTTTGTACTCTCCAAAATTATGAATTTAATTTCTCAGAGGACAGGCTTACTTTTTGTCTAGTGGTGACATCACACACACATATATATATAACATTATGTTACATGGCATTTCTGTAAAATTGGAAGTGTTAAGAAAGGAGTTGTTTTAAAAACAAATTACTATGCAGTGAGCATGTAAGTTACACTTGAAAAGATTAAGTTCTTTACTGCTCATTGCTTTCCTTTCAGGATTCAATCAGGGATGTTCATATCAAAGGAATAATGTACAGAGCAATTGAAGCAGATATTGGTAAGTACTAATGGTATACTGTATCAAAGCTTTTCTTACTGATAGTATATGATTTTTCTGGCTTCTGTATTTAAAGATTACAAATTCTAAATTTTTAAAGCTTGAAAGAGTTATTCCCACTTGTCAAAGGTGCCCTTAGGTGTAACCTTGTGTTCTGAACTCCGTGTTGAATGCAGACAAAATTTTTCACAAGAATTTTTCAATTGATGCTGTGTTTTCCCTAATCCTCACAGAGAAATACATCTGCTATGCTGAACAAACTCGTGCAGTGTTAGCAAAGCTGGCTGATCATGGCAAGAAGATGTTTCTCATCACAAACAGTCCCAGCAGCTTTGTGTAAGTGAGCAGTTTGCTGTTTAACTATGCATTCTTAAAGGATGGAGAAGATGAGGTTCTCTGCTGTAACTCATTACATTGCACAGATAACTGCACTTTGCTATGCTTCCTTGTTAATATCCCTCTGTCCTCTTTAGGGACAAAGGCATGAAGTTCATCGTTGGCAAGGACTGGAGGGATCTCTTTGATGTGGTCATTGTCCAGGCTGACAAACCAAACTTTTTCAATGATAAGCGAAGGTGGGTGTTTAGTCAGTAAAGAATGATTCAAGCAGCTCTTCCATATAAGGCTATAGAGTGTGTTATGAAATATTTTCATTTGGCTGCAATGTAAAATGAAATCATATTTGATGAAATCCTGTGTGAGGTCATTACAAAATGCCATAACACCCAATGCTGAAGTCTAAATATTTACCCTTTCTTGCCTAAGAAAGTTTCAGGAGCTGTCACAGGTCTACTGGAGTGACTTAGGGCCACAGAAACTCTTTTTAACATCTTATTTGCACGCTGGTGAAGTGTGCTTCTTTCCTAATAAACCTGAGAAATCTTGATGCCTTTCAAATCAGACCCTTATCTGGAAATTTCTTCTATTGCTTCTGAGGTTGGTTCACACATGATATTTTGATATTTAAAAGGCATCTGTCTGGCTGGCAGACTGGAATATTTGTACTAGTTGTGATTAGGCAAACACATTTCTAATGTGTATGCCCTACTTTTACCCTTGAAAAAGACCTGTTCCTTTATGTGTGCTGATGATTTGAAAGTGAGATAGAGGGAGGTGGGATTATTTTCCCTTTACTCTTTGCATTTAATTTGAAAAAGAACTTTGCTATATGACTTGGCCCTAGTCCTGTGCTCTCTCATCTTCAGCTGTCCAGGTGTACAAAATGAGGGATTGGGCAAGATTCTTACACCTTTTTTTTTAATGTTCTCTCTTCCTTAGTGGTAGAGAATTCATGCTGTTTCTTCCCCTCTGCCTCAGATCCCTGCTTTACATCTCAGCAGTTGTTCTCAAACTGTGTTTGTAAATGTCATAGGTGTACTGGAGACATACATTGCTTTTCACTGGTTAAAGTGGAAGTTTTGGAGTTTTGCTTTTTCTCTTAAAAAATTCAGATGCTAGAGATATTTTTTTTCTTTTTTTTAATGTTAAAATTTACTTTCCTAAGAAGTGACAGAATTTCTACAGCACCATAACAATTGTATATCTATTGCAGACCATTTCGGAAGGTGAATGAAAGGGGAGTCTTGCTCTGGGACAAGATTCACAAGCTGCAGAAAGGCCAGATTTACAAACAGGTACACTTTCAATAGACTCTTTCTGTTCAAATTTAATACTTATTTCCTAGAATCCCAAGCTTCTTTGGATATAAAGGCTTCTAAAATGCAGATGCATTCTTTAAGAGTTATTTTAATGTCTGATGTTGTACAAATTCATTGTTGGTATTGTATGTCCTTGCCTCTTGAAGTGCTACTATCAATGAAATGACCTGTAAAATTTGGGATTCAGAGTGTATAAGCTGAGGACAAGATCCGTGATATGAAAATATTTTTAGTGGTGTACTAAGTTCCTTTTTTGTGCCTGTGAAGGTGCAAGTCACATGCTGCTACTATGTCCATGTCATTATTTCTGCAGGGTAACTTGTATGAGTTTCTGAAGCTTACTGGCTGGAGGGGCTCCAAGGTGCTCTACTTTGGTGACCACATATACAGTGACTTGGCAGTAAGTAGTTTGCTTTCCCAAAATCAGAGAAAAGATGAGGGTTTTTTTCTTAGTTTTCCTCCCCAGTTATTCAGTGTAACACACTTTATTTTGAAATTTTAAAATACTACAAAATTTGGTAGTTAAGCCATATGGCTCTTTTTTTTTTTTTCCAGTGAAGAACATTGGTGCTGTAAAATACCAACCATATTTGCCACCTGACTTGTAGCATTTAAATTGTTTACTAACTGTGGTCAGGAATGTGTGAGGTTGTATTCCTGATCCAGATACTGATTGTGTCAGATGTAACGGAGTAAACACAGATGACAGCTGAATGAACTCCTGTTTTGAATGCAGGAGGCAATCCTCCTGTCACTAATGGTAAACGTTCTTCCCAGGATCTTGCTCTGATTGGTATCCCCACTATCCAGGCATTTTTTTGCTATCTTATGAACAAATGCTCTGTTGAGTGGTACTTTAGGATAAGTGACCACCACTTGGCTCTTTTGTAATTGATTTCATATGAAGGCCTGGATGTGACTTTTCCACTGCCGAGCTTTGGTAACATGCTTCAGCAGCAGCAGATATTAACATTTTTTCCTCAGTCTGCTTTTAAAAAGAGCAGTAACTTTGGGTGCATGAGAAGACTGAGAGCCAAAAGGAAGGTGCAGCTCTGTTCTACTCTGGCACAATGGAGAAGAGACCACAGGTGGCAGCTGCCCTGTGTTGTACCTGTCAGGAGGAGCTTGAATAGCTGGGGCTCCTGGTTTTGTAGCCTTCTGTCAGCTGGGAGTGTGGGTAAACAGCACAAACCCAGCACACAGCTTCCCCAGGTACTGCTGGCAGCAGCAGAGCTCTCATCTGCACAGGAATTTCCTGCTGTTTGTTTCAAACCTAGTGAATTAGAGTTTATTTGCAAGTGCTTGTGTTTTCTTCATCTCTCTCTCTCCAAAAATGTAGGATTTGAAGCTTAATCTGAAATTTAATTCTGTTGTCCATTGGCACAGTCAAGTCCCACTGTTTTATACTTCTGTTTATACATAAAAAACCAGTTAAATTAGTGCTGCTTTGGGATAAACAGTAGTCAGATTCTTTTAAGCAGTTCTTTTTAAGGCTAATATCTGTATTTTGTAATTCTTGGTGAATAGGACTTGACCCTGAAGCATGGCTGGCGCACTGGTGCGATTATTCCAGAGTTACGCTCGGAGATTAAAACCATGAACACAGAGAAGTACATTCAAACCATGACCTGGCTGCAAACCCTGACAGGATTATTGGAACACATGCAGGTTTGTTCTGTGTGTGTGTAATCCTCTCTGTAGAGCCCAAGGGATACAGCCACGTTTCTAAAAGCTGGACATTTGTGTTGCAAGTTCTTTCAGTCTCACTGAAGTGTTTGACTGTAGATAAATGCAATTATTTGTGTGGTTAATTAATAGGAGTTTTCTCAGAATCTTGTCTCCTTTCTCCATTGGTCAGCCTGGATCAATTCCTGCTTTTGGTTGTGTAAAATGGATGTGGATAACTTTGGTATGTGGATCTCTGAAGGGTTTCTCGTGTCCTGTTTGCTGAAAAGGATTTATTAATGGAAAGGCTTTTTATCCTTAGTTACAGGTTATCCATGCTTTACATTTCAGGTTCACCGTGATCCTGATTCCCAAATGATTTTGGAAGAATGGAAGAAGGAAAGAAAGGAAATGAGGTAAGACACAGAGGAGGAAGAATTTGCAGCTTACTTTAGTAGCCAAGGGTTCTATGCAGTATCTTCCACAGGTTTCTTTGGAATTTCTCTCCATCTGTGATTTATATTCCCTGGTAGTTACAGGTCTTATAAAATGTTTTTATATTCTACCTGTTTCTTGTGCAGCTCTTCTCCCCTCTGACACTTTGTACATGTTTTTCCTTTTCCTTGTTCCCTGTCTTTAGAACAGATGTAGCTTTTCTGCATGAAAAGGTAACATCATATCGAATCCCTTTCCTTCTCATGTTGATTCTTCTGTCTGCTTGTGTTCAGCTCTCTCTGTTTGATTACACAGCTTCTGCATGAATAAAAAGTGCATTTCTTTGTCAAGACTTAGGTCATTTTTCCAGGTTTTTTACATGATTTCTGCAGATTACATATACTACATCTTAGAATACATAGAAACTGAGCTCTGCAATAGATTGGATTTAGCAGTGGATTTATCACAAAGATAGGTAATATGGCTAAAAGTCTTTATAATCTGTTCTCATGAAGGAGTAATCCCTAAATGCAGGGTGTGTGAAGTGCACAGCTGGCAAGGCCAGCAGCTGTACCACCAACAGCCTTCCCCAGAAATGTGGAAATAAACAAAATGGGAATGATACTTGGCAGTGACTAATGACCAGAACTTAATTCCAAGATGTGTTTAACCTTTTGGCATGCAGTAAGCCCAGTCTTTGCCTTTTCTTAAGAAGTCTTTTATCTTTGGAACACTGGATGTCATTAGGATTTAGGTAATGGCAAAAGTCTTTCACCATCTCTAGGAAAGAAGGCTTGAGATGTCATGTTTCTGATGTCAGAAGCAACTTAGCTCTAGTGGGAGAAGTGTGAAGGTCTTCACAACTGTGATTTCTAGATCTGGGTTGTATATGTGCAAGAGGTAGAAAAAACTTCTGTGGCCCATTTTAGTGTTTTGAAGTACAATGGCAAGAGAATAATGCATAGAACAGGTTTTAGGATCTGCTTGCTTTGGGTTATGGATGCCAGCTGGAGAAGTGATGTGGGCAGGTCTGTTCACTTCGTTGTCTTTGTTTTCTCTTTTTGGGGGACAGGGAGATGAACAGGAATTTCTTCAATGCACAGTTTGGAAGCATATTCAGAACTGATGAGAATCCAACTTACTTCCTAAGACGTCTCTCTAGATTTGCAGATATCTACATGGCATCACTGAGCTGTCTCTTGAACTACGAACCCGATTACACATTTTATCCAAGAAGGACTCCTTTGCAGCATGAACTTCCTGGCTGGTCAGACCAGCTGTGCACTGGTACATTCAGAATACCTTTCCTACAAGAGACAGTTCAGATCAAATAAACTCTTGGTGGCTCCTCTCTAAAATGGACAAATATCTGTTGGTTTTTTGAATGTACATGTATTTTATTTAAGTCACTTAAATCTGTTACCTTGGTTTATATGTATTTCATACTTATTCTCATCAGCTTTGTACCTGTTTTTCTCCTCTCCTGCTCAGACATGTGAAAACTCCTCTTACATGCAGAAGAAATGATGGACTGCCAAAATAGTAGTGGGCCAGGAGGGAGGGCACATCTGAGGGGGAAGACTGCTGGTGTTCTGGGGTGGTTATTTTTGTTTGTTCATTGGAAACTTTGATCTGCAGCCTTGTGGTTTACAAAGAAATACCAGGACTGTCTCTTCTGGCCCTTTTCAGCACTCCAGCTGGAGCCTGTAATGGATCTTGGCAGGGAATATCTTAAATCCAGTATTAGCAATTCAGTGATAGAAGTTAGTAACCAGCTTAGGGTGAGACTGAGAGGGAGGGTCACACTTTGTACCTTTCCCTGTTGCTACAGGTGGAGCCTTACCTGTGAGGAGCCAAGGGCTGGAGTGTCCTGGCTCTGCTGCACTGGCCTCAGGCTCTTGGGCTCTTTCTCCTGTCCGTGCAGTTTCTGTTCTTGCCGTGTCTGTGCTTGGCTGCAGGTGGACCTGAGCCTAAAACTGAAACTTGCAGTAGCTTGGGCTGCTTCAGCTTCCTTCTCTTAATTTTAGGTACCTTTTTTTTTTTTAGAGTTTCAGAACATTTCAAGTATCCACTCTCCAATAATAGTCGTTTCAAGAGGTTTTGCGTTTCGAAGTGGAGACAGATCTCTCTATCAGGCTTTAGTTTGATCCTAAATGCTGCTTTTAAAGATTTTAACAGTGTCTTATTCCAGTGGTATGCAATGTGGCTTTGCTGTTCCCTAGGAGAGAATGTATTTCATATAGCCTTCAGTAATGGACTTCTACAGTTGGAAGTAAACACGCACAATGGGCAAAGGACTTAAAAGAAAAACTAAGAAATGAGAAAGTGAAACCCAGAGTTTTCTGACAACATGTCTCTAGCTAAAGCCCTGAAAGCTAAATTAGGGGTGGTACACATTTTGAATAAAGAAAAACAGTTTTGGTATAGATTAGAAGTTTTATTGAATTGCAGATATTGAAGGTAATGTGTGAACACAAACTCTGGGTAGCATATGTGTTTCAAAGATTTGAGCTGAAAAATGTCTATTTTGCACAAGGAAAACATCTGTTGATGTATTTCCTCAAAGAGGCACTTTATAGAACTGCTATATAGTTGTTTTTAAATAAGAATAGTTTCCTTTCTCTGAATCCAAAGGAAATATATTTGTTTTTTTAAGTGGTGCTTCCCACCCCAGCCACTTTAGAAGGCATAATATGATTAATATTTTTCAAATTTTAGTTATTAAAGGCTTGGTTTTTAAAAGCATGTAATTAAAAAAATATATAGCATTTGGTATTCATTTTGGGATATCACTTGCTTTCTATCATGATTGTCAGGCAAACAAACTTTTGTTGACCAAAAGTTTTCTGGTTTGGTTTGTTTTTTTTTTTTTTAACCTGTCTGTATGTGCAAGTACCTAGATTGAATTTCATATACAGTGTATTTCATGTTTTTAAAAGCATGTTTGCAAAGGAAAGAATGTATTCTAATTTAGCCTGCACAATTTTGTAAGTAGTTTTCCTGTATGCTTGAAATCAGTATGAAGTTCTCAGAGGTGGTTTAGATTTTATGATTTCCTATGCTCCTATTTCAAACTTGACTGAAGTGTGGGGTTTAAACACCCCTGTGTTTAAGCAGGTGAATATACTTGAAATGAGTAAGTTCATCTGACTGTCCTGCTGGTTTTGCTGGAATAAAAAGATAAAGTGTTGCAGGAACTTAGTTTGACTGTATCAGGAGATGACTTGGTGGGGCTGTGCAAGAAATATTGAGCATAACTTGAAATATGAAGATGGGATTATCCTGATTTGCCTTCAGTTCTTTATCCTAATGCTCAGCTAGAACTGAACTTGGTGTTACGTGTGTGTAGCACCTTTCATGCTCTAAAGATTTCAATGCACTCTTTGAAAAAAAAGACCCACCCAAACCCTGTACATTCATCCTGTGTTAGGCAGGAACAGTTTAATTGGCTTGGATGGTGTTATACACATAATGCACGTTTTGTTTCAAGATTATTTTCTTCTGTCGCCCTTCCTTTCTCTTAGAAATCAAACTTCTGTACCAAGCTATGTTGCAACAGCCAGCTGAAGTAAATTATTGTTTATATTGCATGACTTGTTAAAATAAACAATGTTGCATGAAAAAAGTTAATTATGGAAGGGTTATGTTTCTTTAAAATAACCCAACACTATGTAATACAAATTTAAGTGAGAATATTCAAGTGTATTATTTATTTTTCAGTGCTAAAATGCTGCTTTTTAACTTTTAAAAATGTCTTGCATTTTTTTAATGATTTCATCTTGATGCTCTTTGCATTACTTATTTTAACCTTATGCTACTGATTTCAAAGAGATTTTTAGGCATGTTTAATGGGCAGTGTCTTTATAGTAATTTTGGAAGTATGGTTCATTTGAACACCAAAGCAAGAAGAAATTTTTGTTCTGGTCTATCAAAAACACAGAGCTGAATAGCCTATCAGTAAAAGAAGAGTTTAATGAATTGTGGAGCTTCTTTTTTTTTTGTGATAAAAATATTTAATGATTATTACAAAAATAAATGCTTGGACTTTATCTTCTGATCTTTGTGAGTCTTACTATTTTGATTGACTGGGGAGAAGGAAAGAACATGTGTTGTACTAACTGCAAAATCCTGTGGGGAAAACTCTCCTAGATGTGAGTGTGTGTTTAAATGCGTTTGTATTCTAAATTTTCACGTGTCTGTGAAAACAAGCAGGCTTGTGTAGGGGGACAGGTGAAGGAGCTGAGGAAAATGATTGTTTGTTTCATCCAGATGAATGTGTATTTACAAATACATTCCCTTCCTTGTGCTTGATAGCTGAATCAAGAACCAGGATTTCCTCCCTGCCTCGTTCTGAGGGAAGGTAACTAAAGCTTTCCTGGGCTTCCCTCCTGCACGTTGGGGGGATGACACTCCTGCCAGCAAGAAAACCTCTCTTTTCTTGCTGTTTTGTGGTTTCTTCCGTGTTCTCATGCTATTGTTATGATATTAATATTTTGATGGAAGGAGGTGACAGTGACTCAAACTCAAGTTTGATCCATTTCTGATAGCGTGGGGTGACAGTGGCAGCTGTTACTGCTGTGCTTGGTGAAATTAGAATATCTGAGGGAGCAGCTGCTGCTGCTCCTCTCACACCTAAAGAACTGAATGTAGACATTGCAGAGCAAGGGGATGTTCATCTTCATAGTCCACTCTTCACAAAAATGGTTCATTTGAATGCTTTCATATCACCTGCATTTCTTCCTAAAGCTGCCTCAATTACTGCTCCCCTTTGTATAGTGAGGGGAGATGTAAACCAAACCCCAAGCCAAGTTCAAGGAAAGACAGAGAAGCGAGAGGAGGCAAGGGGACAGACAGGATGGTTGTGCTTCCTGCTGCTGAATATCTAACAGGAAAGTAAACCAGCAAAAAAATCCCCTCAGTTTAAAAATAGAGGTTTACCACATGTTCTTTTTCACACTTGGCTGTTCTAGTTGCAACTGAGCCAAAATGAAAGCACAGGCCTGGAGTACTAGAAAAATTTAGGATATTTGCCAAGTTAGCAGCCCTGTGTGCTTGTGGCCATTTTGAAGTCTGTGAAGAAGAATAAAAGCAGTTAAATAGCAGGTGAGTGAAAGTAATCTGCTTTTCCCAGAGAGCTGTCTGCTTCTGGGCAGGTTAGTTTAGACTCAATTTTACTTTCAGCACTCATAGCTGGTACTGCTCAGATTCAGCCAACACTTCTGAGGCTGGTATCTCTGTGAGCTGTATAGAAGGCATCTTAAACAAAGCTGTGCTCTTTTGGTTTTTAATTTGTAACAAGATTTTATTCCCTGTAATGTAGGTGCTATTTTTTTCACAGTAAGCGTAAATAAAATGTGTTTACTAGCTGACTGATGCCAAAATCAGTCTTTAATTCTGATCATGAGGACCACTCATCACAAGCTGATGGTCATCTGAATCCTATAAAATAGAATAAAAAGAAAATCAGACTTGAACATTGCATTAAGAAACAAAAGTATTTTTTTGGCAAATATGTCCATACAGATGGCAGAGTTGGCACCTGACATTTTTGCACCAAACAAGTCCTTTTACTGGATGCAAAATGGTGCATTTGGATTTTAGACTCTGCACGTGCATGAGGGTGCAATCTTTCCTTCCCTGGATTCCCAGCCCCCTCCTTGCTGTGTTTCAGATTCTTTGGAGTGCTAGCATGGCTCTCAGCTGCTTTTGCAGCAAGGAGACATGCAGACAAAATTAGAAGGCTTTTTAAGTTGGTATGGACATGTCACTGTCATCCAGTGGCATTTGAAGTCCAGTTTAATT
The DNA here is from genome assembly GCA_013397915.1 of Daphoenositta chrysoptera. Classification (NCBI taxonomy): domain Eukaryota; kingdom Metazoa; phylum Chordata; class Aves; order Passeriformes; genus Daphoenositta; species Daphoenositta chrysoptera. Next base: position 576,467 of record VZRO01008598.1, read on the forward strand.
CAGCTGTCTTTGAAGATGGACTTGAGATGCAGCTGTTGATCACAACTTCAACTTTGCTACAGGTGAGACAACCCAATTTCAAGCAGGGGGAAACAGGAGAGCCAGAAACTTAAATGCTGGTTTCTTCAATTAATTTTTCTTTTCCAACTAGACATTTTTCTTTCACAAAGTCGTTCCCTCTTACCATTATTTTAGTAGTGTCTCAATCTCAAATCAAAATGAACACTTACTGAGAAAAGATCATAGGTAGGTTCTGGTGAAGTCAGTGTCGAAGAACTTTCATATGAGGGGTTGGTGATATTTGAAGGCTGTGACTTGTCCAGTGGTGTTGTGTCAGTGTCATCTTTTGACTATACAAAAGCACAGAAACTTACTTAAATTTCATCCTCTTCCTCCAGTGCATTAAGTGGGGCACTTGAGTTTCACTAGCAGCTGGTGCAGTGTTGTGATTGAACTGGCTTTATTGTCTAAACCTCTTTCTGGGCATGAACTCTGGTTTTGGTTGTTGTATTATCTCAGGTCACTTAACTCTGATATCTCTTTTCCTCTTCTGTCTTATTTTTAAACTGCAGCAAAGAATGGGAGAGGAAGTGTGGGCCTGAAATTGTGTTTGGGGTAAAAAGTGTCTGGTTAGTCCTGAGGGCTCTCATTGAAACTATTTAAAAACTCAAGTGTTTCCACTGGCTCTTGGCCCCTGGATTTTTCTAGAAGATGATTCATGTTACATACAGAGACTAGGACAGGAAGGTATTTCTGTTCACTTGTAGGTACAATTTATTTTGTGTTTGTTCTCGCATATTTTGTAGCATTTTTTTCCATCCCTGGTCTCTGTAGCTTGGCTGTTGCTGACTGGTTTTGCATCTATGTGTTGCTAGCAAAATTAGTTAAGAGAAATCAAGCATGAAAATGCATCAGTATGAAAACCTGCACTTTTCAATCCTACAGGCGTTTCAATTTGTTTGCCTTTTGGATCTGGCCTTTTTCCTATCAAACATTTCAACCTCCAGAATAAACAGCAGTGGAGGACAGGTGCCCTTTCAGTGGTTGTAACTCCCTGCTTCCCTAAGGCTGAGCTTTCTGGGAAGGCAAGGACTTCTGCACTGCTGTGGTGTAGTTAAAAAAGCTTTGGGCCAGTCTTTGGTGTTGGAAGTGTCTGTGTGAGCAGACATTTGGGTGGAGAGGCCTGGGCACAAATGTAAGCTCATGCCCAAGGCAAGTGTGTGTGCCTTACCCTCTTCCTCTGTGTCTCAGTCTGAACAGTTCAAGTGTGAAATGATCAGGAATGTCTGTAGCCTAAAATCCCTGGAGAAGCTGGAGGCTGTGAATCTGGGAAGTGCAGTGGGTCTGGGGAAGTGTTGTCCACCCCCTGCTTCGTGTTCCCACCTGCCACCTACCTTGAAGTGCTGGAAGCCTATGTTTTTCTTCCTGAACCTGAGGTAAGAATATCCAATAAGAGCCACAATTCCAGCAACTAGACAGATGCCAAAGAAAATTCCTGTCCCAGTACTGGCATGGAGAGGAGCCTGGAAGCAAGGGAGAGGGTGAGTGAGCTGTGGGTGGGTACTGGTCAGGTTACAGCAGCCATGCAGTGTCCCTTTGAGATGTGCTCTGGTCCTGAGCTCTCCTTGTGCTTGGGCTTCCTGGTAGATGTTCCCTAGAGACATTTAAATGTGGCCTTTTGACAGAATCATAGAACTGTTTATGTTGAGATGATCGAGTCCCATTCTTCACCCAGCACTGCCAAGTCCATCACTAAACCTTGTGGACCAAGGAGACAGCTGGATAACTGGGAGCTTTGCTGGAATTAATTCAGGCAAAAGAGATCTATTTTCAAAACAGCTTGTTGTTTTGGATTGGAATGAATGCCAAGGCAAGAGTAAACAATGCTCCTTAGGAGCTTGAAAGATCTTTTTCAGGAACAAAAATGGAGTTTTTTCAAAATCTGCTACATACACGAGCTCCATTTTGTTATATACAGAAAAAAAAATTATAAATGTGGGAACAAATTGTTCAGGCAAATATTTTTGGTATCATTGGTACCTTGTTTTCAACTTCTCATTCTCGTTGAAAGCAACCTTTTAAGCTGAAAGCTGCATATATGTCAGGGAAACTGGGAATAAATGAATGTCAGCAATGAGTTTAGGGTAAAATAAGACACAGTTACCACTCACCACCCCAAAAACCGAAATCACTATGTACTTACAGGTTCTGATGGAGCCTTTAAAGGCTCTGAAATGATGTGGATTATCCCGTTGGAAGCAATTATATCCCACTCAACAATAGCACTTCTGTCCACATATCGGATCTCGCTCTGCCAGGAAAAGAAGGAATGAGAGCTGAGCTTTGACCCTTCTCCCTTTGGTACTGAAATTGACATTAAGATGATTTCCCCACCTCAGTTGCTGACACCCAGAGAGAAAAAAATCATGGGGGTTTCACACTGCTGCCTCCCTGGACATCAGCCTGGGATGGCCCCTGGCTGGTCACGGCTCTCCTGCACATGAAGTAGCCATCATAATTTCCTGTGTGCTGCCTTCATGTTGCTCTGTCCTTCTTTTTCTTTTCTAATTGAAAGTTTTTGTGATCTTTGGGATATGGCCAAGCTCTGCCTAGAAGTGCTGTTATTCCTGAGTGCCAGGCAGCCACTTTCACTGTGGAGGAAGCCACTTCCCACTTGAGTTTGCTCGCTGTGAGCAAGCCTGTGTTGGTGTCTCCTGCCTCTCCCAGAAAGTTACCAAGAAACTTAACAAATGCCAACACCTCTATTTAATGATAAGCTGCTGCTCTCATCTCTTCACCTATCCCACAGCCATCTCCCATAATCCTGCCAAGCTGAGAGAAGAGTTAAATAAAGCCCATATCCCCATTTTTCCATTCCTGAAAGCTATTTCAACAGCTTCCTTTGTGTTTTGCAGGTCAGAGCTTGTGCTTTTTTAAGCTTGTAAATTTGCAGTTTGCCAGCTGCTATCCTGCAGTCTCTGGACAGGAAAGAGCCTTCTGAACTCAGTCTCTCATTTCTGTCCACTCTAACCTTACCAAAATGCCCTCCAGATCAGTGTGTCACCTGATTAGAGGGTATAGCATGAGAGGGAGAAAAGCACAGAGATAGGAGATTTATTGCAAAGGTACCTGATCAGCAGTGGGGACTTGATGTTCCTGGCCCCTGGTGTTTGTAATGAGGAGTTTTTTCCCTAGACGAGTTAGAAGGGTGGTTCCATTGGTCAAGTCCTCATAAAACATTATATTGGCATTAGATAAATGATACTCGATGTCTCTCCCAGAAAGTGTCTGCAAATGAGGGCAAAATACAAGGAGTGTTAATGGATCTCATTAATCCTTTGGATTTACTAGTAGGTTAAGTGCCCGTGACCTTTTTTCCCCCCCTCTGCTATTAATGCTGCAGCTAGTGCAGCATTATTGGGAAATCTGCATGGGAGCAGTGGGACCTTCTGTCCCTGCTGGCCTCTGATGGCTGCCTGCAGCAGGCAGGACCTTAATTCCAGCAGAACAAAAGATTTCATTCCTCTGTAGGATGACCTGAAGTGATGAGACTCAGAGATATTCCAAACAGCTGGAAGATGTGAACCGATGCATAAACCCTTGTGAATTGTTTGAGACAGTGTTTGATTGAAACAAGGAAAGAAAGAATAAAAGGGGTAAACATAGGAATGAAGTTAGGAATGGATGCCTTTAATGTATTTGTGGGAAATACCAAAGCTGTGTGCTGCTTTCTTCAAATAACTGTGCTCGATGTTAATGAGCCAGAACACACTTCATCCGAGGCAGACTCCTTCATAACAGGGTAACTAAAATCTCTGATGGAAAAGTCTCTGTTGTGACTTGAACACTCGATAACCTTGCACCCTTAGCCATGGAAGGGAAATGGAAACAATGAACTCATGTCTTTTGTGAGCACAGTTTAAATTATATGGGGTTACAGAGAAGTCACATCATATTAAGATTATTTTTTTAAGCTTAAATATCAATGGGATGCAGAAACTCATAATTGCTGTTTTAAAAGTGTTATTAGAACAAGGAAAGAAAGAAAAAAACCCCTGACCTCATTTTCCTTTAATCCACTATCATTGGGAGCAAAGAGAGTGGCATGCACTGACAGGTCTGTGAGGTATCGCAGGAACTCTCTCCCCTTCCTAGAGGTGTTGGAGTAAGCCATGATGTCCTAGGCAGAAGCAAAATCCAGCTTTACTAGAGAGCAATTGTGCACTCCTGTGCAGTGAGCAGAAAAGATGACACGGTATAAATGACAACAAAGGAACTTTCTGTTATTAGCCATGAATCAGCTCTGGAGTGACTTTACAAAGGAAATTTGTATTCAAAACCCAGCTCTAGCTCCTGATTTGATAAGTACATCTTAAACTGATTTGCAGAAGTTGGGTCCCCATTATCTTTGAGGCTGCTGATAGATATAGAGCATTTCTGAGTAGTGAGCAGAAAAGAACTCTTAACATTTTGCCTTTTCCCAGTAGAAATTTGATAAAGTTCCAAAGCACAGTGCTCCTTGTGATGCTTAAGAAGTTGTGCAGAGAGTCTCCTTTAGGCTAAAGCTGCACCAGGCTTTTAATTCCAACTGAATTCTAGAACCCAGAAACCTCTTTGGAGCAAGCAATTGAAAAAATAGTAATTAAGTTCTGATTTTGATGGTGCAGGCTTAGACCACTCCGCCTTGCTTCACTGGTGTGTTGTTGTTGCCTGTGTTTGCTGGGCTAGTAGAACAAACCCTGGATACAACACTCGGGGCCTGCTTTGCTCCACTCCCATCCCAGCCTTGGTTCCTACCTCCAGGAAGTTGGTCAGCGTTGGGAAGGACATCAGCACTTGCAGCAGGTTCCCACTGCAGGAGATGCCATCCCCCACGTATCCTGGCTTGCAGGTGCAGTTCACCTCTGAAAGGTACAAACACAGAGAGCTGTGTGGGTAAACACCCTTTCCAAGGAAGCTTTAGGCTGCCCTGTGCCTGAAAAACAACTTGTAAGCAACAGGTTATGATTTTTTTAAAGTTAAAGAAGAGGCAGAGTCTCTTGCAGTGTTATTTAGCAGCCTGTGGCTGATGAAGGGAACCAAAATCTGGGCTGCTGGCCCCGTTTGCACAGAGGGATGTGGCAAAGGGCCCTCCTACCTTTCTCCCTGTAGCAGAAAACATCCCAGGTTTCGCTCAGATTGACTCTTCTCCCGTAGTCCACGATGCCGACGTATCCGGAGCCGCAGTTTGGGGAGGAGAAGCCGGTGGGGTAGCCCACCCTTTCACCATCCAGCCAGCCAGCAGAGCACAGGTGGTACCTCGCCTGTGGTCAGCACAGCCAGAAGGGAAAAACTCAGGGGAAAAGCTGGGTGGTAGGGCTGGGGAACTGCAGATGGGATGACCAGAGCCCCCCGGGGCACGCAGGCAGCACCTGCCCTGCCAGCACTCTTCCCATGGGTCTGAATGGGCTCTGTCCATCCATCTGTCCTGCAGCCTGCCCTGCCCTGAGCTCTGTGCTGAGGGGACCAACCGAGCCTTTCCTGGAAAAGCCTCCCTGATGGGAAGGTTGGGCAGCATCAGAGGAGGGTGTGAAAGCCAAAGGTGATGTGCAATTCCATGGTGTGCCAGCCCACCTTTTGCCCGTGTGGAAAGGGCTGACAAACCAACTCAAGCTAGAAAGTAAGTGACCAGGAGTGCTCGAGCCAGCCCCATTGCTGGCCCTGCTGCTTTGAGGGACACACTTAGACTATGGGGCACAGGAAACCTGTAGCTCTGGCTGCAATCTGAATTTGCTTGTGCAGTAGAAGGAGGTCGATGTACAGGCTGTGGTCCAGCCTCACATTTTGCTACAAGTGTGTGGTAGGTTGAAACCTAGTTGATGGACAAGGTGTGTCTAAACAGTGAGTGTCTTTCTTCCTCGCAGCTGGAAGGAGCCAGAATGGGACAGTCAGTCTGACCCACTCTTCTAAAACAAGTTTTGCAAACCCACATTGAGATGCTTACCCTACTGACATCAGCCATGTGTTTTCTGTAACGTGCTCAAGGAAAGCTATATGGAAATGGGTCTGTTAACAGTATTTGAGAAAAAGATTCCTGCAGACTTACTTTAAAGAAATAAATTAAGCATAATTCTGAAGTGCCCATTTCTTTAAGGAGTGTTTTATTATTAAAATCCCCTTGAAAACACTCTGAAAGTCTGACTCTGCCTCTCACACCAGCATCACTGGAAACAAGAACTTGGCAAGTGGTTTCAGTGCTGTGTGAGCAGGCATGAAACCAATAAAAAGTTTGAAAACTGCTCCCAGCCAAACACACCCTGGGGCACGGGTGAAGGAAAGGAGGGAAAATGATGCCTATGAGCACAGAGCAGCCCCCTTGCCCCTCCCTCTCAATTTCCACTGTGTCTCAGTGCTCTTTGGGGATCTCCTCCCTCAGAGAGGCCTCCTCACCTTCTGTGCATACAGCAGCTGGTTGTAGGTGGCGATGGTGGCCGACTCATTGGCACAGGCCTCCCTGGCCTGCTCGTAAGTCATTTTGTACTGCCCCCGGGGGGACCTCAGGTGGAACACCCCGACCGTGGTGTCTGCAAGAGAGACAAGGACCAGCTCTTCCTGAAGGTGTCTCCACGTTATGGTGTGGAGCCGGCTGCACTGTATGAATACCCGTGAATTTTGCAAAATGGAGTTTAGAACAGATTGGTTCCTTATGGGTAACACTCCCACCTGGAATGCCATCACACGTTGCTTCACGAATCTGGTGTTGCCAGGTACATAAATCCCCGTTCTAACCGTAACCTCATTGTTTCCCAGGGACATAGGTAGAGGCCTGAGCGAGCTGACAGTGCCACTGGCCTCAGGGCACAGGGCTGGTGGTGCCCAGGCTGTGCCCTCCTCACCTTGGAAGTGCAGATCGGCACAGAGGGCGTCGGGGTGGCACTGCCCGTTGTCCTGCAGGCAGCGGTCAAGGGGCAGCTGCATCACCGAGCAGTTCAGCCCATCACCAATGTAGTTGTTCTTGCACTCGCACTTACGTCTGTCCTGCTCAGGGAGAGAAGGAAAAAGGCCAAGAGAAGCATTTGGCTGACCTAAAACTGGCGTTTCAGGCAACATTCTGAGCTGTTGGCAAAATATCACTTGATGTAAGCAGGAACGGACAAACAGAAAAGTTGCTACTAACAGCTAAGCCAAACATTCACACATGTACTTGGGTGCTTTGCTGAATTAACACCAAAGCATAATTTCATCCACAAAGTTAATAACATGCATTGGAGGGTTATATGACATGTAATTCACAAAAACGGATGGAAAACATATCAAAAAGATATTTAAATGACTGGGCATGGAAGCAAGAATGGAATTTAACAGCCCACTGATAGCAGTAAATGAGAACTATAAACCAAGCAGGAATTGGTGACGTGCAGGGATTGCCATGGTTGACAGCTGGAATGGATTATCAGCAAGACTTTTCTGGATCACTGCTGGAAGGCAGCTCAGGCGAGACACCAGAATGGAATGGAGAAGTGATCCTGCAAGCACCAGGACAACTGCTGGATCGAGTCACCTGCACAAGTTTTCCCTAACCACACCGACTATGTGGGTCGTGGAATTTGTATCATGTGGCTGCGGAGCTTTTTAAGTTGAGTTCAAGCAACCAACAAGTGACACTATTCTTCCAGCTATCCCTTTGTTTAGCTTCCAAAATGTATTTAATTTTGATCCAACAAATTCCTACTGCAAATAAGGATGTCCAGTTAGAGAGAGCTAAGAGTGGGACAGAAAGACTACGTATGTAAAACATCCCATCTTCTGTGTTATCCCATTCCCCAGAGCAAAGATGTCAAACTCCTTCTCACCCTTCAGCTGAAAGCATACCAAACTGATGTGGAAAGTAGGTTGGAGCTACGTAAAGGTTGTTTTGGAAAACAGGGATTTAGAGAGGTACAGAGCATGATCCAGCCAGAGGAGACTTCTGCTGGCACCAGGGAGAAATGCCTCAGACTTCCCTGCTGGGGAGTGAAATCATTCAACTTACAGGGCCTATGACAATGCAAATGGCATGCTCGTGGCAGCCTCCGTTGAACCCATCAGCACAAGGATTTATTGGCAGGCAGGTAAACCCATCTCCCTTGTATCCCTTCTGGCAGCTACAGAAGACTTTCACCCCGTGCTGGGTGCATTCGGCTGCCTTGTGGCACCCACCGTTGTTCTGTTTGCACAGTTCTGCAGCTGCAGGGGAAAAAAGGAAACAAGTGAGTAAAGTCTGCTTTTAAAGAGTATGTTTGTCATAAAGACAAACCATCACCAGAGCTTTCACACTAAAAATAATAGAATATTTGTTTGGGGGAAAAACAGCTGTTTCCATTTCCTGAGGCATTACTGAATTTCTGTAAGTCTATCTCTTAGAGCTCCGAAGGCCTTCTCAGGATGTTCTTGATTCAGGAGACATGCTACCAACCCTCAGACTTCTGGCCAGGTTGAATTTGGAAGATGTAGGACACCTGGCTGAGAAAGAACAGCTCTTTCCATAGCAGTGTTACCAGGGAACTACCTTGCCTACAGTCATTAAAAAAAATCACAGAATCATTTTTATTGCAAAAACCCTTTGATATCATCGAGTCCCACTGTAAATCCTCTGAGGGAAACCCAGATTAAAATCCTGCTGTCTTCAAAACTTGACTGAAGTGCACTTGTTGCCCATGGTCCTGTGCAGCACTCACGCTGGTTAAGGACTGTGCATGCCAGATGGAGAAGTGCAAAGATGTTCATTGCACAGCTCAGGTTACCTAAATACCAGTGCACAAACAGGATAGAACCTCATAAAAACAGGAAGATCAAATCCCAGGATTTCACCCATTCACCTGGAGTATTCCCTAGATATTACCTATTATGGGAAGGTGTAAATAATCCCATATAAGGCCACTAACCACAATCTTCCCGGGCCATTGCTCAAGAAGGTCACTGACCCATAGTCCTCTTTTCTAGCCCATTTCTGGTGCCCTGGAAGTGGTTCCATGATTACCACCGGGCCTAGGGAAGATGCTTTTGTAGGCCTTCAGGCCTGCTCCTCTATAACACCCATGGTGTAACCCAACAGTCCTGCTTGGTAAAGTCTGGAGAAGTCAGACGTCTGATTTGCAAAAACCTGAACTCCCTATATCCTAACTTTGTTTCACTTGCTGCACAGTGGAAGCTTTTAGGTTGGACAGGCAGCACTTAGTGGGCAGTACCTGCATTCCTGTGCGTGTGCAAGAGGGAAGAAGCTGCGGGTGGAGCTCACCTGTGCAGGTGACGCCGTCCCCGTCGTAGAGGGGCTTGCACTGGCACGTGTTGTTCTCCGTGCAGACGGCGTGGGCCGAGCAGCTCGGGGAGCAGGCTGGCGGCAGAGCTGCGGGGGAGGCAGGACAGCTGGGGTGAAAGAGCTCCTGTACCACCATGCCCGTGTTTCATGCACAAAGGAGAACCCTTCAGACCAGTCTGGCTAACTAAAAAACTTGCAGGAATTTTGTTTTTTGACTGCCACAGCCCAAAGCCCCTCCACAGGGGAGGAAGGAACTCCTATTGCCATATCACAAAAGAGGAGAAAGGGATTTGTTGTTAGTCCAGAGTAGAGTCCCTAAGGGTTCTTAGCTCTCTCCTGACATTATTAACCCTTTCTCTCTTATCTGTGGAAACCTTCTGTTGAACTGCAAGTGCTTTCAACCCATAGCTCTATGGATAGTCTGGTGAGAGCGGGCAGAGACCTAGCTTGGTTTCACACAGCCGGCCAGTCCATCCTGTTTCACAGAAACATCGTCCTGTTCCCGAGTATCCTTCATCACACTGCCCATTGTTCTTGCATTCACAAGCTGGAAAACAAACACAGAGGTCACTTGCAGAGCAGGAAAGGGGAAAGTCTTTATCTCGAGAAACATCATCATGTCAGTTTAGGTACAGTATTATCCAGCAATAATTTAGGTCTAATTTAATGGTATTTCACCATGAGGCCAGTCAGGCAGAGGACTAGACTTTCCAGAGTGGTTGAGCAATCTTCATCCTTGGAGGTTTGCAAGTCCTGACAGGATAAATCCTGAACAATATGAGCTCAGAACTGACCCTGTTTTGAGAAGGGGGTTGGACTAGAGACCTTCTGAAACCCCTTCCAACCTGAATTATCCCGTAGTCCTATGCTTTTGTAATTGGCATTAGATCAATGTCCCTCTGAAAATGAAAATGAGTATTGATCTGCACATTGCAGTGGAGTAGCAAACTCCACAAAGGACTGTGGCAGGAAAGAGTTAATGGCTGAAGACCCAGACAAATCAGTCCTAATGAGCAGCAGCTGTTAATTGTGGGGAAGCCAGAGAAAAACAAGGTGTGTAGAGAGAGCATTTCGTTGCTGGGTGGGAGAAGGTCTAGCTGAGTGAGGAAGCCACACATGAGGTTAGTGAGCTCTGCTGTAAAACATACACAAATTATCTGTAATTTTTTTTTAGGTTTCAGATATTTTTATGACTAAAAACTTTTGGACTTCTTCAGCCCCTTTTATAGATGAGGCTTTGCTCCTTCTGCCCTCCAACCTGAGGTTTGATGGTCTGGTTTAATCTATAGGTAATGTTTTCTGCCCCTCCTCTTTGGGCCCTGCAATAACTTATGTGCTAAAACCTTCTTAAAGAATTATTCATGGCTCTCTGTTTTATAAAGTAATTCTGTAGCATCCTTTATGGCCTTATCCTTCTTCCTGAAGTATTGTTGTTTAAAGAAGAAAATTATGTGGGATTGGTGGAACTGATTTTCTGAATACCTGTCCTGCTGAAAAGGAGCTTCACTTGCTGGCTTTTTTTTCATTTCATCTGCTTAATTAATTTTTGGCTGACTTACATCTACATCAAAAAGAAAGTGTTATAAACCTCTTTTTCCTTAAATTTCATAACCTGATTTCAGGCTCGTGGCTCATATATTTTATGCTATGGTGTGCTGTAAAGTGGATGAATTGTAGGGAAGCATAATCACAACTGCCTGTGTTCAAGCCTGTTGTCTTGCCTGTACCCCCCCCATCCTATGTGCCTCAGGAGCAGTACAGGTGCACAGGGTTAGGATGGAAGCCTTAATGCTGTAACTTCTTATCTGAAGGCTTTATGTCAGGAAAACATTTAAGTTTAAAGGGAGATATTGATCCTGCTTCTACCTAGTTTACATTTAAAGCCACAGAGAAGTGCATTTTTTGAGCAGTTGCTTGGCTGTCCCTCTTCACAAACTGCCCTCATCTTGGTGTCCTTTTTCTTCTCTGCAGAAGTAGTGCATGGCCTCAGCCTCCTGCATTCCTTGAGGAACCACGTTGCTAAAATGCTCTTGAGCTTTATGGGGATGGAGGAGAAAGCTGTGCTGTAGCTAAAGCCACTTGTTGCTGGAGGCTCTGCTGTTCTATTACTCACGTACGAGTAGGAGGTCCTGTGCAGACACAGCCACGTAGCCTCTGCAGCCCTACCTTCTCCTCCTCCCTTCTGAGACCTCGTGCCATCCCCTGGTGCGAGGAGGCACCCAGGAAAAACCTTCGTGTTTAGAGGGAAGCATTCCTTGGCTTACTTAGAAACTCCTCGCTGACAGAACAGTTTAGGCTTGACCTGGGCCCCGATGTGGAAGGGGAGCTCAAACGTACGCCTGCAGGTGAAGCCGTATCTGCCGGGCAGGCAGAGCTCGCACGCCGTCCCATTGAAGCCGCCCTTGCAGTGGCACTCTCCTGTCCCCGCGTACCCATCGTCGCAGGAGCCGTGGCCATGGCACGGGCTCTCTGGGCCGCCCGGGCAAGCTGAAGGGTCAAAAAGAAAAGCGTTTCTTTAGCTCAGGTGCGTGTTTATTCGTTGTCACTGTTGGTTATCTGCTGCTCTGTAGAAATCGTGGAGCAGGGAGTGCCTGTCAGTGCGCCTCTGCTGAGGTGTGTAACAGCGGCTGTGACACTTGGGACTTCTGCGAGCCTTGTGCTCTGAATTTCTTGACATGCTTTCACAGCTCCTATCAGAAAGGTGTTGAGGGTCCTTCCAGCCCTGACTTGGGGGTGCTGTTATCTGGCAGCTTGCTCATTCAGACCCATCTGGGACAGGCACTGCCCAAATCGAGCCTTTCTTATGTGTTTCTCTGGGTCTGTGTGCTGTCAGGGCGACCCCAAAGGGCAGCTCGTGCTGAGCTGGCCAAAATTGCATGGGTTCTGCATGTGTCTGTCCGTGAAACTGGTACAGAGCAGGCTGGCAGGGCTTTGTGTGGCTGGACCTATCTGCCAGCAGAGATGCCGACCTGGATTGTGACCCTGTGTGCCCTGGTGGGAGCCTCAGGACTGATCCCCTCCAGGGCTGGCAGGTGAAGCAGCACAGTTTAAGTGTCTGCTAACAAAGTGCTGAGATGGAGCCTCCCAAACCATCTCCACCTCTCCAGAACTACAATTTCTGAGCTTACTCTGCTGATGAGTGCACTTGCCTGTGGCTGGGCAATCGTGCACTGTGTCTCAGGTGTGTGTTGGTGTTGCTGAGTGAAGCTGAGCCTGTTTGTGTTTAAAGGACTTTCATCTGGTGACTCGCTCTGCAGGACAGCCTTTGCTCTCTACAGCATTCACCTGCTGCTACTAGGAGTTTAAAACTTGCTCTACATGTGAAGAAGAGGTAATCTGAATTGAAAAGGCAGTTAACACTTTGTGTTCTTCAGCTCTTGCAACCAAGTTCCCTCAACTTGCAGCTGGTGTCTCCTCATGCCTGTTCTCCCAGTTTTGCCTGCTGGGGGCTACACAGCTGTCCTGGGGAGGGGAAAAGGGGGGGCACAGGCTGGCCATGTGGGTGGGAATCCTACCTTGGCAGTCTGGCCCGAAGTAGCCCTTGCAGCACTTGGCCATGTGGATGACCATGGAGCAGTTCCTGCGGCAGCCATCCCTCCGCAGCCCGTAGGACTCGTAGGTGCACCAGTGGATTCCTTCCTGCTTGCCACACGTGCCAGTGCAGAGAGAGGAGGGGCGAAAACACAGGAAAAATGAGTGTTGTGTGGAGGTTTGGGTTTTTTTCTCTTTAAATTATAATTTCTGATGTTCATTGAATCAAAATGTGATGTGTGAGGAGAGTGGGTGTGAGACCCCAACCTTCTCTGATTCCTGACATGCTGAACACCGTTCATGAGTGTGCAGGGGCTGCTCTGGAGTCAGCTGAAGCACTTTTGCAGTGGATGCTGGGTGAGACAAGCATCCCTCACCACCAGCACCTGGGTGTTTGCCCAGGGACAGATTTGTCACTCAATAATGTGTGGTAGCAAAGTCAAAGGTTCTCTTTTTATTTGTTCTAATAAACTTTTTCTGGTTTGCTGTTGTGAAATACAGAGAAGAGGAGGTTAGACTTGCTTGCATGTGAGGTTTGAATGTATTACCTTTGGTTTTGTCCCTGGAGGGCATTTAGTGTTACTGAAACAGCTAGCACAATGCCCCTGGAAAAGGGAAAAAAAAATATATTAAAATAATGACTACAAAAGACCATTTGGCTTCGACAAAAAGTCTGTTTCATGAGAGCAGAAAATATAAGCGGAGAAAAGGTAAAGCTTATTGCACTTAAAAAATTAAAAGAAAACTCTGGAGAAACAAGAGAGGAGAATGACAACAAAATAGTTGTAATAATTTAGTGCCACAAAAATACAAGAAAATAGTTTTGATACTAGAATATAAGTTCTGGAAGAAGAAACTGCTCTGGATTTAAAGAAGCAGGGAAGAGGCGATGAATGTTCTTCAAACAAGTATTGACATGATCTGTATCAGATCTGGATGTCTAATTCGGAGTATAGAAAAATGTTTCCTTCTCAGGAAGTACTGACCAGATCTGAGGAAATTATATCTATTTAATTTCATTTAGTGAAATCATAAACAAAAGGCAACTTGAGCAGATGGGATATACACAATTGCTGGTTTTATAATTGAAATATATGTTCCAATAAGATTTTTTTAAGACTGACTAACTGAAAATAACTTCAAGGTAATTTTTTCATACGTTCAAATTAAACTGAAGTAAACTTGGTCTTGAAACCGTTGTAAGATGTCTTTCAAAACATCCCATTTGTGGGACTCATCAAAGTTCACAGAGGAAACTTCCTCCACGCTAACAGTGCCTGTTGAGGTGTGTTAAAAACAAGAAATGTCAGAGACTGAGTAGAGTAGGCAGCTCTCTATCTTGTGTCCTTCATACCCTGTGCTGCTGGAGAATGCTGTTCTTTTGTAATAGGGAACTTTGGAAATGCGATCTCTACGGACAAATCCATAGTGTGAACTTCCACTAGTTCAAAAGCGTGACAGACTTATCCTTGCTCAAATTTTTGCTTGCATGTGAAAGGTGCTTTTTTTTAATTTTTTTTTTTTTTTTTTTAAATGGTCTTAACTGAAACCACTTGTCCTGTGTGCTGCTGCATGTGGACACAGGATTTCTGTTGTGCAACTCTCAGGCGTTGTGCTGCACTTCTTAATCTCTCTCTAAGCAGAGCAGCAGCTGCAGCCACCCTGCAGCACTGGGGCTCGCTCCAGGAGTACCAGAGCTGCAGGGAGTTGCTGGGTTACACCATGGGTGTTATAGAGGAGCAGGCCTGAAGGCCTACAAAAGCATCTTCCCTAGGCCCGGTGGTAACCATGGAAACACTTCCAGGGCACCTGAGATGGGCTAGAAAAGAGGACCATGGGTCAGTGACCTTCTTGAGCAATGGCCCGGGAAGATTGTGGTTAGTGACCTTACATGGTAATATTTACACCTTCCCATAATAGGTAATATGTAGGGAATACGCCAGGTGAATGGGTGAAATCCTGGGATTTGATCTTCCTGTTTCTCTGAGGTTCTATCCTGTTTGTGCACTGGTATTTAGGTACCCTGAGCTGTGCAATGAACGTCTTTGCACTTCTCCATCTGGCATGCACAGTCCTTGCCCGGCGTGAGTGCTTGCTGCAGGGAGTGCCACCCCAGGGAAGGGGGACGTCCCCCTTGGGCTGTGTCGTGGTCAGGGTGAGGGCAATGGGCTCTCACCATGAACTCCACGGTGAGGAAGCTGTCGCAGCGTGCCCCCAGGCTGGGCTCTGCCAGCAGGCAGTCGATCCCGTAGGCGATGCCCCCGTCGAACTCCAGCTGCCGCTGCACCACCTTGCACTGTCCCTCGTTCAGGAAAAGGGCACCCTGCAAGATGGCACGGGGAGAGGGAGACATGGGAAGTCATGAGCTGCATTTCCCTGGGTTCCCGCTCTCTGTAGGAATGCTCTTGGGGCAAGGTGGTGTGTCGAACTATCCTGTAAGTTAAATTGATCGCTATAGGGGCTCAAACCCAATTTTGGGGTCTCCCTTCCTATAGCTGAGTGCTACAGCCTGGGCATATGTAACCTGCTATAACAGGCAGATCTGTGTCTGGAGTGCTATGTCCAGCTCTGGGGTTCCCAACAGAGGAAGGATGTGGACCTGTTGGAGCAAGTCCAGAGGAGGGCCATGAGGATACTCAGAGGGCTGGAGCACCTCTGCTATGAAGACAGGCTGAGAGGGTTGGGACTGTTCAGGTGGGAGAAGAGAAGGCTTCAGGGAGATCCTAGAGCACCTTCCAGTCCCTAAGTGGGGATATGTGAGAGTTGGAGAAGGATTTTCACAAGGTGTGTAATGATAAGGGGTAATGGCTTTTAAACTGAAAGAAGGTGGGTTTAGATTGGATATTGGGAAGAAATTCTTTACTGTGAGGGTGGTGAGACACTGCAAGAAGTTGCCCAGAGGGCTCTGGATGTCCCATCCCTGGAAGTGTTCAAAGCCAGGTTGAATGGGACTTTGAGCAACCTGGTCTAGTGTAAGGTGTCAATGTCTATAACAGGGGGGTTGGAACTGGATGGTTTTCAAGGTTCCTTCCAACCTAAATTATCCTATGAATCTATGATATCTTTCTTTTCTGAAGAGGACAGAGTATGCCACTCCTATGTCCACAGGTTTACCTTTTGCATATTTAAACTTAGGTGCTTGCCAGGTATTATCTGATACTTTGGCAAAGAAAAATGTGATATTGTTCTGGTTTACCAGGCTATGTGTGTGCCTGCCATCTTGGTTTGTACGTGTTTACACACCAGAGTTTTCATGCAGATACCACATTCTTGGGGTTCAAAATCAGGTTGATCTAGATGGTTTTGCACTGGTGTTTTACTGTAGAAGCTAAAGTGTGCTGGTATTTCAGTTTCAAGGTAATTGAGAGCTGTTTTGAACAAGTAGCATCCTACAAGAGAGCAAATAGCTCCAAAAAGTCCTGCAAACCATCCAGAGTCTGTTGGTGTGGCTCTCAGCATGTAGTGGTGATGACCAATGAGGTTTTGGTGCCCCTGACTCTCCCTGGGGGCTGTGAAAAGGCAGGAATGGATCCTGCAGCAGGGGTGAGGGATAAATATGCCAGCAGAGCGAACACTTACGATCTCCCCGTTATCCCCACAGCTCACACTCAGGTTGGAGCCCTGCAGGGTCTTCAGGGAGGTGAAGCTGGGGAGCTGGTAGGCCAACACCTGGGAGGGAGAAGGGGAGATGCACACGTCTGGGCTTGCAGGTTTTGGCTGTGGCAATGCTCCCAAAAAAGCAAGGGCTTACCGCAGCATCACGGACAATGTGGAATTTGAGGTACTGCACCAGTTTGTCGGTGTTGGACTTCTTGAAGAGGAAGTCCTGCTGCTCCTGAGGCAGCCCACGGATGGCTGTGTCCGTGGGCCAGAAGAGCGTGACGGGTTTGTGAATGGGATCGTTGATCAGCCCAAGCAGGTTGTTTTTCTGCAACACAGCAAATGTTGGGGTGGAAGATCAATGCTCTGCCCAGAGTGACACTGACCCTGTGGGGTGAATGTCTGGCATAAATGGGGTGCAGTGCCCTGTAGAAGCCTGCAAATACCCTCACTTTAAAAACCAAATGTGTGAGTTGAGCTTGATACACAGAGCTGAGTGGGGAAGGGAAAGGTGGCTGTGGGTCTGCTTGACATCCCCCCACCTCTGTGGGAGTGTCACTGGTGGTGACCAGGGTTGTTGTGTACTGTATTGTGAGCCCTTTGGTTCTCCTGAACAAAATCCTGCCAGTGATGCCATGTGCTGTGTGGGCGCTTTTGTCTTTAAAAAAAATTGTTTGCAACCTTTCCCCAATGGCTCCTGTCTCTTGTGTCCTTACCTCTAGCAAAGTGCTGAACAGAATGTACCCATGCTTGGCTGCAACCATTTTAAGACTTTCCTACAAAGAAAGAAAAGCGAGTAATTAACCTAAGAAATACATTATTTGGGTATTAAAAAAGCAGATAAGAGCTTGCTTTTCCCTGTAAGTCACTTTTTGTTATAAAATCAAAGCTGCTGTAAAAATCCTCTGCAGAAATCCTCTTACACTGCTCTTACTTTATCTATAATTCCAGTGAATTTGAAATATTATATTGAATTTACTCAGCAGTGTCAGACAATGTTTGTATAAGGCTTTTATAGTGTCACTTTTTTTTGTTGACTTATATGATTTACATATCTGACAGTAACTGTGGAAACGCCCATGGGTTGGGAATGGTGATAAGCTGCACATACCTTCTTGAGGGGGAAATCCTGCATATGTGATGGGACCAGAATTTGGTTTATGACATGGATCACACCATTTGTGCCAACAGCATCACTGAGTATAATTTCAGCGTTGTTGTTCAAAACCAGCGAGTTCTGGAAAGGCAACAAAACCATTTTTTTCTGTGAAAGCTAGTGGGAAAGTGAGGCTGAGGCTGATGCTGAATTGCTTTGATACAATGAGCCCAGACCACCTTTTCTTTGAAGCAAATAGTACTTTCAGCTGTAATAAATTGCCCTTTGCTTTTTCAAACTTGCATCGTGCTCATAAAGCCAGAGTCTGAGGATAAAATAGCCTGTGTCAAAACAAGGGTTGTACAACTCCACTCTTGGCATACTGAGTAAGTGCTGAACACTTCAGCTGAACAGGCAATCCTATTTGCAAGTCATTTATTTATTTTTGTGCATCAGAGGAGGAAAGGGAACCACTGAAGTTTTTAAAAAAGCTGAATGAGAGTAGGCTGTTTTTATTGTTCTGTCCCCTGTCTCTCCCTGTTGGGTTACCTGGGAGTAGCTGATGTGTATCAGGTCCCCGTGGAGAGAGGTGAGGTTGGTGACTGCTGCCAGGTCCTTGTACAGCAGATTGGCACAACCCACCATGTGGTACCGGAGCACTTGAGCCAGCACTCCCTTGGCAATCCAGTCCTTGACCTGCAGTGGGAGGTGGAGGAGTTGAGAAGCAGCTGAGAGAGGCACCTGAGGCAGAAAGCTCGTGGCCAACTCGCCCACAGTGCCCCTTTTACTTACTCGTGGGTCTCCCTTCAGAACGTCTGTGCGAGGGACAAACAGCGTGAAAGGGCCGGGGCCTGCGATATCTCTGAGAGACAAGGCCTGCCGAGTTTGAGAGGGTAAAGCAGCAATGAGTTAATGCCTGTGGTGCCCCACGGGCACTGCCCTGTGGAGGGGGAGGTGGTGCCTGCAGCCCCATTGCTGCCACATGTTGAGTTCTCTTCCCTGCAAGGCAAGGGTGAGAGAAACTCCTCGTGTGGACTTTGACTCCTGGCCTCATCCGTCGCCTCTGCTCACATGTATTAAACGGAAGATTTTGGGTTTTTGACTTGTAGCCACATCTCTATCTCCTCTGCAATAGCAAACAGGAGGTGAGGGAATTTGATTAGGAGTACTAATGGGCTTGGGCTATTGCAGGCACATTGCAATGACTACTGACAAGCTAAAATAAGAAGATAGCTCTGCTAAAGTGAGAGGAAGCCACCTGTCTACCATGGTAGCAGAATTGAAACTAGATTATAGGTCTTTAGGTTAACAGGCCAGTTTAGAGGTCTGTGCTGCCCTGAGGTTTCTGGTAAACAGAGAATTGCTGTTGCCAATCTCCAAAAATCAGTGAGAGCTGGCTGCACACTGGCTGTCTTGCAAGACACAGAGCACCCTGTGATGTTTCAGGGAGGCAACTGAAAATATTGCCACTTGGAGATGCAGAAGGGGTAGTAAATGAGTGGTGTGTTCTTGCTTCAGAATTCACAAGAGATGTGCCAGCAGATCTCAGACTCTGAATGGGTGAAACCTTCAGTTTTAAGCCCAGTCTGGAGGCCTTACATTTCCCTGGGACCTTGGTTTTGATCATTAATACTCTAGATCATTAATACTGTTTTAGTGACAGTTAATAGTTTAAATTAGAGCATCTCAAGTATAAGTGACTGGTAATCCAAATCCAGTCCCAATTACATTGAAGGATGTTGGTACACACCAGATTCTTGCCTGCTTCTCTCCCCTCTACACTCTTAGAGGAAAAAAAAGGGAGGAGAACTCCCCCCAAAAAACCCCAACAAACCACAACCACTCAACCTTTTCTTACCTCTAAGTGGTAATAAAACCTAGATGTGTTGGAGTTCCTGAGCAGTTCCTGAAATTAAGAACAAGACTCTGTAACAGTGCTGTAAATGCATCTCTCAGAAAAGCAAGGGAACTTCAGGTTTGGAGTAAGTGTTGCACACCTGTATTGCTTCTGTTCTGTTCTTACCTTACTCTCAAACAGCAGGCTTCTTTGAAACCTAAAACTCCCTAGTACTGCAGTCATAATGATTTTTTTTTTTGTTTTGGCAGTTAAAGTTATCTTGCAGCATCCTGTTCCTACTCCTGGTTTCTTGGGTTGGGATAATTTCAAATTTTTCCAAGAAAAAACCAGCATGTTTCAACCATTGTATTAAGTAACTATGTGAATAAAAATAGGGGACAGCAAACATGTGAAGCACTTTACCTGGAAGATGTTGCCTCGGCACTTAAATCCGTCCCCAATGTAGTTAGGTTTGCAAGTGCAGGTCCTTTCTGTCAGCTCAGTGTCATTACAGATGGCAAATTCACTGCAGCCTCCATTGTTCTTGCAGGAACAAAGTTTAAAGTACATAATTCCTTCATTGCCAGGTGTATAAAACAATTCCAATTCACCACTTTTTTCCCCCCCGTATGTATAATTTTGAAAGGCTTAATCACAAGATCTCTTTGAAACCACATCTTTCTGCAACATCTGATGGCATGTATTTTCTTGCAAACACTAAAGAGCATGTGGGGTTTATAAAAAAACCAGTCTCCTTTTATGCAGAGGATGTAGTTTTGATTCCCTCCTTATATATTTAGTTCACGATGCTGTAAGGATGCAAAATATTTGCATGCACGTCTCACTCTGCACCTTAGGGATGAGTCTTATCTTCTCTGCCACTGCAGCACTGACTTACTCTGAAGGGAACTATTTACATGCTGTAAATCACTGTGAGGGTGTCAGGAGCCTGAATTTATGGAGGAGCATTAGCACATGACTGTCTGTTGTTCCTTGTCTGTCTGATGGCCCATGTCAGCTGGAACAGGGACTTGCCTTGTCCTTGACTCCAATACATCTCCTGTCTGCACCTGAGTCCACTGCCAGAGCAAATTCGGGCTTGGAGCAGTGGATTCATCTCACCTGGCTGCCTGCCTCCAGAAAGCTCCCTGTGCTAAACAGAGATGTTCCTCACTCAGGAGCAGCGTGTTGGGGCTCAGAGCTCTGCTCTGTCATGAGTAGGTGCTCCCCTGTTAGCACCTCAGCTTGCAAATAAGTTTTTGTCCTGGGCTTGAGAGAAAATTGGGGAAAATTGAGAGGCTCTTTTTTTCCCTTCTTGTACTTGTTTCATGGTGTCCTTTCTGTTGCTGATCATCTCAGGGATCATTTCCCGTGGGCCATGAGAGGGAGCAGAAGCTCCTTTGGGAGCTACCAGTGGGGCCTGACTTGACAGGTCAGAGAGATGCCTGGCTGTAAGCAGCAGGTTTGGGTGGATTTGTTGTGGATTTGGCTTGGCTTAGGCAGACTGTTGGCAGCATTAGCTACCTGTGGAGCTTTGCTGCACAGGGGTTTGGTCATCGTGGAGCCAGGTTAGCCTCTGGTATGACACGGATGCTCCTCAAGATGATCTGTACTTTTTAATACATAATTAGCCTGGCATAATTAGTTGAGTGGAAGCAGAGCTGTCGGAACACAGCACAGGAAAAAGCAAAAGAATACAAAAATCATAGGGAGCAGTGGCTCATAACTTTAAACTTCCCTTCCTCCAGCTTCTGTTTTTGCCCTTGCTCTTTCATCTCTGCAACCTTTCAAGGTCAGAGAAAGCCAGCTGACAGGCCATGCTGGGAGGGTGAGAATTATTGTTACTGTGCTCAGAGCACAGAGGATTAATGTACACGGGAGAGTGGATGTGTCCCTGCTGCAGCTTGCCAAGAGGCAGAGTAGTGCAGCTGGTGCTGAGAACCACACTGATTGCCAAGATGTGGCTTGCAGTGTGAGCCAGCTTGTGCAAAACAATTGTGGCTAATTCTCAGCCTGCAGTGACAAGTGAGGGACAGAACGGGGAATGCCATTCCTGGGTTGGGTGTTGTGGAAGGAAATGGTTTTGTTGGCTTTTTATAGGAACTCGATATGACAAATAATTTGCTGACTTAGATTTTGCCACTACAGACCTGTTTCTCTGGATTGGATTTGAAGTGGGTTATTTAAGACTCAATGATGAGTCCAGGCTCTCACTCATGTTATGTCCAGGCTGTGGTGGAGGAAAAGCCCTTCCTGCATATTTGGTTTGCACTAAAGCATTTACTAAACCAAGAATATTTACAGATTAGCTAAGTTAATGTAAATTGATTCTTAGCACACCTAACTTAGTTTAGGATGCATACAACCCCCCAAAGCATAATGATTATAATGAGACCTTAAATTGTCTCCTTAAATGGATACTCACTTGTGAACACAGACTGATATATGTGCATGTTTTGCCATCTCCAGAATATCCCTTCAGGCAATTACATACTGCCTAAAAAAGCAAAATCGGAAAACATGCATACATTGAAAAATGCTAGAATTTTTTTTTTTCAGCACACATATGTTTAGTTTACTTTTTTTCCGAGATAATTTCATGGTGATGTGATGTGCAATTTATTAAGCTAAAAGTACACCATGTCTCCCACAGCAGTTTCTTGGCCAATATGAGCAACCACAGATTGAGATTGGGAAGTAACAATTCTCAATAGGCTCTATCTGCCTCTTCCCTGACCATATCTGGTGTCGTCTCTGCTGTCCTGGTCATTTGAAATGACCCCTCTGACATCTGCACATTATTTTCTTGCTGACAAAATGGGCTAAACCCCTAATTTGTTTGTTGCATGTTTTTTGCATGGGTTGGTATTCCCCTCTCATCCCTTTCCTTCCCCTGCTTTTTTAAAGTGACAAAATGTATCTTCAAAACACACCTGAAATTGTGTCCTGATGTTACTGGCAACTTCCCATGCAGTGGAAATGCATCTGACACTTTCTCCTAGTTACTTTATTTTGCACTTGCAGTTATCAGGAAGATGACAACTAGTTGCAAAGAAATGAATTATATTCTCCAATTCACTGCTTAATCGTTCTCAAATTGGAATTTACATTTAATATGCAGGAATTTGAAAATTCAATGGGATTTCTGCAGCAGAAATAAAACTGGAAGGTAGTCTAATAGCAGTGTTTGTGTACCTCCTGGATGAATGAGAGCCCTACAGAAAGTAGATGCATTTCTCTCCCATAAATTTGCCTTTGCTGTGCTGGGATTTTGTAGTGGAGTAATTTTGTTATTACTCTGATGTTAATTACATTCCCACAGGTAAGGAAGAAAAAATAAACAGGTTGTAGCTACTACTTCTAGAGACCTAGAGATGAGCAGAGGAGCAAGTGGATGCTGGAATGCTGCAACCTCTCTGCAAGAGCTATGATTTAGGCCATTTTGTTTCCTTGTGAATACATTTGAGCTTTGTGGGGAGAAGGGCTAGCCTAAAATGGAATTTTTTCCATGGACAGTTTCTATAACGATAAAAGAAACATCGTCTAGCAATACTTTCAAACTGACTGATTTTCACATCAAAACCTCCCAGGAGGATGAAAAACAACTGCTTGAAATAACAAAACACTGCTTTCCTCTGCAGTTTTGGATTTCTTTCACTGAAATTGATTTTTTTTTTTTTGCGTTTGTCTGCATTCCCCCTAAAGTGCCTTTTTGAGGGAAGCACATACTTTTCAGAATTGTTATGAAATTCACTTTTCTATTTAAGAACAAAGTTGTCATGGGGAAATCTTTCTTTACCCAGCATCAAACACTTGACTGGGCCTATTTTTCTTCACTAACAGAGTACTCACTTGATTGGGTCCAGTCTGAGTGCATTCTGCATTTCTATCACATCCACCATTGTTCACCAGACAAGGGTTGATTTCTTTATAAAACAGAAACAGCGTAATAAAGAGAGAGTCATTCTGAAAACCCAAGGAGGAAGAATTTTAAGTAAAGCATATACTAGGAATGCAGATTTATGACAAAATTCATTCCCTCAGCTACTTAGTACCTCAGTCTAAGTCTTCAGTTGTGTTGGTGAAGGCTAAAGCCCTGCCAGCAGCATTTCTGCAACCAAACCTGGGGAGGTATGGTACAGTATATAAAAGTCTGAGTTTGTGGTGGTCAGAGGAGTGTGTGTATCAAGCTGCTGAGGATGAGGCTATCCTTGCTAGGGGCAGATGTTTGATAAGCCCTGGTGTCACCCCACGCTGCTGCAGGTGCGTGGTTTGCCGAGTGGTACCAGCCAGGGGGCAGGAGGAGATGCCTTTGGCATCAGGGGATGTGGTACCAGCAAGCTGCACTTCTGGGTCAGAGTGGAATGTTATAAATACATATTATTGTGTTGGCTTTTCGCAAATAATGAATGTTATGTGTATAATATTAACCCTTACGTTGTAGAAATGTAACCATTATTAAATGCTTTTTCTTTTGCTTTACCCTAGAAATAGTTGAAAAATAGCTAACCAAAAATATGTTGAAATGCAACTAACAAACTATAAGCTTAACTAGATAAGCACAGATGTGATGACTTCAGCTTTAGGAAGTAATAACTCTAGCAGCCCCAAGGACAATCTCCAGGAAACACAGAAGTAATAACTCCAGCCCTAGGACAATCTCAAATAAACACAAAAGTGACAATCTCAGATAAGCACGATGNTGCCAAGGGTACCCAGCATCACCTGGATGCTGTAATCCTTTTACTCTATCTTTTGTCCCTTATTGTTCTTCTTTATTAAAAACCTTTAAATTTAGCAGGTGACTGGACTTCGTTTTTAACAGGAAGAAGGGCCACCCCCCTCCAGGAAAACTGGCTGCTGTGCTTTCCCTCAGAGTGCTGCAGGAGGCAGGGTGCTCACCGATGCAGACGATCCCGTCTCCCGTGTGCCCGGCGCTGCAGACGCAGGCTCTGCTGCCCGGGGTTGTTCTCCTGCACTCTGCCTTGGCAGAACAGCCCCCGTTGCTGCTCTCACAGGCATCAATAGCTGAGCAGGGACAACAGCAGAGATTAAACCAATGTGCTGGACTGGATTCTTGCTGCTCATGATAATCTGTCTCTATCTTTTAAAGGGATTTTCTAGTGTTTCCAGAACACAGAGCCTTTCTGAATTAAGAGGCTGCAGACTTCACTAGTTTCAGATATTTAATACCTATTATTGTTTCAAGAGGGAAAGCTGAGATGATGTTTCTAGTCTGGAATGTTTCTTCATTTCATTTAGTCTGAAATGGACTGATTTTCAGTAACTTTCCATCTTCCAATTCTGCTCATTTCAACAAAACACCAAAAAAAGGGACATTAGTGTTCTTCTCTAGTTTGAATGGCCATTTAAGTGTTCCCTGAGCTCAACATTTTCTGCACACAGACCATATAACTTCTCTTGCAGGAGGTCTAGAGCATAATGCCACCTTAGTCCTCCTGTGACAGAAACTCCTGGTTGTTATTCAGGTGGATACTCATCCTGTTCCTCCAACTCTGGATGAGCTGGATGCTCACAACTTGAGAGCAGGGAGGGAGCCTTGTCTGGTCTTCAGTGGGACTCAAAATCAGCCTGAACACTGCTTTAATTTTTGCTTCAAACTATCCTAAATTGCTGTTTCAGCAATTTCTGACTGGGAGTTGATTTTTTCTGTACCTAGTTTTGCCCAGGAGTCCTCTATAGGAGACCAATGGTGAGTGCAGAGTCACTGTAGGTGACCTGTGTCACCCAGCTCTTCCTGCACATGGGGAATTGCCCCCAGTAGATTAACATGGATTTGGCTGTCTTGTGCCAGAAGAGAAAATGAAAGCAGGCAGAGTAAGAGTGCTAAAATCTGGAATTAGGACCCTGCCAGCCATTGTGAATAAGTAGAAAAATGGATTTCTGTTCTGAAATGCATGATTATTTTAATCAGTTAAGAATTAAGAAAAATTACAATTAATTATGATTATTGTAGCTGGAAGCAGTCAGTTTTGCATAACCCAGATTCTTGGAGGAACATCAAGGATAAGGTGCTATTGCCCCGTTCTGAGGGTCTCTTAAATCTCTCTAATCTAAAGAAATGGATTTTACCACACCAGAAATCTGAACAAGTTCAGAAAGCTGAGGAAATGGTAGAGCTACACAGCTTCCAATAGCTGGAAGTGTTATTGTACGCTGAATTGGCCTCTCTTTGCTGGGCTTTGTTGGGAAAGGGAGTAAAAGTCACAAACCAGGTTTCATTACTCTGCAAACAATGGGGCTGGGGCTGTGCACGGCATGTTCCCTTTTCTCTGGTCTCCCTCAGCACAATGCCTTGCAACTTGGAGATTTGGAGCCCTTTGTTTGCTGTGAATCCACACCTGTTGGGCTGCTCTTTGTTTTGAGGGAACTGGCAACAATTCCTGCTTTTTAACTGGTGCATAGGGAAGTGCTCATCTCTCACCAACTCTACTGTGACCAGAGAATGCTTCAAGCATGTTTCTTTAGTTTTTTTTTTTTTCTTCAAAAGGGAAGAAACAAAATTCACTTGCCTGTGCAGAATGTCCCGTTCCCCTCAAACCCAGCTGCACACTTGCAATAGGCTGTGCCATTTGATAGGAGAAGGCAGCTAATGAAATCAAAGGAGGGAGGCAACATTAAAAGAGAGGGAAAAAAATGAATTGGTCAGGTCTTTTGTACAGCCCTTGTTTCTGTGAGTTGTTCTGAAGGTAATGTTGCATAGAAATAACAAGGCATTTAACCATACAGTAAGAGGTAGCTAAAACCATGAAAATGGACCTAGTTGGACCAAGCTTTTCAAATGTATTTTGGATGTATTATTTTAGCTATTAGAATTCCATGCTGTGGTCTTTAAGTATCCTATTTCTTTTGTGTAGAACTCCACAAATTACATGTCTACTCATCCAAAAAGCTGTGCACAATTTTTGTTTGTGTGCACCCAATTTACAGAGTTCATCATTCAATTTACAGTTCATCATTCTCCCCTTGAACTGCCATGCCTGTACCTATCCTCACACCTACAGGTGCATCTCAGTGGATGAAAAATACACAAGAGAAGAACAGTCTGCTTCTGTCGGAAACACACTCTTGATTCCAGAATGTGTGGGGTCCCCATGAGCAAATTTGAGAGTGTAGTTTTGCCAAAAAAGCCTGGTAAAATATTGCTACTGTGAACTGAAGGCCACGAACAAATGGGGGAGAGAATGACCTACATCTGGGGAAAAAAAGGGGTTTGCCCCTCTGGTTTCTCAGCTCCTGCAGAAGAGCAGTGGCTGAAAATGAGGAGTCTTTCCAGCCACCTTACCTTGTTTTTATTTTGAAATGTCTCAGCTAGGATAAATGTTGCTGTCTGGTCAGTGGTGAGGAGACAGATGCACTTCAGTAAATGGCTCAGTGGGGCTCACTTGCTCCTTTGAAAACTAGTTAGTGTCCCAATATTGGTGCTGGACTGGTGAGAGCATTTTTCTTTTGTTGTTTGTCTATTTTGATGTGAAGAGGAGAGCCTTGAACTTTTTTGGCCTCATCACCATATACATTAGATTTACATTGCTCCTTATCTCTGTGAGATATGCTGCAGAGAAGTCATGAGCAAGGTGGACCAAGACTTTTGGCTTGCAAGAGATCCCCTTTTTCTCCCCTCTCCTTTAAATAAGTATATTTCATACTGATGCCATACAATTTTTTGCCTTTCTTTTATACCCCTTTTATATACTTTTTCTATAGCTTTTATGTACTCTTAGTGCTTCTAGCCCACATTCTTAGACCTAATATTTTGTTAAGCCAAGAGACTGAACACCTTGGCAGGCTGGCAG
The DNA here is from genome assembly GCA_013397915.1 of Daphoenositta chrysoptera. Classification (NCBI taxonomy): domain Eukaryota; kingdom Metazoa; phylum Chordata; class Aves; order Passeriformes; genus Daphoenositta; species Daphoenositta chrysoptera. Next base: position 603,622 of record VZRO01008598.1, read on the forward strand.
TGAGGGGTCAGAGAGCCCCAGACACCAAGGGCCTCTCCAGAACACATCCTGTACCCTGAGCTGGGCCCAGCCAGGGGAAGGTTCCTGGGGCGGGGGTTCCCTGGAGCCTCTCCCTGGGGAATCTTTGCTGGATGTGCTCATTTGTGAGGCCCAGGATGTGATCCCGAGTGCCCGTGGGTTTGCATTCCGTGTGCTCTGCGGGCACTGCCCCTGGCTGGGCTGCACCTCAGGGGCCTGCCATAAATACCCAGGGAAAAAAACCTTTTTCCCTTCCAGCCCTGTTTGGCTCTTAATTTTAAGACCAGGAAAATGCATCAATACATACTTAGCACTGGTGTGACATGAGGCGTTACATGCGTCGTCTTTGATTTCTGCAAGTGGAAAAAAAATGAAGTAGGGATCAGAACCTTTTGGGTCAACATCCTTCTAGGTTCAAACTCTCTTGTTCCCACCTTGTGGAGCTGGAGTCTGAGTTTGCATCTGGCAATTGTGCTCTCAGTCTTTACAGAGACTCCATCTGTAGAGTCTGTATAGATGGGTGGATACCGCTTAAATTCACTTGGAAGAGTTGTGTCATATTGTCAGGAAAACATTTCACTTGTTATAATTTATCTGTATTTAGTCTGGTGAATCTTGCACAATAATAGTTGAATGATATAAGGGTAGGTTTCCTAAAGGAACTGAAGTTTTGCTCAGATGTAGTAACTACAGCAAACCTTTTATAAAACTCTGCTTATTACCAATTATTTCCCTGGGAAAATTTCAAACTGATATTGAATGTTATTATTAATGTGTTTGTAACATGTTTTTATTTTATATTATAGGTAGGGTTTTGAAGCAGTTACTCAATACATTTTAATTATGTCTAAATAGAATATAATTTGATTGGATATAGGAGCTGTATTAAGACGACACAAAATGATTTATTTGCTAATTATTTTTTATCTCATTAGCAAGAACATAATTCAATATCTGGTGTTGTATAACTAAATCAACTTATTGAACAATTTGAGAGGCTTTTGATGTGAGGGTCAAAATGTGCTGGGTAATCCTGCTCTGGAAAACATATAGCTTTAATAAATGGGATATTCTTTTGGGACAGATAGAGGGTGACACAGGTAGAGAATTAGCTAAGTAAGTGTTTCAGTATCACGAGCAGTATCTCAGCTGGCTCCCTAATAATACAGTAATTAATTGCCATAGCACAGGAATGTGACCCATATTTCACTGCATGGGCGAAGCTGCACTGGGATCTGATCGTGGCTCTAGTTCTGTCATTTTCTGAAATGCTCACTTCTCCCCCCAGAAGAAAAAGGAGAGGACACTCACCAGTATCACACGTCACTCCTCTCCAGCCAACGTCGCATTCACAGGAGCCGTCCCCATCGATCCCGCTGCTGCATTTCCCATGGACACAAGTGCACACTGGGGGAGAGATGGGGAAGCCACTGTCCCTTTCAATGTGTGCAGCAAGGGGCAGGCAGGACAGCAGGGGTGGCCCAGACATCACCTCCTGATGGCATCTTCTGCTCTAGGCTGTTTCATTGCTTTGTCTTGTGCCTTTTGGCTTCTAATTACACAACAAATCTAAATTCAAACTGTGCTTATCTCCCCTCTATTCCCAAATGCAGGGTCTGAAACTGTATTTTAACAGGAAAGAATTGGTGAAAAATAGCAGTGCTAAAGAGGATTGTACTTGCTGGATTCTTTTCTAAGTCTACAGTGTGCCAGAGTAGAAGGCGCTGTCTCCAGCCAAGGGATGAGAGAGCAAACACCATCACGGGGAAAGAAAAGGAGTTAATGATGTTTTTTAAGACTGGCCTATTACCCTGAAACTGCTGTGCTTTTCTAGAACCTAGAGTGGGCATGGTTAGAAGATGAAAGGGGAAGGTTTGCACGCCAGCAAAGCCCTGTGTGGTTTGGGGATGCTCGGTACCTTGGTCACAGCTGGGGCCGTACTTGCCCTCGCCGCAGCGCTCGCAGGCCGTGCCCACAAACCCCTCCTCGCACTGGCAGCTGCCCGTGCCATTGATGCCATCCAGGCACACGCCGTTCCCAAAGCAGGCCTTCCCAGCTTTCCCCGGGCAGGGCTGGCACTGCTGGCCGAAGAACCCGGCACAGCACTGCCTGGTCTGGAAACACAGAAAGGCTGTGCTGAGCGCCAGGGTGGCAAGCAGGGGAATGAGAGATCGGGATTTTTACAAGGGTTTGTAGGGATAGGGAAAGGGAGAATGGCTTCAAACTGAGAGAGGGTGGGTTTAGATAGGTGTAAGGAAGAAATTCTTTACTGTGAGGGTGGTGAGACACTGGCAGAGGAGGCCCAGGGAAATTATGGGGGCTCCATCCCTGGAAGTGTTCAAGGCCAGATTGGATTGGGCTTTGAGCAACCTGGTCTTGGGGAAGGTGTCTCTGGGCATGGCAGAGGGGTGGGAATGATCATATTTAAGGTTTATTCCAACCCAAACTGGTCTTTGATTCAGTGATTTTTAGCAGTACATCAGCTCTGCCAGTCTGTGACCCCACTCCTCAATGTACCAGGATTCAGGCTGCCACCCCAATCCTTGGTGTGGGACCCAGGAGCCCTTCACCACCCCACGGGAATGTGGACAGAATTGCTAGGGACAAGCATAGGGTTACCCTTCCCAAACCTGTGCTCCCTCTGCACTGTGTCAGCTCCTGGCCCTCCCTGTGCTGCAGCTCTCATCATTGTTTAACCTTCCAGCCTCTGCTGTGTCCAGAACAGAGGCCAGTAAATATACTGTCAGGAGCTGCCTTGACATGCTGCATGTGCTTGGTGGGAATTATGAGGAGGGTGAAGCTCAGGGAAGGGGGTTCCTGGTTTTTACCCCAATAGAAAGAGTGAACTCACGATGGTGGTTTTAGCACACTTGGGCTGGCACCCGATCTGGATGGTGTACAGTCTCATGTGGTTTTCTGTGAGGACACAGTATTTCTTCTCCCCTGCCTGAGCAAATATTGGAGAAACAGATGCACTTCTGAATAATATTGATCAGCTACTTTCAAATGTGTTAAAAAATGGGACATTAAATCTATACATGCTGTGCACTGACTCACATATTCACAATTAAAATGAAGGAAATACTTTTAGAAATAAAAATGTATTAGCTAAATAATTTATAGTGAACATATAATCAGTTTAACTCAGTGTTTTGTGGTGTTTTAAAGATGTCTAAAATCGCCTTTGCTCAGAACGGAACAGATTCTATTCAGAAGTTTTGCAAACATATTTTTTCATTTTTCACAGTTTCTGATCTTTCTAATACTTCTTGGAAAACTGAGTTATGAAGTTCTGCAAAAACAGTTGGTGAAACATTATCTTCCAGGTCTGAACACAATTGGGAAAGATTGTTTGCTGAAGAAAGCTTTTGATCTCGGTACACACTTGTGAGGGGATTGAGACAAACATCCATCCAGCTGTTCATTGTAAAGTAAATGTTAATGAGTTTGAGTTTTACCCATGAGGACTTAAATTTGGTTTTGCCAGTCAAGTACTTTGATGAGGTGGATGGGACTTGATCTGCTTTGGAATACCAATACTGGTATAATTAATTTAAAAATAATAAATAATAAAGGAAAATATCCTTATGTAATCCCAATGGAGGGGCTTTCACAGATAAGTTAGGTGCCAAGAAACTCTAAATATCTGCAGTTCTCATGTGTTGGACCTGGGCTTCCAAAGTCTATATAATCTCCAAGTCTCCTTGTGACCATAGCTCACAGCACATTGTTGGGGAGGGATTGAGTTTGCCCTTCTGTACATCTCTGGTTTGAAGGGCTCAAAGCTGATTCTGTAATTCCTTCTGGAGCAGGCATACTCCAGACCACATTTAACTCCCTTAATTTTGCATGGTAGGGGCAAACTTTGCAGTTTGAGGAGTCTTTAACTATCCCAGTGCATATGAGAAACTGGCCTTGAAAGATAGTTCTATCTTTAAGCTGCCCTTCTGCTACCTTGATCCCAGGCAGATTTAAAAAAAAAAAAATCTCTAAGGTCAGGGTGGCTTGAATCTGTTGACTATAAGCAATATATGTAGCAGGCTGAAGTAAATATTGTATCTTTTGTTGAAACTGAGCCAAATATATCAAAAACAGGATTGAATGCATCTATAGTCAGTTTTGATATTAAAAAAAATAAACTGGCATTAATGAAAAAATACTTACTATTTCTTTTGTTCCTGGAGGACAACTTGATGGTTGTGAACAAATTCTGCACTTCTCCTTAAGCAACACAAACAAGAGGTAGTTAACAGATTGTATAGAGCTGCAGACAGGTTGTTTCATAGCTAAAGCATGATTTCCACCCATATATCTAAATCTAGTCCTTGAGGTGCAATATCAGGATAACCTATTAGGTAAAGATGGTGAGGGAAGCTGTCCTGCTCAGCAAGGAAGGATATCCCCATGAGCACCTCTGTGGGGACACCCTTCCCCCAAGGGGAAGAAGGAAAGATCATTTGGTCATTTTTATTTGCTCTTCTAAAGTGATGCTTCCCACTTTATAAACAAGTGGCCTGGCTACAAAGATGTAGAATAGTGCATTATTATTATTATTATTATTATTATTATTATTATTATTATTATCTGAATATTAGAGCTCAGAAATTTGTTATTCATGATCTACTCTGATTGCATTTTATCCAGGCTGTCAGAACACTGATTTCAGGACCAAAGCTGTCCTAAGAGATGCTAGAACTCTGGTAGGAATATCCTTTGTGGGAAATGTGTGCATTCCTTGCTTGGAAGTAGTATCATGTGTCCTATACATTTGAGCTGTGTTTGGCTATAGGTCTCTCTGAGGGGCCTTTAGGCATCCATACAAACAGGACCACTTACAGTGATCACGGTGTTATTGATATCACATCTGTTCTTCTGGATTTCCAGGACCTTTCCCAGTCCATGAATAATTCCTTTGTCCGTGGCAACGTTTGCATAGCTTATAGGAGCATCATTTATGTACACCTGCAAAAGACATGCAGCCAGTTAGAGAGCAGCAGAGCTGTTCCATGGGTCTGTGGTAACCTGAGCAGCAGGAGCTGGAAGAAAGAGAGAAATGCATAGGGATCACTTAAGGAAAACCAACAGAGGTATTTTGCATCAGGCACCTGCTCGTATTCCAGCTGCTGCATTTAACTGCTTCACTGCACTGGAGGGCATGGGGTGACTTGCAGCCTGTTGAAGTTTCTTGGCAACAGGATTTGGCAGAGCAGCTTTTTCCACCAAGGGGTGTAAATGCTATGAGAAAGGAGCCTAAGGCATGTCAAAAGGTGGGTTTTCTGTGTCTGGGACAGAGGGGCTTCAAGGAAACCCTCCCAGCAGCTGCTCTTTTGAGGAGGACTTTCACCATCTCAGTGCCACCCCACACTCCCATCGTGCTCTCACCAGCCACAGCCCCACTGCAGGTGCTTTCTCAAGGCTCAGCTGTGGGCAGGGCAAAGAGCAGGGCTGAAACTCTGTGGGTGAGAAGCTTTCTGTCTTCCTTTGCCTATGCCCAGAGGGCATTCTGGGACAGAGAAGGACCGAGTTCCCTTCCTGGCCCTGTCTCTTAATCTTGCTGTGCCTGATTTTTCCACGAGTGGTATTGAAAGGCAATTCATACTTGTTGCCTGGTGCTTTGAGCTCTTAGGATTGAAAGTGAAGCAAATCCCCAGAAAATAGAATTAATGTTTTATAATTGAGGGCAGGTTTCTAATAGCCCTTGGAAGTCAGATTAATGACTGCTTTGGAATGCAGGCTTGTAGTTGCTAGTGACAGATGTCTAAAATTCAATGCTAAATGTGAATAGCACCACTGAAATCAAATTCAATCAAAGATGCCTTCAAGGGTGACTTTGAATTGAGCAGGTCTGAGACAGGCCTTGCATTTGAGTGACAACTTTTGTGCTAAGTCACAGAAGCTAATGAGGGATGCACAATTCCCTTTGACTCCGTGTCAGTTTAAAGTTGAAGCTGGATTTGTAAAAAGCAGGAAACCTCTTTCTCCCAGCAAGTGCAGACAGCAGTACCTGGCTGTTGTGGAGGAAGAACCCAACCTGGTAGGAGAACCCTAGCATGGTCTCCCTGTGCATGCCATTGTGCAGGTTGTTCTTCAGGAGCTTCTCATCCAGCACGACGTGATAGCGGATTTGGCCTTCATCCTGCCAACACACAATTACATTCAGAGTTATGTAACAGAGCCAAAACTTCCTGGGGATAGCATTTACCAAAGGGTTTAATTCAAACAGAGATTGCCTGAATTTAAAGAGAAACTTCTCCAGTAGGCAATTTATTTCATATTTGCTCTTTTGAAGACCCTGCATTCCTGTCATAATGAAAATTTTATTGACCATGGAGGGTGAAAGACTACTGAACTGGGAGGACCAAGGTTTGCTTGAGCCTGAAACGTCTGTTTCTGTGCATAGGGCTGGCTTCAGGGAACAGTCAGATGATTTTTTAGGCCTCTGAACTTCATGGGTTCATCTGACATCAAAAGTTGTATATTCATGAGTGATTTTATAATCTTTCCATACCCATTCCTTATTCCTTTGGGAATCCCCGAATAACCTATAGGGGAATAAACTGTAAGTGAATGTTCAGAGTAATTTTTTTTTATATCCATATATAAACTTTAAGGGCCTCTTCAGTCAATAAAGACTGAGAGTCACACCCGTTAATTGAAAAGTTTTCTAGGCCTGGTTGGTCGAGTGTATCCATATTTCATTGAAAAGTGATGAAGTTACTCTCTGTACAAAAAATTTTGTGTGGGCTTCCCAAGGCTCCCGCATCTTGTTCTGAAGCAGGAGACTCCCAGAGCTCTCCCTGACTAGGAGGAGGAAGCAGAAGAGGATGTGTTGGTGAGAGATTGACCAATGTGAGAAAAGCTGGGGCATTTGGAGAGTTTAGGAGCTGCCTGGCCAACAGGCAATGCTGCTGCAGCTTTCCCTTTGCAGTAAAAGGTCGTTGTGGGAAATCCTGTTCTCACTGTCCCCTTGTTCTGAATGTCCATGCTGCTCCTGGCTCCTCTGCTCCTCCAAAAGTGGCTGAAAGCATGAAGCAGCTCCAGGATGTGAGATTTGTGATGTTGCCTGGCTGTGCCCACAGAGTAAAATATTGGCCTTGATGTCTCTTAGGGCTTGCCCTGTTCCACAGATTTGGCAAAGAAATATTTGCAGATGAGAAGTGCAAATTAATGTAGAGCTAATCTCCATCAGTGTCCAGTCCTAATTAATCTCCAGACTTTGATGAATTGGAGGAAAATCTGACTCTGATCCATCTTGATTTCTGTCTTTAATCACCAGTTAGGACATCTCACCTCATCAGGGCCAAGAAATGGGGTCTCGTCCCTGTGCCAAACTCTTCCCTCTGCTGTAGAGTTTTCCCAAGTGTTTCACAAGGAGGTTAAGCCCCAGGCAGACTTAACCTTATGGTTTTTTTCTGATTTTATTTTGTCAGATTGCCACATCAGGCAAGGTTGGGAGGATGGAAGAAGGATTGAAGAAACATTGGTGAGTAGTGGAAATGAAAATTCCTCTGTGTGTGTGTAATACAGATCTACTGGGACTGATCAAAGTTTCTTATGAAATATTATGATAATAAGATTATGTGTTTCTCAAAATTTGTTATAAATGCTTCTTGTAGTGATGTGGAAATGATGATGTTGTGTCAAGAAACAACTAAAATAGTGTTCAAAAGTAATTTGAGAAGATGGAGCTTGATCACTTGTGAACGTGGGATTTTGCCATGGTTGTGTTGTTGGTCAATGATTTGGGATGAGTCATTTGAACCCTGTGCTCCTCAGCTTCCTGGCTGTAAGTGGAGACCATGCAAGCAGGGATAGAGTGTGGCAGGGTAAATATTTCTGGAAGAGACACGGAAGAATTGATGCCCTTGGGCAAGTCATGGGTGAAGCTTCCTCTGCAAGATGTGTGCCTCTTGATATGTACAATCCATAAAGCTGCTTCAAATTGGAGAAAATACAAAGAAAGCTGCTGGGATGATGCAGAAAAAGGATGGCTTATCTTGGGAGGAAACCAACAGGGCTGAGATGGGGGTTTGAACTTGTAAATATGACAGGCCACAAATGCCAGAGAGAGAGAGATGCTGCAGCTAAAACTTACTCCTGGAATAAGAATAAAGGGATATAAACTGGCCTGAGGTATGCTGTCAAAATAATATAAACTAGCTCTGGGCATGAGGTTAGAAGGGCAGGTGGGATGGACACATCCACACTGCTGGGAGGAGCTGGTGGCCAGGTCAGGCATGAGCCTGTCTCAGCTCCTGAGGGTGGGCAGCAGCAATGGGCTTTGCCAGAGGAACCTTTTCTGAGCCCTGGGACCGACCAGCCCTGTTTGTAAACTGGGATCAGACACCATCTACAGAAAGTAGCAATAGCATTCCTGCAGGAGTGACAAGGCAAGCACCTGGATAGTTTTAAGATAAAGAATATTTCATGGCATTATTAATGATGGGGTATTAATGATGTCAGGGGACTGGACTTCATTCACCTTGAAAACTCATTTCAGTGTTTTTCCTGGTCACTCCTGTACTTATCTTCTTTACCTAAAAAACTCTCTCAAAATCCCAAACAAAAAAAAAGTCTGCTGATGTCTTGGAAGTTGTCACCATGTTTTTAACCTAAAGAAGGCCAAAACAGAACAAATAGCTAGGCTCTTCCAGAAAGTTAGGAAAATATAGGTGGATCCATCCCATTTCACCTTCTCTGGCGTTACAGACAAAACCTAACTTACTGAATTTCTGGGAAACAAATCTCTTCCTATGTCTGTGTCCTTGTAACTCATCCACTTGAAACAAAGATGAAATACTGAGCTGTTAGGACAAGCCTTGTGAGGAATACGTACCAGAGTAGCAGACTTCTTATCCTTTAGGTAATTTTCTATGGCATCATTACTCGGGGCAAAGACTGTGTATGTGTTTGCCGCCTCTATTTCGTTAGCCAGGTTGTATTGCTGTTGTGAAACACATTAAAAAAAATCAGAATGACCACTGACAGTCTGATACTAGTCCGAAAAGCAAACGAAGCAGAGAGCTTCCTCTGTTCTGAAAACACTGTGAAAACGATGTGAAAGCTTACAATGATGTAGCCCCTGAAAATGGAGTAGTCGGGCATCTGCTCCAGGCGGGCCAGCAGCCTCGGCATGACAGCGCTGCGCAGCGGGGTCAGCACCTGCAGGGGAGCAGATACCCCACATCACCTGAAGGGTCGGATGCAGGACACAGCGCTGCTCTGTGCAAACAGGCTTTTCAGACTGTTAGTAGTTTCTGGGTGGTTAATAGCTTTGCACCGCTTGTGGTGCAGAGGAGCAAATCCTGATCGATATGTTGTATACCTTGTCAATAACGTGAATGACCCCGTTTGTGGATGCGATGTCACTGGCCACAAAGTGAGCGCCCTCCAGGGTCAGGTTCTGGAAAAGTGAGAGGAGAGAGGGTTTGCATTCGCATTGTGGGGGCGGTGTTTGCCCAGCAGCTCATCCTGGGCATTTCCATGAATTCCCAAATGCTTGCCTGGGGCTGCCCCATAGCACTGCGCACAGCAGTCCCCACCAGAGGCTGGGTTATCCTCAGGGAGTCATGCACAGGGGAGGGGACTTTAGGACCCTTTGCTGTTCCTTGTGTGCAGACTGGCAAAGCCCTGGGCTTGCTGTCCCTGGAGTGGTTACCTGGGGTGGGTGGACTTGCCCCCACCACAGGGCAGGCTGAGCTCCCAGCTGATTCACACCCTCCCCGTTCTGTGCAGCTTTGAAGGACCCTGTTCATAACTTCTCCTTTGGAGCATGGGGGTGGGGGGAACCTCTCCATCCCAACGGGTATGAAGTGCTTAAATGTGACTTGTGTATTTCCAGGAAATCCCCCTCAGAACATGGAATTTACCTAATAAAAAGGCTGAGAGGGAAGGTCTGTAAAAATACCTTCAGGTGGTTTAGGACTATCAAGTTGCATGTGGAGATGTGTTATCACTGTTTCCTCCTACCTTCCCAGTTCCCTGAACTAAGTTTTTTTGTTTCCTTGATGCTCTTTGCCTTAATTTAGCTCACACAGGCTCCTCCAGGCAGCAACCAACCTCTTCTGCTTGGTTACAAGACTGTCCAGTGTTTGCAGCAGCTACTGGGACATTAGAAATAAGTACTATTGTGGACAAATTTCAGTGATGTAAAGTGGTGGAGAAAAACAAGATAGTGTTTCTCCCAGAGGGCCCAATGTAATTGAACTATGCCTTTAATTTTACAACACAGTCTTTTTAAAAAAATACATAATGTCCGTGTGGTTTTGTAGTACAAGAAGTCAGTGGCAGTGATGGTCAGGGTTTGGTGTGTGATACCACAGTGGTTTGCAGGTCATCTCACCCCATTTTCTTTAGACAAGTGTAGGAATTTGCTCTGTAGAGATGTTGGCAGCATGTCAGAGGACGATAAATTCTGGAAATCAGCAAAGCTGTAAGCTCCTGTCAGTACATGATACCTAAAGGAAATTAACTGGATTTGAATGTTTTGTATTTTCTCTCTCTTTTTTTCTTTCTCTTATTTCAGGTAGATATACTTAGTGTGTCTAAAACTGTGGTTTTAAACAGGAATTGCTTCTACAACACCTTGTTCAGCCATATTCTGATCTTAGCTCAGCCTTTAAACATTTCTGACATAATACAAATAATGCCTTTTTTTCCAGTGGACTTGGTACAGAGGTTTATACCACTGGAACTGAAAGGGGAATCCTTTCCTTTAAAATCAAAATACCTGTCTTGCTCTAGTGGCTTCAAACCAAAGGCTTGTTTAGCATAAAAAGCAGTTCATTAAGAAACCAACCCCCCAAACCATTAACGTACTTAAGGAGAGTTGGAATGTTACTTTTCGACATCCAAAAGGCTTTCTCATCTTCGTCCATGTTTTCAATTGCTTGCAGAGAAGGCACAAGGACAGTCAGGTTTGAGGTGCTGGACAACACCGAGTTTATCTTGGCCTCCTGCATGAAAGTAAAGAGGGTAAAATAATTCATTCTAAGGATGGTCTATAAATAGTAGCTGGTGACATTTTAAGCAAGGTGGAGTATGTGACGTGCTTTGTGAGCAGCCTGGAAAGGAAAATCTATTATACTGAGCAATGACTTGAACAATAGCACTTAGAGCTGTACAGAAATGGTAAACGAGTGTCTATTTTTTACAGAATAGATTGCCAGCATTTAAAGGGCAGAAATAATGTTCAGGTCAGAATTGTTTTTTATTATGACACACATAACTTGACTCCCACAAAAGTTAGCCTGTCTCATCGATTTTGTATTATGCACTTGAATGTTAAAAAAAAAAATGGTGGTGATAAATGGAGGTGATAAATGCTAGTGGTTACTGATAAATTCAAGTAACTTGCTCTTACAGAGCACTCCATGCTGTTAATAGATAGAAGGATTATGAACCATGAAATAAGAAGCTCCCATGACACAATGTTCCCATTTGGAAGAAGACTATTTAACATAGCTGGATTTTTTTCAAGATGTCCAAGAGTTATCTGTGCCCACTAGCACTGCAGTGGAGCTTGCTGCTGACAGCTCTAATTTTAGGTGGGGATTTTTAGATCTGTAGTGTGCATGAATTAATTCATCTGCTGTGTGTTTATCTGCCATAAGGATGGAAAAAGCCTCCACTAGAGAGGATTTTTCCAGTTGTGTGGAATTTCTTTTTATTTTTTTTGAGTAAAAAGTGGAAAGCTAAATATTTATGGGTGATCTCGCTGAAGGAGGGGTTCTCCAAACTTTTCACAGGCTCCACAATTTGCCATTTTTGATACTGCAAAACTTGAGGGAGCAATATGAGCTTGGGTTCTACTTTTTTGCAGCTGGTACGCTGCCTGGAGGCTGGCTTGTTTTGGACAGTCCTTCCTTACCCATATTGGGTTTTAAGTCAAGAAGGGAATCATCTCCCTTAAATAGCTGGGAATTTTGTCTCTATTAAGATCATCTTTCTTTCTAGCCATCATCCCTATCACCTTCCAAATATTTAAATATGGAAAGAGAAACAAACTTCCCCTTCTCATCCATCCTGACCAGCAAGAAAAATATTTGGTTATGAAAAGTGGTAAGCATCACATTCCTGCTCAAGTACAAAGTTAAAACCCCACAGATGGATATGCCTCCCTATTTTGTTCATGTTTGTAGTTACCAATGTTGATTTTAAGTGATAGCATTTCTCTGAAGTGTAGCAGAAATTTCCACATCTCTGTTTCAGCAGATTATACAGAGCCTTCCCTCTGATTTTCTCCCTCATTATCTAAAGAGCACATTAGCAGGTGAGCAGCATTTCCTATTGTGCCCATTTCTTGAAATTCTTTAGTATCTCTGTAGTGTCCAGTGCCACAGCCTGAGCTCAGGGCCAGGCAGAAAACTGACTTGAATTGGCCACACTGAGCTCTCTTAAGAAGCTCCCTGAGGTCTTCCTTGCTTTAATGTGCTTTAGTGATGCCCAAGCCATCTAACTTTGAAAAGCCTGAAAGCAATAAAGTGCTGTGACTTCTTCTGATGCTATTCATTACCACATCACTGTTCTTTTTTTGTTCGCCATGTATTTGCTATACCCTTCTTATATTTAGGTTTTAAGCTTTTTGTGGGAGAAACTGGTTTTGATCTTTATTCATACGGTGCCAATCACACTGGTTTAGGACCTCTAATGTTACTGCTGCTCCAGTAAGACATGATAGCATGTGAAAATAGAAAGTAGATTGTCACAACCAGTGTATCCAGAACTTTGGGATTTGAAAACTAATTTGGTGTTTCTTCCATAATCTGGAGCCAAACAAGTTAATATTCTTTACTCCTTGAGGCTGTTCAGCCTGGAGAAAAGAAGACTCCAGGGAGACCTTTCGTGGCCTTCCAGTACTTGAAAGGAAATTTTAAGAAAGATGGGGCAGACTTCTTAGAAGGACCTTTTGCAAAAGAATAAGGGATACTGGTTCTAAACTGAAAAAGGGTGAATTTAGGTTAGATATAAGAAAGTGTTTTTGTTTTTTTGTTTTTTTTTTTACAGTGAGGGTGGTAAAACACTGGAAGAGGTTGCTCAGGGAGGTGGTGGATGACCCATCCCTGGAAGACATTCAGGGTCAGGCTGGGCAGGACTCTGAGCAACCTGATCTAGTTGAAGATGTCTCTGCTTATGGCAGGGAGATTGGACTAGATGGCCTTTAAAGGTCCTTTTCTACTCAAACCATCCTATGATTCTATCAGGTCTGCACAGACTGAGTTTTTTCCTGCTCTCTTGCTGTGGCAGCAGCCTGCTGACCAGCCATACAATTGCATTTTCCTGCCATGGGGCACAGTGAAAATAGGGAGGGTAAGGCATTGCCTTCCCTCCCCTCCTGTCATTTTATTGAATGAGAGAAGTTGGAAGGAGCCACCTGGGGTCACGTTCAGTCTCTGCTCACACCCTGCTGCTGGTTATCTGGACTGCAGCGTGTTTTCATACAAAGTTAAGCATGGCTTATGTAGCTCCCTGCCTCAGAGAGCAGCCTTGGAACTCGCTGTGCTGCTTGTGGAGCTTCCTTACGTGCTGAATTTGGGCTCAGAAGTTGTTTTTCAGGCAGAAAAAGGGAACCAGGTGATCAACCCCTCCATGACTGGTGGGAAAGGCACCCTGATGCCTCTCCAGATCTTCAGCTTCCTCTCTCTGATGGAAATATTGCTGTGAGGTTCCCATTTCTAAACTCTACAAGGCTTATGTTTTTCTCCAAACTTGAACATACCACAAAAATTAACCACAAAGTGTACTTACATTAACCCACTGGTTAAAAGCAGCTGCTTCTGACAGAGTGGATAGCTCCTGATTAGAAAGAAGAGAGATCAGTGAGTTTGTAAGCTGTAATTAGCTGTACCAAAGTGCTCTTGCCTGTGGTGTAACCCACCGTGTCTGGCCTGGCTGATGGGGCATGGAGGAGGAGGTTTTCAGTGTGTGTGAAAAGGGAGGGCATTCATATTTTTCTAATCCTGATACTTTCTGGCAATGGAAACGATGAGTTACCAACTCTTGAAAATCAGGCCATGGATTGCTTAGGTGTGTACCTGACCTTGGTATGTACTGTGTACTCACCCCAGGCTAAGCATTCATTTTCTGTGATTTTAAATTTAATTATTCTGTTAACTCCATGCAAAATTGATTGAAATATATGTTGTTTTAGCTGATATTTGTACAGCATCTTACATATCACCCAGCCCTTATTCTGGTGCAGTACTTAGAATAGAGATGGATGACAGTATAAGCACGGGTGGCAGATAGTGCTGACAGCCATGTAAGATTATTGCCAGGAGCTGAGACTGAGGACACTTTCATTTTTCCTGTGCTGTTAAATGCATATTTATTTCACCAATTGACTTGCTTTGGTTTTATCTGCCTGTGGGTCAGCACAGTTTGTTTCAACGTGATAAATTGATCATTTCCACTGAGAGAAACTGCAGGGCAGAGCTTCAGAAGAGCTGACTGTGTGGTGCTCCCAGCTGGGAGGTGAGTGCTTAGCACTTCTGCAGGTCTGGACTCTGGGATTAGCGTTTTTCAATTCGTTTTCAATTTCAAATTTTCAATTTGTTTGAAGCCAGAAATACGCTCTGCTCCCTTAGGCCCCTTCCTAAGCCATGTTTTTAAACACAACAGATCATTTATGAATCAGGCAAGTGACTCCCACTGGAACACTCTTTCCAGAGATCACCGGTGGGCATCATGTTTTTCTGACTGTTTATAAGGGCTTTGCTATTCTCTCTCGTTAGGATCCAGTGTGAGACCTGTGCAGAAGCTCCTGTGCCCAGGGGAAGGGACCTCCTTACTTACATCTGCAGCATTTCCGTAGCATTTTCTACCGTCCCCCTCGTAGCCCTCTGGGCACACACACTCCCAGCCACGAGAAGACTCAAACTGACAAGTTGCCTTCGAACCAGAAAGAGAGAGAATTTGTAAATACTCAGGAGACCACTCCAGCAAGGATGGCCTGTAAAGCCTTTTACTAGCACCCATTTATATACAAACATAAACTTACAAGGGATCTTTTTACCATATTCCATGGGTGTTCTCACCTTCCTGTAGGACACACTCCATCAGCCCAGGGCACTAACTCCCTCATCTACCCACTGTGCACTAGGTCTGTAGGAATCTAAACTCTTGCTCCACCTTTTCTTGTTTCCTCCCTATGTATTCTGGGCCCCATTCTTTCACTTGACTATGGCAGATCCATTCTCTGCTCCCCAGTGCTCCTCACTTCAGCTCTGTCCCTGTGTCCCACCTGAGGCTGGGACTACAGGGCACAGCAGAGCACCTGCAGCTACTGATAAAGCTGATAGATGCATGGGTGGAGATGCTTGACTTGGGTAAATATCCCAAGAGGATAATGAATCCATCTTGTAATGGTTGAGAAACAGCATTTATTTATTCCGGGCTTCAGATAATCCTTCTGTACTGGCAGATTTGGGAGCAGCCCAGGCAGCCTGTCCTCAGCTCATGTACCATACCAATGTGGTTCACACAGAGCTTGGTGCTTGTAGAACTGCTTGGAAAGTGCTTTCTCAAACAGAAATTGCAGGCTTGAAATGGCAAATAAATTCTATGGTGTGCGCAGGAGGCGACGTGTGATATGTATCTGAACACTTTGTTCAGGGAATGATTAATTACTCACCAGATGATGGCATTTTCCATTTTGTTCCAGGCACGAGTTTATGGGTGTGCATTCAATTCCATTCCCCTGAAATCCATCCTTACACTTACAGTCATTCTGTCATTTCAACAAAACACAGCAATTCATTAAAATGATTAAAATAGTGTGCATATTCCAGACATGGTGAATTAGTTTCTCTGTGTTTCTGTGGCTTAGCATTGACTTCAGTGGAATGACACTGACTAATATCTCCAGAAGACCTTTATACCTGACATCTACTTACTAAAAATGTGTTTGCTGCCAGAGTACCACCACGTAGAAAGGAGGGAGCACTGGGATTGCAATTTAGGGAGGACTGTTCTGGGTAAAGAGCACCATGTGGAAATAACCTTGTGGCTGTGAGGGAGAGGAGGCTTTGGGGAAGAAAACAGGGTAGGAAGCCCAAGCTCTGGCACAGCAAAATGGTTGAGGACTTGCACTGAAGGTGACATTGAATGCGAGGACCTACCTGACCTGGCCCAACGTATTTGCAGGTGGCATTCTGGTGGCACCGTGCCGTGGCGGGCAGCAGGCAGTTGTTGATGGCTGAGCAGTCCCTTCCATCTCCTGTCCATCCTGCCTGGCAAACACACCTGTGCTCCCCCGGGCCTGTCTGGATGCACTCAGCCTGGGGGACAGGCAGAGACAGCCATTCAGGGCTCTTAGAGGACAGCTGGCTTTAGCCATAAGGCTTGTCTGAGCCATAGTGGTGTCTGGGGAAAGAGCCTGGAACTCCCATGAAAACTGGGACTCTTCTGCAAAAGTTTCTGGCCAAACCTTCCCCTGTGCTTACCTTTCTGTGGGAAAAGCACGTACTTACATTGATACTGCAGCCACCAGGGTTTAAAGCAGCACAAGGATCAACTTTGCTGCAGCTCAAGCCATCTCCCTCATAGCCAAGTTTGCAAACACAGCTACAGAGACAAGAGGAGGAAGGAGGCGTTACATGTGACAGGACATCTCTAAAGTAAAGTGATTGTTTTCCACTGCAATGTGCTATTTATAGGCAGCTTTAAATCAGTAACCTTGGATTCGTGATGCAAGTAGCTCAAGTGTGTACATTATGGGATTATTTTTCCAAAATGTTGACTGGGTTAATTGACTCAAATCAGGGATCCATTCTCTGTGTGCAGGATAGGGAGTAAAATTAATTCTGAGCTGATGTTATCATTGCAAAGCTGAGCTAACAGCTCTAAATTATTTATGGGCTGGCTGTGCTCTGTTTCAGTGACACAGAAGATGGCTCTCTCCCTGAAATACGTGCAAGACAATGAGCCCCCCTGTCTCCCAGGGTCCCTCTCCAGGATTAACCTATATTGGAGGGAATGACTTAAGCTCTCAGGTTCTGCAGCATCCCCCGTTGTGCTTTCTCGTGACTCATTATGGATACACTGCGGCAAGAGGCGAGCTTGAGCAAGTGCAAGGCAGCTGGAGCAGTAACAGAGTTTTGTGACCAGTCCTGTCAGGACAGGGGAACCAGTGCTCAAGTCTGCAGTGCTGTGGCATGCAAAACTTACCAGAGCTGACCAGAGTGAGATATCTATCCCCAAACTGAGAATTTAATTCTCTTTTAGCAAGGTTTAAACCCCAAAATCACTAAGGAATGGTTAGAAATAAGAGGTCCCTAAAAGCCTCTATAGATGTTGGTAGGAAGGGAGCCTTTTAATCATGGATCAGATATGTATGCATATCACTGAAAGGTATGCAACTGTCTTTCAGTGTTAAATATAAGGTACAGGGTATTGAGAACTCTTAATTATTATCTTGCAACTCAAGGCTGATGTGTGCATGATTATGCTTATTTGCTGCATAGCAGTATTGCAGTGGCTGCTGTTTGTGTCCTGCTGCCAGGGACAGATTTTGTCATGCAAATGGGAAAGAGCTGCAGCATAGTGAATGTTAATTTGATGCAAGTTACTGACTTACCTCACTGTGCCGTCGCTAAGCTGGCAGTCTGCATGTGCATGGCAGAGCTGCAGGGAGGGCTCACAGGGAACAATCTGCTTCTCACAGAGCTTCCCTGTGTATCCAGTTCTGCACGATCCAGGCAGACAGCTCCCATCGCTGTCTATTCGGTTATCACACTTCCCATAAAGGCAGAGGCACTCTACCAGAGAAAAATTACAATGTGCAATTCCACGGTGAAAAAGGCATTTATGCCTACATAGCATCTCTTACGAATCACCTCTTCCTATTTTTTTTCAAGAATCTAAACTTTTGTAATTTTAATTTGATGGGGGACTTACTTGTTTGTTAATCACAGCCACGTATTTTCACGTGTGTTTTATGGGTAACTATTTAAAACCTGTTGTATTTTTACAGCGCACTTATCATTTCAAAGTGCTTCAGAGAAGTAGGAACAAAATGCTATGTCCTAGACTATTAAAATTTAACATTGCATGATTTTTGCTGTGCTTTCAGTGATAGGATAAGCCTTTAAACATTGAGCCCACAGATCCTACAGACTGCACAGTGCTGGGTACACGTTGCAGCAGCACAGACTTACCAGCACTTAGCTGGGACTGGGTGGGTAAGTGCTGCTGGAGGCACAGCAATGTGCCCAAAGGACACAGCAGGAAAGCTTCGTGCATTCCAAAGCAGTGCCAGTGGTGATAGTAAAGCAAACACTTACTGCTTTGGTGGGGCTGGAGTTTAGCAACTGCCACCATTCATTATGGAATTTGTGTCTCAGCTTTTGTCCATGTACCTCTGAACCTTCAAGTGAGCTGTGTGTCATGAATGGCAGGCTGTTTCATAACAAAAAAAGACTAAAAATGGTTTTGTAGATGAGGAATGTATGTATGTTTGATGGTGTACATGCTGTAGACTCTTAAATGTATTATGGTTTGGCTCAGTAGAATTAAATCTGTCAGTGCAGAACTATAAACTATAAAATAGATCAGAAATTATTCTGTAAGCATAGTTAAGTGGCCTAAACACGACTTGTTTATAGATCTGGTTGTTCTTAGATTACATATGGTTGTCACTGCAGGCAGATTCTGTTCTGTTGTGGGCAATACCAGATGGGAATAGAATAGCAAAGATTTTCTTTTTAATCACTTATGTGAGGGAGACAGAAATTAAAAAAAAACCCAATAAATTAGTATAAAATAAGCTATGCCCCCTGCAAAAAGTAATTAAGAGTATTTATACTAAACCTGGACTTATGGTGTGTCCATTTGAAATAAGAAATGAAAATGACCTGGGAACATCTTTTTCATCCTCCACATTTTAGCAACCAGTTAACTCCTACGTGAACATCACTAGGGTTCAAAAGAAATAGCCCATGTTCTTGTGCTGAGGCTGTACAGCTGCTCTTACCTTTGTCACACTGAGGTCCGTATTTGCCAGGGTCTGAGCAGAACTGGCAGCTCAAGCCTTGAAATGCCTCAGAGCAAACACAAGTGCCATTTCCATCCAGGCCATCCATACACTGTGATAGGGAAGGGAGGTGATTGTTATGTGTGAATTCAAACAAGTCTTGACCCTAGGAAAGAGGCTGTATGCCTGTCCATATTTTGGGACTCTGATAGATTCTCAGGAAGAACCCCAGCTTTGCTGAAAAAGGTGTTTCAAAGCAAAAACTTTTCTTATGTTTTTTCTTTGCTGGTATATATTCTACCTTTCTTTGCAGTTTTAATGTGAGAATAGTGAGCTGGGTGATTACTCTGTGCTGTGCAAATTAAAAGCACGAGAGTGGGCCACTCAGCCTTGCCTGTGTGCTGTGTGTCAGAACCCTAGAAAGCTGCAATTTGGACATCTGAGAGAGCACAGATTCATTTTCCATCCTACCCATAACTGAACCTGGAATTCATGGCCATTACTGGACACAGATGGAGGGGGCAGCCCTTGTGGAGCCCAACATTCTTGTTTTGCAGAAATGCTCCCGGGACTTTTGGGACACAGCTCATCCTTCCCCCCTGGAGTGCAGGGTGCTGCTGGATGCTCTGCTTACCTGCCCATTTCCTGAGCAGGGTTTGGAGAAACCTCCTGGACACGGTCTGCAGTCAGGGCCAAAGAAGCCTTTGCAACATTTTGGTTCCTGTAAAATAAAGAAAATATCCTCTTTTTCAGTGCTCTAGGACAGAGGCAGTGCACAAAGACCAAATCTTTATTGTGTTTTGGCCCTCTGGGAAAGGCCCATAGGGATAACTCTGAAAAGCCTTGTATTGAACCAGAACCAGCTCTGCAATGGCCTTGTTAAAAACCAGGAGGGGTGTTGGCAGTTCAATAAGGGGACGCATAGACCATCAGATATTGCCCTTGCTCTTATCAGACTCAGTGTTAGAAATCCCCATCCTGTCCCCACTTATGAACATGCCAGTGTGTGTCTGCTCATATTGTGTGCACGCATA
This sequence comes from Daphoenositta chrysoptera, assembly GCA_013397915.1. Lineage (NCBI taxonomy): Eukaryota > Metazoa > Chordata > Aves > Passeriformes > Daphoenositta > Daphoenositta chrysoptera. The sequence continues at coordinate 623,644 of VZRO01008598.1, forward strand.
TTTAATTTAAATAATTTGCCAGTGGGAGAGCAGTGCAATTAGGATGCAGGCAGTCTCTTTTGCACCTGAGATCAGGAACCTCAAGATGTTTCACCCCAGGGAGATGCTGTGACAGCCTGACATGCTGCTTTGATCTTCCTCCTTCCCCTCTGCACCAGGGTGGGATTTAGCCACCACGCAGCTCTAAATGGCCTTTTCAGTTGTATCTTTTATTTGTGAATTGGCTTCTTGATCTGTTTATTTACGAAGAGAAAGTGTGTTAGGAAGGACTCACTCACATGTGTGATTCAAGGGAAATAGAATCACCAAAAGGCTTTCAAAGCTTACAGTTTTTAGACTTATCTGCCTGTTACTGTGTGAGGCTCATGAAGTGCAGAAGCTGTGTTTGGAGCCCCAGAAGCCAGCAGGGTGTAAGCACTTCTCAGGGGCTAATGACTTCTGCAAGAACCAGACTTACAGAGCAGTAATTGGGGTGTGGCTCTTGTGGGTGTTTCCCACCCGTTGTTATCCAACATCATGGGAAGTCCTGGGGCAGGAGTGGCTGGGACCAGGAGGGGATGAGCTGTCCTGTTCTTCATGGGTGAAGCTGTGTGGGAAAATGAATACACCTGGCCTTGGAGCCTTGTGGGAAAACTCTTGCATGGCAGAGGATGAGTGTGCTGTTGTCAATAATTTATGACAGCTAATCTGGATTTTTCCTGATATTTAGCTCTGAGATGTGCACTAGATCCTCTCAGCCTGCTGTAGAAGTGTATGGAAGCTATATGGACATGTCCAAACATCTCTCAACTCCAAAAGGGAAGTTCACCATGTGTAAGGCAATATTTTGGAAAACTTTTACAGACATTTCACCTTAAGGAGCTGTAATTCTATACCTTTGCTGTTGTACTGCAGGCTCTAGCACTGCCAATTTTTTGAAAGGCTGGGCGTTCAATAATGCACCTCTGTTTTGAGAAATGCTGGAACTTGCACAAAAGGGAAGCATTACTGTTTGTAAACTATGTAGAGTTCTGTGACAGTCTTAATATCACAGCATAATTTACCTGGAGAACACAAAGGACCTTGCTGGTATTAAATTATGTATTTTTCACAATATGAACTTCCTTTTCATTGTTTCTGACTACTAATTCACAGGACTACGATCAGTGAATTTTTATAAAATGGGGAATAAAATTCCCATGGTAGCTAGACTTGAATTCTGTGTGTGGAGAAATGTGCAGCTAAATTTGCATCTCTTAGATACAAAGCAGATGGGAGCTCTTCAATCCTTCCTGAACCTGCGTCCACAGACTGTTACTTCAGGGAGGATGCTTAATCAAAAGGAAACTTTTAACAGATGTGAGGTCTATTTTTAAAATGTTCAGTTTGTTAACTCTCAAAGCGTCATCACAGTGATTCTCATTCCTCCCATCTCTCCTCTGCTGAAACAGAACTTCACCTGAGAAACAAGTAAGAGCTTCTATGAAGTATACAGGGAATTTCATAGCAGCAAACAAATAATGCTGAAATTACCTGATAGTTCAGTCATTGCCAAAAAGAGATGAAAATACCATCTACATTTGTATTTTTATGCAGTCTCCTGTATTCATATCCGGTTCTTTTGCTCACTGTATTGGGAGAGTAGTAACCAACATATGGGCATGCCTTCCCCCTGTGCCTTTTGTACAACTGCTGAGCCTGTTGGGAAATGCCACTTGGGATGGGCTGTGCACCCTGGGGACAGGGAGCCAGTGCATGTGACAAAGGACCTGCACACACACCCGAGATGGAAACAATAGGGATAGGAATTTCAAAAGGACTTACACCAACTGCTGAGATGTATACTTATGGATGGCGTATCCTGTAAATTTTAAGTACATCTGTTCTATGACTACTAAGTGATACAGAATGAATCTGGAACCAAAGGGCAGCACCAGGGCTATATCTGCTGGCTCTGGTTTTTGCAGAATGGTTCTTCATTTCCACCTTCTCCTTTCTTTCCCCATTTTCTCTTCCCCCACTCCCTTCTTTTAATGAACATGAAGCTTCCTCAACAGAAGAAAACAAGGGCATGAATGCACTGGTGTCCTTTACTCAGCTGAGTATAGTAAGTTAACTAATATTGTCTGAGAGGCTAGTGAAGGCTACACACTTAACTTCTATGAGAATATTTTATTTCTTCCTGGAAAACTACAGATTAATCGAGTCTTGAGTGTAGGCAGTGTGAACAGAAATTTGTCTTGTGCATAGGTGGCAAAGAGAAAGATATTCTTTGCTTCCACATTGTAGATCCTGTACTCCATTATGATCCAGAGGTACATAGATATTTTTTTGTCTTCACCTTTTGGTTGCTTTTCCTGACTAGCTAATTTATCACCATGTGATGGTGACAGAGGCTGGCAATCACGTTACTGAGGAGATATAAACTCCATTGGCAGTTCTAAAGGTGATGTCTCTGCAAGCTCACTACTCAATAACTTCAGAGAGGTTGAACCTTTCAGAGTGTGGATATGGAGTTTGTCAAAGCTCCTTGTGACTACCAATGTGTTGTTTTTCAATCAAGTTAGCATAAATCCTAGAGCCAGAACCTGATGTGTTACATGACTCTGTTTTGTAGCCATTGGACAGGAGACCATAAACCTGAATTATGGCATTTCTCACACAGATTTATCACTGGAGTTCTGGGGAAAGAATCAGGTACTGGTTTGGGTTTAGTAGTCCCTCATGTTGTACAGCACTTAAAGGAATAAAGGACCAGACTTACAGCACAGACCAGCACTTGTGCAGCAAATAGTTGAGGTACCAATACCACCACTGTGTTTTAAAGGCCTGTGGGTCCTATGTATTTTGGCAAATACATTTAGACATTATAAAAGCTCTTTTAAAAGCTGTGTAGTCATATCTGAAGCTGACATAGGGTCTTGCATTTGTGTTTCTGAAAATCTCTATAAGTGCGCCTTTGCTTCTTTAGAACTTAAAAATCTGGCTGGTGGTTGTGGGCAAAGTTTCCCTCTGTTGATGTTGCTCAAACGCCATTGCTCCTTTGTGTGTTCCTGGCTAGCAGTGTTCTGCTCAAATCTTGGAATATATAACTATATTTTTAAGTATGCATGAAGGTTTCAAGGCTGACAGAAGTACCTAACTTAAATTTGGGGAATAATTTTTGTGACTGACAGTGTTTGTTTTGTCTTTAAATAATTTTTTTTTTCTGTTGCTTTAGGGTCGATTGATGTTGGACATAATTTTTAGGTAGGATTTTGGTAAGGAATTCAGATTACTGGAGTGTTCAGGGTGTGGATTGGTTTTGCATCAGAGATTGCTTCTTGGAGCTCTGCCTGGTTTATGATTACATTGCACATACAGCACTTTGTAAATACTGCCAGAGGTAATAGATCTTTACTGCCAGTGTTTTCTTCATTACATTTTGATGCTGTCCAGCTCTGCTGGGAACCTCTTTCAAGGCTGTTGTTCTGGACTGTTGTAAGCTAAGACATTAAATGTTTTCCTTTTGCACCGGAACTGTTACTGGCCCAGATACGAGCTTGAACGTGGTCCAGAGGCAGCTCACTGGAGCTGTGCTTGCTCCAAGTGAAAGGTCTGGTCTGACTCTCAGCCCTCTGACCAGAAATAGCATCTGAATGTTACCAAGTAAAGGCCTGTACTGTGCTACCTAACTGAGCAAGGTTTGTCAAAGTCCACCCTTTTAAATAGGAACTGTTTTGTTTCTGGAGGAAAGCAGGGCTAGGGGAAATCGTGGCTGCTGAAAATAACATATTTCTAATATATAAATGTAAAATTATTATGTTAAAACATTAACTTGCTGTTTTCTTTCCCTGCATATTTAGTAGAAATGAAAATACTGATCTGGAATAGTTTCCCTGAGAAACAGGGAGTAGTTTTCCCTGAGAACATGACACTTGTACATTCCCATGTACTTGTATGCACAGATAGGATTCAGGAACAGGAGGAAAGAGTTGGACTGGAGAGACAACGTATTTCAAAGGGTTAATACAACAACTAGATTTAAAAAAAATTGTATAGGATGTGTTCATACGAGTTTCCTGTTTGCAGTACTGCTAGTCTGGTGGCCATTGATACATTAATTTCCAAAAAAACCTCTTTCAGATGGATGATACCAGACAAAGTTAGTAAAGTAAAGAGGAAGCTGGAATGCCTTGTATGGAAGAGTTGGAGATACAGATTCATCGTTGTTCTCTTACCTTTGTGACTTGACTTGTCTCGTCACACCGATGTGGTAGGATTGGAACAATTGTGGGTGGGATGAGAACACCCTCAAGGGTATAAATGCGACCATTTCTTGCAACAATATCTGTTTCTTCCATTTTTTCTCCACTCACCAAGACTTGTCCCTTTGAAACAATAAATTATTATTAATAATAAATTGTTTGTAGTGCCTCAATTTCTGAGGATTTAATTTTAAATTTTTAAAACTTGTTGTCATACTTGTTTTGAATTGGCTATCTAATTTTTATTATGCTTGTTTATACAAGAAACATATATTTTGTATTTTCTTGAATATTGGTCTTCAACAGAGGTATCTAAAGTTTATCTATGAATCTACACTGTGGAACTGGTGAATAATAGACTGGCCAAAATGAGAAGAATACTAATGACTTCAGGCACTGATTTCAGTGGGTATAAGCATGCTTTGGTGTTCTCTCTGACAGAGGAGGGGGAAAGTGTGAGAGAATCTGGGATCTATCCAAATTCACAAGAGAGAGAAGAGAAAGTATTCTTTTGGCATTTCCTCCTGCAGCTGCTCTGCCCTCACAAGAATTTTTATAGGTGCATCTCTACTCCAGAACAGAAGGAAGCTAACCTAACAGACCAGTTTGATATTGCAAAAGTACTGACAAATCAACACCTTTAAAAATGTGTTCACTAGGTACATCAGAATCAGAGACTATAGTATTAAAGAATAAAAAGAATATTTTTGTGTGCATTGATAAGTGTTTAAAATTACTAAATATATAACAGAATGATTTTAGATATTTTAAATCGATTTTTTAAAAGCAGACAGAGAATAAATGAGGATGATTCCTGGACTGTGGATAATCATAAGGACAAAAACCCTGTAGTCTGTCCTTATATACCAATCATTTGCTCTGCAACCTTCATAATACTGTTAACAGTAGGTGGGAATTGGAAGTTGAAAATTCCTGCCTCATTATAGCAAGAAATCCCTCTTATAATGCCTCTCCTTCTCCCTTTTTTTATTCCCCCTGCATGCAAAGTTGCCTCGATCAGAGTGAGCTGCTCACAGGTGAGTGCTGTGACTTACAGTGCTGGTCCTGTTGAAGTGAATGAACTGCTTTGCCATGGTCCTGATGTGCTCTATTGAGACAAGGCTGGCAACCTCTAGCTGAAATGAATATAAATTGGTTGAGAGAAGTGTGATATCATTATTCTTTTCAAATCCAGACGGATTTCACAAGGAAGACGTTCTTTGGGGTGAGAAAATTATCAGTGTGGTCAGCCTCTCATTGACTAATCTGCTTGTGTAACAAAGTTAGTGTCATTAAATCATGACTGAGCTTGCTGGTTCCTGCATGTGAGGACCTTACTGCTCAAAAGAATATTAATTTTTCTTCCAATTATAACAACCAAACTAATTAAAATTAATACTTGTCTCTAAAATAGCCTTGCTTGCCTCCACAAACCACTGTGGAGATGGTGGTGTTGTGCCATGAAGGTACACATGGATCTCATGTTCCCTCTGATCCCACTCTCTGTGCTGGGAGTGACCACCTCAGATGATGTAAATGGAGCCTTTCACTAATGATACAGTCACTTCTTTCCTTCCTTCCCCACAACACAGACTGGGGTGGGGATGGACTTCCCCCTGGGAAAAACAGGGGGCTTGCTTGGAGGATGACAAAACCAGCTCTTTCTGAGAAACAGAAGACTGATTTTAGCAGAATAGGCTCAGAGAGAGCTGGATTTCAATGTCAGTAAGTCCTTTTCCTGCTACTCATGCCTGCAGTCCTGACAGTACCCCCTGACAGTGGTTCTTGCTCTCACACTCTGGGCTGGCAAAGCCGCTGGGCTCACCTCGGTGTTGGAGACAATGTGATATCGGACCAGCTCCAGCAACTTCCAGGAACCCTGCCAGTGCAGAAAAGAGGCTGTTTTAGCCCAAAATGAGCCTCACAAACCCAGCCTGGTTTGTTGTGTGGACATGGGGATGAGAACAGCATCACTGGCTGGTGCACCAGAAACCTCTGGGTTAGTGCCTCAGCTTGGGTTGGGCACCCTGGCATTCCGTGCCCTCACTCCCACACCACGTTTTTGAACATGGGCCTTCCATGACGTGTGTGTGCTGGGACAGGCTGGAGGTGTCCAGGGGACAGGACACCAGTGTCTCCCTCCTGGGACCCCATCAGCAGTGACTCCCATCCAAGGGGCCCTTGTGGCAACTGCTTCCCTTGACTGTTCCCACCAAAGGTGACGCATTCCAGGAGAGGTTTTGGGGCTCTGCCATTCTGTCCAGGCTGTGATGTCTGGGCAAAAGCAGAGGGTTGGGGGCCTGGTGTGGAGGAACATCATCCCAATATGTGATGGGAGACCCCAAATCCTCTTCCTCTCAAGGTGGCATCTTGATCTTTAACTGTTAGAGATGGCTTTCAACCTTGATCATAGGAGCTAATTTTAGATGAACATTGGATAATGCATGTATGCATCTCCTATCTACTACCTGAGAAAGATTTGACTTATAGAAGGGGACTGTACCTCTGCAGAAAGCAGATAATCCAGAACCTCAGCTTTCATATTACTCAGAGCCTTGTTGCTTGGAACAAAAACTGTGTAAGGCTGGTTGTCCTGCTGTAAATCCATTCCTAGGCCAGTTTTCTGTTTTGGTTTAAAAACAAAAGTGAAATTACATATTAATGTCAAAGAACATCTGAAAGTATCTTTATGTAATTGCTTTTCTGGATCCTTACCTCTATCAAAGATGCAAATTGGCTGTATCTTCCGTTAGCTTGAAGTACTGACATTATGGTTTTCTGAAACAGGGTAAAAGTAAAATTTGTTTTAGTTGGGAACATGAAATGAATGCCAGTTCTTATGAGATATTTCTTGACTTACTGGGAGGGTCTCAGTTGTTACAGATTGAATACATTTCATTTGGGGGGCTGGCAGTGCTTGGAAATGGCTGAGATGGCAACACTTCTGTCCTGGTGCTGTGCTGGTTATACTTAGATTTTGTCATTGCCCTGAAATACTGTGTAGTCACAGGAAACACAGGCTGTGTGTGTATGGGGAAAGCGTTTTTATCTCTTCATCTCCAAGGAGAAAAGGTAGAGGAGTAAAATATTTGACAAATGCAACATAAAGAAGAGAACGTTCAAACAAGCATGATAAGCAAGGCACCAAAAACCCCAAAACATTCAAAAATCACCATTTAAAAAAAATATTAGCCTTTTGTGGGGAGGAATTGCAACTTTGAATACAAGTCTTGCCTGGTGTCTGTCCAGATGTCCCTCCTTTTGGTATGTGACTCTGGCATTCAGTGAAACTCACTGATCATGACTGTCAGTTTTCCAAGGAGCCACTCAGATGCAGTGAGAACATCCAAACCCTCCATGGACCAGCGTGGCAGAAGGGTGAATGTCTGTTTTCTGTGGAAACTGTGTCATTACCTTTCTCTTTGAATATTGTTCCTGTGAGCTGATGTGCAATGGCTCAGTGGAGTCTCTTTAGTTTCTGCCAGTCATCCTCCTTCACATTCACTTGATGTGAAACTATTTTAAGAGAAAGTTTGACGTTTCACATATATAATTTATGGCTCACCTCTTTGCTGCTCTCAAATGTTGGCTCCACGTTGTCCATGGCTCTGTCAATAATGTGCAAAATTCCATTGGAAGCAATAATATTTCCCTGTAAAAGTTTTCCTTTCCCCCTTCCTCCTTGGATTCTAATTCTTAATTGATTATCCTGAAAGAAAGCAGGCAAGGGATAGTGAATTCTTTATTATGAAATGACAGCACAGTGAGTTGAATGTAGACCCCCTCCTGTTGCCAATACCTGAGCAATTTAAATCTGGGGAGGATAAAGATTGCTTCCAATGCTTATCAAGGAAATGCAAAGAAATCCTTTGGGTCAGGACTGTGTTCTTTTGTTTCAGGACAGCAAAGTTCAGAAGAGAAACAGAGACAGGCCCTGTGGGGAATTCACTGGACCTGAAAGTGTTCTGATGACTGCTAGTAATAAAAATCTGCCAGGAAATGATTTAAAATATTGTTGTACTGAAAAGGTCAGCTCTTGTAATCTTATGGGACTACAACCCATTTCCTTATATTCTATGTATATTTAAAACAACAAAATGTTGCTGATTCTGCACTGTACTGAAGCCTGGAGGAAACAAACAGGGCTCAGACAGCAATGATATTTTCCTGTTACAAATGGATTGTGTAGTCACTGAATATAGAAAATAGATATTTCTGCTCAGATGCCACTGATACACTGCAAAACATGAGAAGTACTTGATTTCAGCCTCCTCATAGGCCCAATCCATTAAGAGACATGTAACGGATCAAACAGTAATTCTAGATTATAAAATCAAATATATCATCCATAGAGAAGAAGTGTTTTTTAACTGTGAGATCAGACTGCCCTGGTGTTTACTGACATTTGATAATCTGGGCTAATGATGAACTTTGCTATGTATTTCATGGTTAATTGCCATGTGTTCTATCTCTGCTGAAGGCTTCCATTTGCTGCATCGTTCCAAGGCTGCTGATGCTCAGTGGGGTGGGAGCTGCAGCTCAGTCAGTGCTTGCTCCATGTGAGCACATTCTCAGCCTTCCAGCACCAACTCTGAGCTTTTTTTCCCCCTGTCCTCTCTTCACCTGGGCTCTCTTAATGCCCCTCCCCTGCCCCCCAGCTCTGTTGGTCATACCTGCAGATTTAAGATAATTTCAGCAAACATTTTAGACCAGTCTGTGTTAGTCTGCCAAGTCACTCAGTGCTGATACACGTCTAAAGATAATTATTTTTTTTGCTGGTTTTAGCGGGAACTTTGATGCCAGTGAGAATTCAAGTTTTACTTGAACTCCTTGTAACACATGGCCACAGCTGTGGTTTTTCATAATCCAACAGTTATCTTCACCCTGATGTCTCCTTGCAGAAAGAGCTTTCCTATTCCTTGTTGAGGGAACAGAGAGCACTGTTCTTGCTGTGGGAGGGTGAAAGGCCACTTACCTTTTCTCCCTTTGACATCTCTCCTGACTTGCCAGTCAAAGTATATATTACATTAGTATTATTCAAGCTACTGGTGTTCAGTTGACCTGCAATAATATGGAGTTTAACGAAGTACTGGGCTTTCAGTTTATTTTTCAGAAGATCCTTTATCTAGAAAAGCAGAGGAACAGAGATTTATTTCAATGCAGGCTTCATATTAAAAAAAAAAAAAAAAAGCTATGGTGAATGCTCTTTTGGTCTCTTCAGCTGTTACATTCTGAAATTACTTATTTTCCTCTGAAGTGAGATAATGGAGTCTGAACAAAGTGGAGACCTCTCTTGGTTTCAGTTCAGCTCACATTATACCCTCATGTCCCTGCATGAGCAGTAGGTGCCTACAGAATTGTCCTGATGTCAGTGGAAGGTGCTGACTACTTACATATCAGTCTCTCTTTTTTTTTTCCACTAAAGCCATTATTTTTTTATCCCCCTTCTGTAAAAGCTGACCTGCAGGCCTCCCTGCTGACAATTCAGATTTTAGTTCAACCTGTCTCAAACAAGTGAAAAGACTTTGAGTATAGTCATGTAAGACAGTCCAATACTCACTTGAGGTGTGACAGTGTTCTACCCTGACTCACCAAATTACTTTGTTTTTCTTTCAAGTGGGAAAGATGCAGTCTGTGGCCCATGGATTTAAATGTGACCAGAAGTGTACTAAAGCAAATTATCTGTGTCTGCTAAATCAAAACATTTACAACACAGATGAGATTTCTGCAGAAGCCAAATCCCCCCCGATGTGAAACCCTTTCTCTTGTTTACTTACATTTGTACCTTTGAGTCCCCTGTTTGTTGGTACAAGCACAGTAAATGGTCCCAGAGTGCTCAATGGCCATTCGTAGGTATTTTCTTATGAGAAGAGGGAACAAAAAAGTTTAAATGCCTATTGAAAAGCTCATTCCACAAAGGGACTGTGCAAAGCTGTGAGGGAAGAATAAGCAAGAATACTATCTGTGATGATTAAATATTAAGATTCTGAAGTTCAAGTTATTAAAAGATGAGAAACAGATGGGATGTGAAATCCAGGTGCTGCTGTATATTTGACACAAAACAAGGCAAAATATTCCAAATGCTTCTGGCATCCTGGATACTGTGGCATGCAGGCCAGAGGAAGGACACAAAACCAGCAGTTTCTTTGGAGATGTGTCCTTACAGGAAGACAGCCTTCTGCTTTAGATCAATTCAGTCTCTATGGGGTGAGAAATATGCTGCTGATAACCTGCTGGTACTGCAAATATCAGCAAACACATAACTGGTAATCAAAACTGATGCACTGAAAGTTAATTAGAATTAATTTACTACCCAGAGGCTATTTCTGTATCCGAGACAGCAGCATAAGAGACCACTGGTTCTGCAGCCAAAGCCATTAGATATTTCTATTACTCAGCTCTTTTTCTAGAGGTATAAAATCAGAACTGAAAAAATCTTTACAGCCGTTACAGGTGTATTGTAGCAGAGAATGTATCTCAAAATTAATATGCTGTTTTACAAATCATCTAAAAATTCTTAGCTTTTGAAAGACTTCAGTGTGGAGTGAACATATTGTAAGATAACCTGTGTGGTTAATGTGTCTTTGTAGCTTCTGGCTCGTAAATCATATGGCACATTTATGTCCAAAAATTAACCAAAGAACGTAAGATCTGGGTTGTTGTTAATTCGGGCTGCTGGGCGTTTTTCAGACCCATGAGGAGAAATGCACAGAGAAACTGCAACTAAACTCTCAGTGTTGAGGCAATGGATTTTGATCTTCAGAGCTGAATGTGAAAATCACTGCCAGGTTTTGTCCTTGGCCAGATATGGGGGATTCTTATTCTGTTCTGTTCAGGAATTCATGACCTCTATTTTAATTGCTGGGCTCCATGGGACCAAGCAAATTATATTAAACAGAAGGATTTTTTTCCCACATTTACAAGTTTAACTCAAAGATCCAGCTCAATTCTAGCAATGTTCATTCATAGCTCATTTTTTTGGCCACAGAGAAGAAGATGAAGGCTGTTAGGTTGTTCAGTTCACAAGGTAACTGGGAATGCCAGTGTTTTTGGTGGACTAGTGAGTGTCATTCTGGACCAAATCTCATTTGTCCAAAGCAGTGGGGGCAGGGAGAAGCAGTGGGATAATCACCACACTGTGGGGCAAAATCCACTGGTGATATCAAACGATGTGTGAGGGGTTGTGGAAACATGTTTAGCACTTCTGCCTGGAAGTCCTTGCAGACTGCATTCACGGTGGGATGAGCAGGGCACCTTCAGAGGGTCTCAGGGACTTTGCAGCGAGCAGCTGTGTCGTGCTGTGGGTGGCACTTTCCTGTGGCAGGGGGAGCTGGGGGAAGACAGGGCAGGATCAGCGCCCTGGGCAGAAGCTGGCTCTGCTTGTGTGTGGTTACTCACCCATGAGCAAGAGGCTGGAGCTCAGCTTGCCCTGCCACCGTCCTCCCACTTCTGCATTCAGCTCCTGGAGGCGCTCCACGATGTTCCCATAGCACACAAACCCATTCCCCACGGAGCCCTCCTGGCACGTGCACCTGGGAAGGGATTGGGATTTTAGCTGTGGCTCTCAATAAACCAGCGCCAGGTGTTACCTACTGCTTCTCTGAGGGTGTTTTTGGGAGGCATCAGTGCATTGTAGTTAATTCTTTGCTTCTCCATGCTGTGAGGTGTGTCAGTGTGTGGGGCAGCCTGAGGGCTGCTTGCCCGATGTGGTGGATTCCTGTCAGCTGGGCCAGGAGACAGCAGTGTCTGTCTTGCAGGACCTCTGAAGAGAGGCCACGTGCAGCCAGCCTCTGGTCCCAAAATGTGGTCGCTGGAGCCCAAAAATCCTCTGCCTGTCTGGGTGCAAGGAGAGGGCACAGCACAAGTGTATGGGGTGCCACTCTTGCAGCAGAGAGGCTGTTTTGTGAAGACCTCACTCATGCCATGGAATTTGCCAGGATTAATGGTAGCTAAGGGAGGCGATGGCAGCTCATCATTCCTTGGAATAGCTGTATGGGCTATGTAGAAAAAACAGACTGGTGTCAGTCCTTTAAACAAAGCAAAGTGGGGGTTTATTACCCTGCCCTTTCAGTAATGCCATTTTGGGCAATAAAACTTGTACTTTTAACATTATCTTTTTTTTCTGCTGCAGCACAAAATCTCATGCTTTTTTATGCTCATGCTTTGTGTTGCTGCTGTTTCTGTCTGGAAAGAGCATCTCACATGTAACTCCCTGGCTGTCTCCTGGGGACTCCAGGCTGTGAGAGCTCCCAGTGATGTGTGCCTGACCCAGTACTCTGGATGTCTAAAGCAGACTCAGGTCATGGTGCCCAGAGATGGACAGACAGACACTGGCTTTTAATAGTGCCTTTCTCTGTGAAGTCTGCGGCGTGTTCAGTATTCATATAAACCCTATCCATAACGATTCATCTCTCTGGATTTTTTTTTTTTTTCTAATGGCATCACTAGAGAAGGAACATTACTTCACGTGAGCAAAAGATGCCCTTTCTATAAGTAATCATTTGCATGTGCTGGTTGCTAAAGCACACACCTGCCACTCACGCCCCACAGTAGTATCAGCCTGATGCCAAACCCTCTCTTTTTTCCCTTGTATGGTCTCTGCTGTAGCTATTTCTCTGGTGAGGGCAATATTATTTGAAAATCCCCACAAGTCCCTGCAATCTGGGGAGCTGCATTCAGGCTCAGAGCAGTGCTGAGATTTTGGCCAAGAGGCTCAAGCTTTGACTCTGATCCTGGGTAATAACGGCAGTTTAAAAACATCTCAAATTTTTAGGATGCTATTCTGATGGTGAATCCACTTCTTTCTAAGTGGATCTCTTGAGCAGAGAGAGTATGACTGTGCAGCCTGGATGAAGGGTTTACAGCTGGGAGCGAGGAACAGCTGCTCCTTGGGAGTTGATCCCTTTTTTTCTGCTGGGATAAATATTGCTGTGTTGCTGTAGGTAGCCCCCCTTCCACTTCAGAGAAGAAAACAACTGAGGCTTCAAAGGAGCTGAGAAATAGCATAGTAGAAAAAAGGAACTACCCTTGAAATAGGGCACAAATCAGATCCAGGTTTCAAAATAAAGCTCTCCTCTTTTTCATCCAATGTTCATAAAGAAGCAGGTGATTAAACAAAATTACTTTTTTGGCTATCATTTCCGGGGGCACAGTGAACTGCAGAAGTGCCTACATAGTTTGAAACTTCCTTCCTGAGGACAATACTGCTCACAACTGAGTAGGCATCCAAGTACCATAGTTTGGATTTGTGTGCCACGGGAAAGCATTGAGCAGTTACAGATTAGCACCTATTGCACGGGACTGAACCCCTCAGCCTGTGTGTTTCCTCACTCCTTCTGATGCAGGAGTTGACTTTCTGTGGCTGGGCACGGGGAGGACCAGCTGGGTGAATGACTAGATCTGTTTTGTCTTAGCTTTGTCTGGAAGACCTGCTTTGGAACTCATAGTTCCTATGGCTTTACAGGTTTTTCTTTGGATGTGCAGCTTTCTGTATGGGCTGGGTGCCTCCAAAGAGAACAGCTTTACACCAAACCCTGCTGGACTGCCTAAGCTCAGCTGTTTGATGTTTTCATGGTGTGCTGCACAGACAGCATAGGCAGGAATGAAAAAGATGGGAACTGTCACCACTTCAGCTTATTCAGGGAAGAAAAACTGTATCTCTCTGGAAGAGGAAAGCTCAGCTTTCTGTCTCCATTTTACCAAAACTCTCTATAATAGAGTTTTGGTTTATGAAGCTCCTAATTTCTAAATTGGAGACCCAGAGGAAAAATAAGAGTGGGATTAAGAGAGAAAATAATAGGGTTTAACTGATGGAAAAGCAGCTCTCCTTGGAAACCAGAGAGGTTATGATCTAATATGCAGTGTAATTCTGCACTGGTTGAAGCTTCATAGCTTCTGGGCAAGGCTGAACATGATTACTGTGCTCAAGCAACAGTATGAAAAGTGCCAGCACTCACTCAGCAAAGTTCTATATGGGAACATAAGACAGAGGCAACTGTGATTTTTGAGGAGGTTGCTGTGCTACATTCACAAATCAAAGGTTTGGCTTTTTATGACTTTGCCTGTATGAGAGATTTATTCCTGTACAAATAATTGGGTTCTGAAGAAGTAGAACTGTCTATGTGGGAAAAGCTAATAGCAAAACTGTGTCCGTAAAAAAACCAAAACAAAAATAGAAAGGAAGCAATGCAGTTATGTGGCCTCTGTTACAGCTTTGTGTTTTAGAAAAGGAAAAAAAGCATGCAAAAAAGCCTTCTCAAATACATTTAAAATCTGGATCTGTTAAAATACAGTCTGTCACTTACCAGAATCTATTTATTGTGCCCACATTTACAAATCAACAGTTTTCTTTGCAAAGTTCCTCTTTCATAAATGGGTTTTCCTTAGCTCAAGTTTGATTTTAATCCCACTCCATTCTTCTGTACTTGTTTTTGCCATTAAATATCATTAAATGAATGATGTGCAAAGCATTTTTTTTGTTCTTTTCCATCCGCAGTAATAAATTTTTAATTTTCCCATTCTAAAATTCTCAAAATTTTCTTGGCTTTCAAAAATAGTGTTGCGAGAGTGAAACAGTGACTAATTAGGAAAAAAGGCTCCTGATTTCGGATCTGGAATTTTATTTCAAAATTTCAACTGATATTTTGCAGTGTAGTAGTACTCTAAGTATTGTGTGAGTATACCAAGGAGTTTGAGTAGCATACTATGCTGTGGAAGAGAACTTTGGGATAGTCTAGATGAATTTGTTTGAAATGCACAATATCTTACACAGAAGTGATGTTGATATTACCCTGCAAGGGAAAACTGCATGATGACACAAGGACTGGCAGTAAGAATACTCTCTTGAGTGAATGCTTTATGTCTACAGATCTCTATGATAATTAGTTCCTAACTTACAATGAATGGCCTGTCTTGTCCTTCATATTCAAGCTCTCAGCTCCCAAAAACTGATATTTCAGGCACAGCTCTTTAACCCAGTACCTGCCATCACTGGGCTATAGAAATATGTAAGACAAATTCTGTAGTTCAAGAGAGCTTTGTCAAGTTTAGTGTTAAGACTGACTTTTTTCCTAACATCCATGTAGCATATTTATGTACAGGAAAAGCAAAGTCTGCCAGAGGTTTTTCAGTTTCCCACCTGCTTGACTCAAGGTTTTGGGGAGTCTGCTGAGCTTGGTGTTGCTTTGACAGCATGGGGGGCAGACTCCCTGGTTGTATCTGTATGAGTACACTCAGAAGAGGCAGGGCTCCAGTGCTATCCCATAATTAATGCTGATTAATTTTCAGCATGCTGCCTGGCATGTTTCTGGCCCACACCAAGCAGCATTTTCCCAGGCAGTGCCCAGGCACAGCTGAAGGGATAGCAAGTGCCAGGGACTGCTGCCAAGAGGCAGTTACTCTGTTTTGGAAGAGGCTTTAGCTGTGAGACAGACAATGCTGCTTGCCCTGAGGAAGAGAAAAGAGGTTTTGGTCCCTTTTATTTACTAGTGTAGAAATGACCTCTGAGTGCTTTAAAAATAAAACTTAATAGGCATTACCAAATGGCCTGATGAAATCTAACACTATGTTAATTGGCTGACCCTAACCCCATTAAATCTTGTGATTTGTCCTTGATAAAGAAGCCATTAAAGGCAACTTCAGGAGGTGTTCATCCACAGGATTTGTTTAAGCAGCCCATTTGCTAGGGAAGGAGGGAGAAACTGTGTGAAACTTTAAAAAGCAAAAAGACTCACGCAATCTGTCCCGGTGCAACTGTTAAGCATTTAGCTTTTTTGTGGCAGGTGTTGTTTGTCTCACAGATGTCCATCATGCTGCATCCTTTCCCAGGTACAAAGTTGGTGTAATGCTCCTTGCATTCACAGTGGGACTAAATCAGAAGGATGTGAGAGGGGAGAGAAAATTAGCCATGCACAAATTGTGGATTTCAGCATAATTTCTGGAACTAAGGGCTTGAACACAGTGTCTTAGTTAATCACCTGCTGAGTTCAAACACAAATATAAAGCTTATATTTGTACACACCAGCCAGTGCTTTAGCCACGTGCAGCTCACTGAGATATGACTGTGAGCTGCAAAACAACCCTGGATGATCAAGTCCATTTTTGACTCTTCAGGGTGTGCAAGCAAACCAGGCCTTTTGAAATCTTGCTTTTTTGATGGTGTGAGTTCTACAAACAGAAATTGGAGCCAGTTCCCAACATCATGAATAATATGCAGCCGTTATAGAGTGCTGTTCATTGATTGTTTTCAAAGACCCAGATTGCTTCTTTCCTAAATAAACTAAATTTAGACATATATCTGTGGTACATGTATAAGGACTCTACTGGTCCTACAAGTCCCCTGTGGCCAGAGAGACAAAACTTAACTGGGAGATTTATTTCAATGCCTCCATTTTGGAGGGGCAAATCATAGCCAAAATATTCCCAGAAAAAAGAACACTATTGCCATTCCTATTTTCAGAGGGGAGATAAAAGGACTCCCTCCTGGTCAACAGCAGGGATAATGTCAAATCTAGAAGAGTAGTGTTTGATTTCTTTGAGACCTATTTCCATACCTTCAGGGGGTTTTTTTGGAGAAAAAGCATTATTTCTTCTCGGGCAGTTGCACTGACCTTTCCAGGGCCATCATAGATGCAAATGCTGGACGGTGCAGGGCAGCTCCCACGTCCTGCTTGACAAGGGTCTATGGGCAGGCAGATTTGACCATCCCCTCTGAAACCTTCCCAGCAGGTGCATTTGTGCTGATTTGGCCCCAGGTAAGTGCAGTTGGCATTAGGATCGCAGACCTTTTCGGAGCACGGGTTGATAGCTTGTGAAAAAAGAAGTGAAGTAAACGAATCATTGCCCACAGCTCTGAAATTGAAGACAAGGATTTAACAGAGTACCTCCATGCCAAACAAAGCCTGGGCAGACTAAACTTTTCATAACAGCCAAGTCTGAAGTATTACAGAGGCATGGAGATGGAAGGGAGGAATGTGTTTGTGCTAACGTAGCAACCGTTTGCTTTTGAGCAGAAATGATCTCTTAACTTGACAAACTGAGTTATAAACAGATTAAAACGTGTAACGTGCTCATTAAAATATCACAACTATTTCCTTGTTCTCTGGTAGAATTTAACTAGAGAAGGTCAGGTAGGAGGCATGAGGTCTGTACAAGCTTTAAGCACATGTTAGATCAGTTGGAAAATATTTCTCAATACAATAGCCTTTGCTGTTTTCTTTCCGGTAATTAAACAATGTAATGTCATCGGTTCAGCTGTATGGAAAACTGGCCAGCGAGTGCTTTAGTCTTCCACACTGTTCTACTTTCAGGACTGCACTAGAAGCTCACTAGTTATTTTCATGAAGCATTCTTTCGAGGCAATGACACTGTTTGTTCTTTTTCAAAATCAAGCAGTGCTTGGAGAGCATCTTCTCCCACCTTTGTGTCCAGGTTCGGTTAAGGTTAAGCACACATTGTATCTGGAAGATGGCAAGCCCTGGACACACCTAAAAAGTGGTGTTCTCACTTTTTCCTCTTTTCTCCTCCCTTTCTCTCCCCTCAGCTGGGACTGATCTGAGCCACATCTACTAAATTGTGCTTCCAGCATCAGATTAAACAATATTCTTTGTTGCAATTGGTCTAGAAAGAAGAATTGGTAATAAGACATAATCTAAGTAGAGAAAAGAAAATCTGGACTCTTAATAGAGTTAATTTGGGCATTCAATGGCAAGTTGAGGAATCTATAAAGACACCTCTAAGGTAGTCTTTGCCTCTAGCTGAGATGCTATTAGCTCTGTTTCATGAAAAACAGGAAAGCTAAAATGAAATTTATTTGCCTGTAGAGTTTGTGCTTGCTGATGGAACTGAGCTGCCACATGATGGATGCTCAATAAATATAAGCCCTTTGTTGCAGTTGTTGATTTTTATGGAAGTAAGCTTTAAGGCTGAACTCTGCCAAGCAGAAGGATAGGACAGCAGTGGATTTGTAAGCTCTGATGGCCCAGTATCCACCTTATGTATTTCAAGGGGGTTGACTAGCTTCAGTCTGGTTGTATGGACTGAAACTTGTTAGCAGGTGGATGGATGGCCTTCTGAAGCACGTTTTAGGATTTCATTTCATCCTGAAGGAATCTAGTTTGTGCTTTGGGATGTTAACCCAAGAAAAATTAGATGGTGAGATGCGGCTCACAAGCACATTCCTTATCTGAACCATAACACTAATGGTGGTGTATTCAAAGAACTGGGCAGACATGGAAATTACTCACGTTCACATCCTGTGCTGTCCCCGTGGAAGTTGGGCAGACAGGTGCATTGCAGTTGTTTTCCATCCTCACCCGAGGCAGCACACCTGGAGTTTGCAGGGCACCGCAGCGCCTCGCACTCGGCCATCGCTGGGGGACAGAGGGGACAGGTTCAGCTGTGCCTGCACACTGTGAGGCTCTGAGGTTCAGTGTATGGTTGGTTGCTCTACATGACTGACCTGAGGATGGTTTATCTTTCCCAATTCTACCTGTATCACAGCTGTTGAACACATCTCCTGTGGAAGATGATGTACTTACGCCGATCGCAGCGCAGCCCTTGGTATCCAGACAGGCAAGAGCAGCTTCCATCCCCCGTAATTCCACTCTTGCACACTCCATGAACACAGTCACAAGCTACAGGGAGAAATGGATTTGCTTTACTGAATTAAAATGGTGTTTGGAAAGACATAATTAGTGGTTACTTGTAGCAAAGAGTGTCCTGGCCGGCAGCTTTGGCCAAACCAAGCTTTGGACCCGAGTGCCTGAATTTATAGGGTTCCATTACTGAGGATCAATACTTGCAGTTGCTTACATCAGTAAATAACACACTCATTTTTGAAGGCAGTTAAGAACCCAGGGTCTGAAAACCTTCAGGACACACACTATAAGCACCAAAGTGACTTGTTGCTAATGCCATAAAACTTGTAAAATTTGACAAAATTTTAGCTGACGCTAAAATTGGATATAATGTGTAACATAGACATCTTTAATTACGTTTAACCTATTGCTTGTTTTTGCTTCAGCTCTCTTTGTATCTCTCAAGCACCTTAAGAAGAGATGAGTTTTGTGACTTTTTTCTTTCCCCTCCCTAAACAGAATTTATTTAGTTAAAAGCATAATTAATCACTGTGGACGTCTCAGGCTTCTTTCTTCTTATATTCTCTCATTTCTGGTTATATTCTGGTTATAAACCCAGTGACAACATGCACAAAAGATGATGCATTCACAGTCCAGGTGACTATAAGACCTTTCTATAAATCATTTTTGAAGCCTTAAGTATACTCAAAAAGCTTTATAACTGTTTGAATTATGGCAATGATGCTATTTAAAATGGCCATTTAGAGTTACATTGGAAAAGTCTAAAAGATGTACAGAATTGTATTGCTGACTTCATGTTTAAGCTGCAGTGATGTAGCATATCCTCTTCCCTTTAAAAACATAGCTTGTGTTCATGCAAATCACCTGCACTAATTAATTAATAACTTCCTACCTATGTTAATAGTCATAATACAGAAACCAGGAACGTCTAAGGTATTACTGAAAAGCAGTCAGCCACAAACGAACATTGTTTATATTTTATTTCTTTTAGAACTCTTGGAGGAGCACAAATATCTGAAAGCTGAAGTGTAAAGCATTGCTTAAATTAATATGTAATTGAATCCTCCAGTAGCTTCTTGGAAAATAATTACATTTATGATATTGAATTCATCCAAGTAGCCTATTTTCATGAAAATGCTGGCTCAGTTACATTTCTGTGTATCAACACTGGCATCCAGTGGACAGCTGGGGGAAAAAGGGCCTTTGAGCCAGCAGTGGTGTAGGATTAGTGTAGAAACGCCTACACAGATTATTTAAATTGAGACCATTTGTGACTCTTTAGAAGTAAATATTATGTAGTTCTTGAGGGAAAAAAAGGAGTTTCTTAGAGATAAACAACTATTACTACTTAAGAATAAGACTGTTTTAAAAATGTTTTTCAAGCAGTTTTCTGTTTTTTTAAGTGTAATTTTCAGCAAGGGTCAGGAAGGTAAAATAGTAGAGACCATTAAGAAACAGGAAAAGGTGGAAAATGTTATATGCATATACACACTTGTGATACAAATACATTCTACAAAGTGCACACAGCTTTGAGTTCCACTTGTGATAGGTGTATGGCTAGTCAGTGAATTCATCAACCACCCAAACCCCAAAATTACACCAAACACAACCTTTTTCTGACTTTTGACAGAATTATGTATCTCCCTGGCACAGAATAGAGTGAAGAGCTCTCTTTCCTTTCCCCATTGTGTTCTCTGAGGCAGACAGCAGCTCTTACTGGGAAATCTTTGGGCCCTCTACCCATTTCACTGTGATTTTTTTAGAGTCTGAATACAGCTTTCACTCCCTTCTTTTCCCTAATTAAATACAGCAAGTTCAAACTTACCTGATGCGCAGTCAGGACCAAATAAATTGTCTTCAGCACATTTTTCACAGGCTGTCCCACCAAACCCTTTCTGTGAATTACACAATGGAAATCAAAACTTCAGTTTCTCATTTATCTCTAGACAGATAGATATATGCTTAGCAGCCTGAAAACAGCATCCTTTGCTGCCAAAACGAAGTAACATGGAAGTTTCAGTCAATAGCTACCACAAACTAGAAAACATTGTCTTTTGAACAATTTTGCCCCCATATCTTTTTTAAAAAATAGTTTGTAGATCTTCAAATCAGATATTCTGAATGTCAGGTTAACAGTGAAGTACTCTAATCAGGCCTAAAGTCCAAATCAGCCTTGCAGTTTTGGGTTGTATTTTCTGGCTACTTCTACCTCTGTCTCTTGTTCATGTGTCCCCAGAAGAGGACTTTTGATTTAAAGATGAACCTGTAGAGGTGGAGGTAGAAGAGATTAATTTGAATTGTTTCTTTAAAAATCTTTTTGCCTGAGGTTAAGCACTACATGTTGCACTCTCAGCAAAGGAGCAATGTATGGAGAATATAGCTTCATGTATAAGTACTTTCTATTTAGGGCAAAAAGTCACAAGTAATAACACAATTAAAAAAAATAGAGGAACTCAAAACACCTGTCTCAGGAAGGCAAGATGAAAGAACTTTTTAATAATTTCACCCAAACATGCTCAAGTCTGTAGAAATAATAGTGTGAAGATTAGTGCAATCCAAGCAAAAAATGAACTCCAAGCTGATCATCTCTGCTATTTCTAGAATACTTTCCTTTAATGTATTTATACAGTGGAACATGCATTATTTTTCAGCACAATGCTGAAAAATGTTATTATTGTATTTTTTATTTTTTTCATTTAAAAGAAAGGACGTACCTGACAAGTGCATGTTCCATTCCCAGTTATGCCCTGTGAGCAGGATCCTCTCCCACTGCAGGGTGATGCAGCTCCTCCTGGACATGCTGGAAATGACAGTGTTGGAGCCATCAGTCACCTTGCTCTGATCCATTGCTCCCCCTGAACACCACAGGTGACAGCCTTGGCAGCTGCAGGGTTTTGGGCCACACAGGGACCCTGTTTGCAGCTGCCTGAATCTCTTCACTAGAATCTTAGCATCAGCAGAGACCATCACACTCTCTTGCCTGGGAATTTAGCCTAGTGACTGAAGTCAAAGGATTGAACAAAAAAAGATTTTCTTTTTCTTAAATAGCATATGGTTTTGTCCCTGCTGATCTACCTCTGTCTGCAGACACCCTAAGCTGTTGGATTTCTGATACAAGTGGAGCCTGACCACTCCTGTGTGTTGGTATAACTCTGATGGATTGAAAATTTGCTCTCAGGATTTTATCTGATGCAAACCTAGGGTTTAATGAGCCTTTTTTTTTTTCCCCACCAAAAATTGCATTTGCTTTATGCAGAAAATTTTTCCTTTTCCCTGCTCTCTCTGTAAGACTGTGATAATTGATTCAAACAATCTTGGAAATTGAAATTCAGATATGCCACAACCAAATCCTGTCCAAGGATCTGTGGTCACTAATCAAACTTGTGTGCCAAAGGTGTGTCACGTTCTTCAGAGCCTCTGGTGCTAAAACCATGGTTACAGGCAGTGGTATAGAAGGTGAGAGGGTCTGAACAAAAACCCCAGCCAGCAGGATGAAATAAAAAAGACCTCATTTCCAAATAAAGATAGTATATTTTTTTTTGTCTGAAAGGTTTCAAGATTCAAATTTTTACTGAAAGATTGCCTATAGGAAATGTATATTACAGTGGCTTTTCGTCAGATCATTCTGTCAGGTTTTCTCTCCTATAGGGATACCCTTATTTTTCACAATTGTCCTGCCTCTCCTTGGAAATGATGTATTAACTCTTGTCCATAAGCCTTTCCTTCCTGTAATTGGAACTCCCATTAGGTACCATAGTTTTGATGCAGGTGCTATCTAAATGTATCAAACTCCTTCTGGCCTCAGAGGTACTCTGCTGTACCTTACTGGTAGATTTATTGCTTATAAAGAGTCTCAGAGTTTGCTCTGTGTGGGTGGAGAGGGGCAGCACCGGATTTATGCTACCCCTGCATAAGTTAATCCTGATTTAGAGTATTTAGGTAATGTGGAAGTTTTAGTAAAAATGAATTTGATTTGGACAAAGTGGTGAGCAAATAAGTGGATGTGCGTATGTGTACACTTAATTCCACTGAAAGCTTTGGCTTTATACCAATCTGTTAAAATGTCTTAATTTATTCCTTAATGTAGCCTGAGGTCTATTGTATCCACGTAAGCTTCTTGTGAAAAACCAATAAATTTAAAGACAAAAATTTTGGTGCTGTTTATCTCATACATAATGTTTTAAGAATTTAGCTTAAATAACTACAATTGAGGGAAAGTAATAAATACATATACTTTAATCTTTAAAGTGGCTTTTAGTGAATCTTGTTTTCTGGCTACGGTATGATAGCTAAAACTTCTCTTTAGGACTTATGGCAACTGTTTAATATTTGGACAGAATAGAAAAAAATTTACTTGCACTGATGCTTTTATTGAATGTGCAAGGACAGAGAAAACTCAGAATTCATGGTACAATTCCTAGGAAAAGTTACTTTAAAATTGTTGACAAAGCAGGGGTTTTTTTGCCATTGGAGGCATTCATTGCACTCCTCCTTGTCTTCACTACATCTCGTCTCTCATTTTGATACCAGCACCAAGGGACAGCTTCTCAGAAGCTGGGTAAATTACCATATTGTGGTACAAGTTTGGCCAGGCAGATAAAGTGTTTCCTGCCACCAGCAGGGCCACAGGAGGCAGTGCTGGGACACTGGGGCAGTGCTGGGACACTGGGGCAGTGCTGGGACACAGGAGGCAGTGGTGGGACACGGGAGCAGTGGTGGGACACGGGAGCAGTGCTGGGACACTCACCTGCTGCCACCCCGGGGAGAGGGGGTACCCTTGCTTTTATCAAGGATGCTTTTTGAAAAGCAGTAAGAGATACTCTTGCTTATCTCTTAACAGCTGTCAGTGTGAGGCCAAATCTTTGAATTTAGGCCAAAAGAGCCGAAATCTATCAGCTTTTTTTTTCCACATGGAGTTAAATTCAGCACTTTCCAAGTGTTATAAAATACAGCCTCCTAAAATACTTCTCTTCACCTGACTCACTGTGAGGCTCAAGCAGTGAGTAGTACTTGTAAAGATGTATTTTGGACCACATAATTTGATAGAATTAAATTTAGTAACTTTCCTCTTGGCCTTTATTTTTAATTTTCCAATTTTCTCTTGCTTTATTCTTCCACTGCTTTCTACTCAGTTGGTCATGCCACACACCTTTTAGTTGGTACCCAGGCTTTTCTTTGGAGCCATGGAAATATTTGCCCAGAGTGGGAAGCTGTGTTAGGGTAGGGAGTAGCTCCACCAGCTGTAGTACCTGTGTCTGGATGATACTGGCAGTGTTAAAAGTGTGCTCTTTCCCCCTGGACCTCTCCTGACCCTGTACTTTTCTCTTTTAACTTTATGACATTTTACAGAGGGATTGGTGTGCAGCTGGATGTCTTGGTGTGCTTCGTGGGGAGGGAAGGGGACAAAAGGTCTTCGACTCACACTCTGTGTTTCAGCATGTGCTATCATTTAAGGAAGTCAGAGTGCTATTTAAGACCTAATTTTGTCCTTGCCATCAGATGCTAAATGTGAAGTAAACCCCTAGTCAGGGATTTTTGCCTGGCCTCAGGAAGGACCGTCTTTCCTCCAAACACTTCAAGTTGTGCAGTGTTCTATTACAGAGATTGTGATAATGTAGAGATAACTATTTTTTTTTCCTCCAAATGAAAGCAGAAACAATGCTGAGACCTTGATTCTTTGCTTTTTTGGAGTCAGGAAGTTTGTCCAAAGGAAGAGAGGGCTTCCTTGCCTTTGCAGCCTCCTTCACACGGCGGTGCAGGCAGGGCTCTGACTCTGGGCCAGGGGACTCTCTCTGCCCCTCTCCAGAAATTCTGATGTCCCTTGTGTGGCTGCCCAGAGCACCCTGATAATGGGAGGATGAGCTCTTAGGCTGCATTTGGTGGTGGGATGCAAACCACCACACGAGTCACTCTCCAAAGACATGAGCACACGCTGCACTCAGCTCTTTGCCTCTCTTTTCTCTTCAAGCAGCTGTGAGCTGCAGTTGGACTGCTTTCCTTTGGTAGATAAACGACTGCTGTTAAAATAAGAGCTTGGGCTAAAAGCATAATTATTTTAAATCTATTTTGTGGGCAAAGGGTTTCACAGACATTGAAATAGACCTTGAGGCCAGTAACTAAAGGAGGAAACACTCTGGCTGGGCAGGGAAACTCCCTCTGTGGGTCTGGGTGCCCATCTTTGTAGCCCGAGATTTGATGCACTTGTGGAGATGCTGAAAAGCTTTTCCTGAGGAAGGGGCAGCAGGAGGGGAGGCACTCCTGATTCCCTTGTTTCACTAATGGCCTTCAGCATTCACAGGCAGTTCAAGAAACTGTTTCAAGTTGAGCTGAAAGAAAAGATTCCCCCTGCATCACAAAGTAAAGAATTAAAGAGTTTTGGAAATATTGTAGATGTGGATGAGGGTGGTTTTGACCTAAAATGAAATATTTAAATTTGTGGTTTGAAAATCTTAATTTTTAAAACCCATTGTGGGGATCCTCCCGAATGAAATAATTTTGCAGGCATTGACTGAAATGATTTGTTTTGAAAATCTCAAAATCAAAGAGAATTTCTGAGGCTCTTAAAATTTTTCTATGAATCTTCCTTTTTAAATGAAGCTTTGAATATCTGTTTTTCTTCAAATCCTCTAAGTTTTAGCTGAAAACTGCTATTTATTCCTACTTCTATAACAAACTCTGAGTAGCAAACTTTTCCCAGCAATAATTTCTAAAAAGATGAGAAGTCGCTGCTTTATTTCTATTTGAATTCCATGCGAAAATAAAACCCCAAAGACCAAACCAACTTACCCATGCAGTCTGGGCCCCAGTGCCCCTGGCAGCACTCAGGTTGTTCAAATTCCTTCACACAACGATGCCGACAACCCGGAAAAGAAAGTGTGTGTGCTTTAATTTCCAGGTAATACCTGGGGAAAAGAAGTTAGAGCTGCTTTAAAGTACTTACAGCCTCCTGTGGAGAAAAATGAAATTCTTAACTTCCTCTTCTCCTTTCAGCGTCAGACAAGAGCACTTTAAGCTTAGTTGCATTGATCTGCCTTTTTTTCTTCTTCATTAAAATATACATTGAACATCAAAGTCTAAAAAAAGACTCTTGGAGCTGTTGTTTTTGAACAGTGTATTTATCTTCCTGCCCCAACTTAAATACAGCAGTTTTATCTGAGTTGTGATTTGAAACTATTTTAAAATTGTTAAAAAAATTATTTAATATCAGGGCTCTATAAATGCTAAATAAGCTCAGCATAGTTACATTTTCTCTAAAATACAGCTTTTCATTTTCTTTCCAATCTGAATGGCAAGATTTCAAATTGGTTTTGAGATATCTCTTCCTGTCCTTCACGCCCACAAGTCTCCTGTCTAGGAGTTTGAAAAATACATTACTTAGATTATATATAAGATTAATACATAAATATCATATGATAATACATATATTTATCATGTATTTTTGCATCATTTATATAAAATATGCAGAATAAATATGGAAGAGATTCTATGGTGTTATTCAAGAGCAAATCTGATCGACTATCAATAACAATGTTTATTTTTCTCTTATATCACTTGCTGATTAACTTCAAGCATCAAATACCCTGAATGCATCTTGAGTTCTGGAGTTGGTGAAGCCAGTGGTACATTTTGCATAAGAAAATTGCATAGACTAGAGTATTTTCGATACAAATTAACATTTTCTAATTCATGGGGAAAAATATTCATGGAGAAAAGCTCTGACAGAGGAGATACCTGCAGTCTGGTGTGCCAGTCCCGTTGGTAATTTTGGTGTAACCAGCAGGGCACGGGGTGTCAAGGTTTAAAGAGCAAGGTACACATTTGGTTTTTATTCTAATGAGCAGCTTTTGATCACATTGCTTCTTCACCTGCAGTAGGAGAAGAATAATTAAAAAGAAGGAAAAACACTATTCCGAGTGCCATTGCTGAAAAACAACAAATTAAACTCAGCTTTGTTCTCACTCACAGCTGAAAGCTCTTTTCTCTTCAGCAGGAGCTCCCTGTTTTGGAGCTAAACTAGGTAATAGACCACATATTAGCCCCTTGCAGAAGCTTTGTCTGCACAAAATAAGTCCAACCACTGCAGGATAAACCCTTATAAGTGTAATATTTTTCCTAAGAGTGCTTTATCAACAAATGCTAAGCATGTCAGACTTAAAAGCCAGATTACAGAGATGACACAGCCTACGGAGTGTTAGTTCCAAAGCTGCTGACAAGTGCCTTCTGCACTCAAAGGCAAAATTAAACAAGCTGTGTTCCACAGCACCAGCCTGGGGAACAAAGATTCCTCTCAAATGTGGGTTTCATGTTATCAGCACCACCATATTGATCTAAAGAGCTCTGGCTGATATTTTCAAACTGGTGTCAGTGAATGACATCTAGCTTTGCATTTAAATCTGGTGGAGGTTTTGGGCCTGACCCTACCAGAGCACACTGAGAAGAGTAGCCTTCTCTTTTTTCAAAACTTGTTTTATGTATCTATTTTAAAGCAGTAAGTCTTTGCTGAACTGCATCTAATGTTGGCTTCATCTTCCTTCTTCCTGGTATTTGTAGCAGTTAGTTCATAATTCACAAATGGTGAGAAATGATTTAATTCCAGTATGGCTTTTAAAAACCAGCAGTGTAACCCTGTGCAGTCCAGAGAGTCCTGGACCTTCTGGGCACTTTTAGGATGCTGCAGCCTCTGCTCTGGGTGGGTACCCTGGCACCCTGGGCAGGATTTCTACCTGTCCCCTGGTGGTCCTGGATGAAGCCCTCACTCAGCAGTTTCTGGACATTTCAGCAGCAAAGTTTGTGAGGATGTATCAGGGACACTTTATGATAAAGAGATTTAGCTTCACAACCTCTGAGCCACTCCATGTGATTGCCATCACCCACTTACAAGCACATTTCAACATCTATTTAGTTGTCAAATTTTAGTCTTCATAAGTGCACTGTGAAATCTGGTCTGGGTAACATTGAAATATTTGGGTAGTGAAACCCTTCTGTTGTGTAGATGCTTTTCAGGTGTCTTTGAAGTAAAAATGTGACATTTTTCCAAATGTGGGTATAATGTGAGTACAGCTTGAAAAGATATTTAGTTGTAATCAAAAAGGCACTCCACAAAATTTATTTTTAGGAACATTAAATTTGTTGAGACTTTTGAAAAGGAAAAATTTAAATAAAAATAACTTATGCCCTTTCCCTACCACCAGCCATAAAACACTATTTCTTTTGGAATGGTAGCATTATTTCCACTTTCTCCCATTTCCTCATTTTCCATTTTTGCTTTTAGGGAAAATGGGAGAAAGTTGACTTTTTAGTATCTCTTCTTTATATATATATATTTTTTGATTTTAAGGAAAAAGAATAACTTTAACATATTTCCCAGTACTTTTTGTACATGTCAATGTATTTTTCCATTTAAAAACTACAACCAGCCAACAAAAACAGCAATGAAACACCTGAGTGTCTTCCCTTTCCCCCTCCCAATTTCTCTCTGTCCTTTTGTTTCCTCTTCCAAATGTGTTCTGCCTCTCTACAAGGGTGGTGAAAACAAATGTTGTGAAATTCCACAGGTTCACAGTATTTGTACAAAACAAATGCACCACTTCTCCAAAAGTCTACAAATCTTTTAATTACATTTATAAATTTGTGTTATTGCTTTAAATAGCTCGATTCCTTAGATTGTTTTTCCTTACCTGTCTAGAACAGCTTTTCTTTCTTTTAGTAGGAACAGATAATTTTCACAATAGAAAAATTTCTGCTTTCATCTTCTGACTTATGAGAAATCCCAATAAATTTCTTTTGATAAATGCATAATTTAGTCTTTTGCCACACATGCCAGTTTTAGAGACTTTTTCAGTGTACTCATGCTCTATCATTCAAGCCAAATTCTCATGCAGAATAAACAGATGCATTTGTTATTTCAGAGGACTGAATTACAGAGCTCTTAGGTTATATAATTCATTATCATATACACCAGTGACTGTTAAAGTGGGCTTTTCTCCTATAAGATACAGTATCTGATAACTGTTCTCTCTATAACACAGAGTAATATAGACAAATAATCACCCATTAAATAAAAAGCTGCTTCTTACCTCATCTTGGACTTGTGATGTCAAACATAATTTCACTGCAACAAAAAAAGCAAAAAATAGTAAAAAACCTGAACATTTTTCCATTGTGAATTGGACTTTTTTTTCTTTCAGTGCCCTCCAAACATGAAAACTCAAATTCTGATGGAAAATGATGGTTAGAGGTGCTATTCCTTCTGCATTCTCAGGCAAATACTTTAACAGGACTCTTGTCTTCCCCAAGGCAAATGAGTGAAGGATATGGCATGTGGAGCTTGCCCAGGCAGGACAGATTCCAAAATGCAGGGTATTTGCTGAAAGTTTTCACTGGAAAGCTGAATAAAGCCTCCCTCACTGAATGACAGGATATCCTGACAGGGCTCTGATCATTTATTCCTCTCTCTGGAGCTGTTGATTGTACAAAACCAAGGACACCGAACTGTCATGACAGAAGATGATTTCTTCTTTTGGGTGAGCATGGATAGGGGCCTGGAGTAGCTACTGGGCTTCTTTTTTATTACAGTTATTTAACTGATCTAAGGGAGAGGATCTCAGGA
Source organism: Daphoenositta chrysoptera (assembly GCA_013397915.1). NCBI lineage: Eukaryota > Metazoa > Chordata > Aves > Passeriformes > Daphoenositta > Daphoenositta chrysoptera. The sequence goes on from VZRO01008598.1 coordinate 653,076, forward strand.
AGTTGGCTTATCAGCACTAATAACATAAGGGTGCGTCCCCCTGATGTCGTTCTGGGAGAAATACTACTCACTTTATTTCAGGAGGCCAAAAGAACATCTTCCAGCTTTGGTTAGCTGGATAAAAAGGGACATTTCCCCTCCTTTTTTGCTATTTTTGTTAAATCATTTTGACTGATTTTCTGGAGCTAAGCACAGGAAAATTGACTCAGCTATATTACTTGGATATGGTTGGGATAGTTGAATATGCAAATTTGCCAAAAGCATTTTGATTTTGCCATTTTGATTTGCCAAAAGCAAGACGTTTTCTTTCTCCTCAGAGTTTTTCAGCTCATTTCTAGTGCTGCTCTTTGCTGCTTCTCTGGTCAGTCTTGTAAGGGCAGGCTCTCTCATGTCTCAAATACCCAATAATTTGGCTCGCTCCAGTTTGTCAGCTTTGCCTGGCCCCCTGACCTTAGAATTTTTTCTGTCATTTAAAGGTACTCTTTAAGGGTGCCTTAATGCAAAGCTGTGCTTCATAACATCTTATCTTTAACTCCATGCTGTTTCCCTAAAGAACCCAGTGGTGATAAACATATAAAATAACGTACAAATCCATCTACTTTTGTTATGTGCTCTAAAAGAATACTGCAAAATTGCTGGAGATGGCAGGGCAAGGTGTTTCCTGTGCACTGATCAGATCCTGTTCCTTTCTCCATACGATGAGGAAAGTAAATCATTCCTTGTTTATGCAGACATGATAGCAGCCAGGGTTGTGATGGACGTGCTGACAGTAGGCATCTTCCTGAGAAGGGCTGTTTCTTTTTTTCTGAGGTCAAGGCCTTACACGTTGCTTTGGCTTTGCAGACAATGTACAGTCAGGCCCGGCGGAAGGAATGGCTCAGGTTTTACTCCAAAAGCAGAATCCTGGAGGATCTTCTCTTCCGTGTGGTGATAGCCCATGGCCACATCCCATTCTCTGTGGGACGTTTGGGAGTGAAACTCACCCTCCCTCTTCTGCAGAAGTGCCTTGTTGGAGTGTGGGCAGAGTGGCTGTCTGGGCAGGGTCTGTGCCACCTGGGGCAAACACATCTGGTCCCTGTGGATGCTGGCCTGGTCCCTGTGTGGGTGCTGGCAGGAGCTGACAGCTTCTTCAGCAGCTTGAGGTCAGCTGGGTCTCTTGCCTGTTACCACTCCAGACAGCGCAGTGGTGAAAGGAGCTGTAAATCAAGCATGTCCCTTTCCTGTCCTGTAGACTGAGATAAAAAGCAACAGCATCAGCTCTCTTGTTATCTGCTCTTGCCTCTCGTATAGGCATTTGTGTGAAGTAAACTCTTTTTCCCTTTCCTTCCTCTCCCTTCTCATCAGAGCATGGTCTCCTCACTAACTGCTGTGATGACAGTTTTCCTTGTTCCAGAGGAACCAGCCACCCTTTCCTCCTGGTGCTGACGGGCATTTTCCTTCTCCATGGAGTTACAGACTGTGCCAGGCTCTGACTACAACTCTGCCTGGCTGGCTCCTGTCCCACTTTGGGCAGAAACATAGGCTAAAAGGTGGCCTGGCACACAGGGTGGGACTCCCTGGAGCCCCAGGGGTGGGAAGGTGGCACCTCGGTGCTTGAAGCAGCCCGTGCATGTGGCAGGGTGTCTGCCAGCCAGCCTGGAGCTGGCTTCCTGAGAGCTGGGGTCAGTTTGACATGGGGAGCTCAGCCAAGCCTCCCTCCACAGATGCTCTGTCTCAGCTGCTAGACCCCTTCTGCCTCTGAAAACTTTCAGGTTGCAAGCAGCCTGGCAAAAAAGATTGTTAAGAGTTCACTGTGTGTGCTTTAACAGTGCAAATACCACATGCTGGGGCATTCCCTTCTGTGTCACAGTTTTTGTCCACTCTGCTATTGCATTCCTGGACTGGATGCTCCTACTTTAAACAGTGAACTAGTTGTCCTTTTAACTTTCTTCATCCACCTTCTGCCTCTCCCTGAGTTACTGCTTCTATTTCTGTGCTGTAAAAGTCAACCACCCACAGAAAACGTGATGGTTCATATATGTAGATGTTTTTGAAAACAATGTTTGTGCTACAACTTATTTCAGCATCACAATGAGGTCGTTGTTCTTTCTTAGAGCCAGGTTCATGTGGTCAGTTCAAAAGTAAATAAAAATCAGCAGAGATACAGACATGATGGTTGCAGCATTCGGCTTCCTCTACACCGTTTTGACAACCACACAGTTTCTTGTGTTTTAAAAAAAATTAATTGATTATTGACTACACATTCTGCATTGTATATTGTTCCCCTTAACTTTCAGACTGTGAAGTTCTCTCAGCCAGAGGTGACTGAACTTCATATGATGAGGTCTCAGAGACTCATGCAAAGCTCAGCCATTTCACAATCATATTGCCAAAGCACCATTTCAGAGGAAGAAATAAGAAAGAAATAAGGCTACTTTGAAACAAAGCACTGATTGCAGCCAGAACATTCATGAGCTCTGCATGATAAAAGTTGGTACCACTTTCCTGGTATGTTCTACCCTACTTGCAGCTCAGCTCCTCTCCCAGGGGTCCAGCCTTGTTAGTGAGATCTTAGAGAGTGTCGAGGGTGAGGGCAGTATTGAGCTAAATTCGATATTCTTACTTGGTAATTTGGAAGTAAGCAGCAGAAAATCAATGAATTATTGTTTTTTTTACTGTATGTGGCTTCTGTTTTAGAGCCAGTCACAGCAGGAAAACTGTCACAGGGGTGTTTGAATACAGTTGGAGGCTCCACATGTCTGAGGGAAGTCACTTTGCTCTTTGTTTGGAAACTGGCTAAAGCACCTTGCAGAGGGGTAGGGAAATATAAAATGTGTTTGTAAGGAGAAAGCTTCCTAGGGGGAGGGAGGCTTTGGCTCTGCCAAGAGAAACGTCTGAATGCTAATTGTAGGTGGGAGGGAGGGGGGTACGAACCATCAAGTTGCCTAGGAGGAGCTTTGGGGAAAGGAGGGGGGAATATTTGGGAAATACTGCCTTTGATTAACACAGACTTAATTGGAACATAACAAAGAGATTAAAAAAAAAAAGGGTTTGGCAAGTTAAATCTTTCCAGTGCCATACATCTGAGGAAGCCAACGGCGGCCTATGGAGAGCCTGAATGGGCAATGTGGAAAATGCCAGGGGTGTGTAATTTTATCTGTGGGGTTATGACAGCCATCATTTTGAACCACGGTGACTATCAGAACTAATTAATTCTCCAAGCCCAGAGGATGCATTAAGATGGAGCTGCAGCTGGTATGCTGAGGAATGCTGCACCCGGCAGAGGCCACCGCTTTTATCCATGTTAATGAGGGAGAAGGCACCGACAGCTGATCCGAACCCCAATGTGCTCACGATGCATACAGCTGATGGCAGTGCAGGCTGCCAGGCAAGGGGTGGTCTTAGCCATAGATTAGATCCTCATAGTGGCCTCTTCAGCTTTCTTTCTTTCCCTTCTGTTTTGGTGGTTTTTTTTTTTTTTGTGTTCTCAAAAGAGTCTTTCAGCTGGTGAAATTGTAAACAAAAGGCATTCTAGCTGAAGCCGTGGCGAGAGGGCTTTGCTAGGGAGCCACGAGGAGAGTGGTGTGTGTGGGGCTAACTTGGACAATGATATTTACCACAGATTTTCAGGGCAGTATTGGGTTTGAGGAGCTGTAAGGCTGAGCTTAGAATCAGTATCATGCTCTAAAGGTGAATGACCACAAAATCACAGGTATCTGCTACCCTTTCATGTTATTTATAATTGCGTGGTGCTTAAAAATACAAAAGTCATCCTCAAGGCAGACTGGAAGTCCCAGGTCTTGTAGGTTCCATAGGCTACATGACTTCTAAACAAGTCCCCAATTTCTTGGAAGTGTTCTCCGTGTACAGCTGTGAGACAGATGTACAAGGGGATGAATCTGCCGGGTTCCTGGGCAGCAATGCCATGTAGCAAGGGAAAGGACTTAGTGACTGGGATCTGGAAGTGCAGGTGGCTTACAGGAATATTAAAGTCATCTTTGTGCCCCTGTCTCTACTTTCCATCTTCTGCCTTGTTAGACCATACACAACTCTGATCCCATGTTGCTGCCAGCTAACGGTGTGATAAATGGAAGAGGTACTGCCCTGCTGCAAAATCTCGAGTTTTTTTGAACACTCTGGGCTCTTCCTGGTGATATAACACAATTCAGAATAATTTAATCTCATGTTTAATGGAGTACAAATATTTCATGTATTCCTTGCAGAGATTTGAGATAAAATTAATCATGATTATGAGCTCCTGGGTAAATATACTAAAATAAATTTGTAGTTTGAGTTAATATCTGGCTGTGTAATGTCAGCATGTAAGGAGCTTCAGCTTTAAGATGTGATCAAAGGATATTGGAAGCTAGGAACAAATAATGGGCTTTCAAAGCTGGCTCAAACGGATCTTGATGGCATTTCTCAAGCAAACCTATTTTGCAGTTTATAAACATCCAGAAAGGACAGTGGGGTTGTTTGTGTGTGTCTTCTACTGCACTTCTGCTAAGGTTGCCGTTTGTAAAGCAAAAATACTAGGAAAACCCTGAGATTCGGGGGTTTGGGATGGGTAGAGGGATGTAGAGTATGGATTTCTGGTGCTATAAAATTTACGTTGACTTTTCTAACTCTATGGTAGAGAAGCAGGACAGAGAGTGGCACACACACTTCAGATCTTAGCAGCTGGCTGTGGTAGGACTGGGGATATTTGGGAAATCCAGGCACCATAAGTAAGGGACTTTGTGGAGTTGAGGGCAGGATCAGAGGCTCTGTTGTTACTGCAGTGTTATTACCTGATGACGTCCTTCCTTGCTGTAAACAATGCAGAGAGCTCGCTGTAATTTTGGCCTATATAGGCTTGTATGCTTTCAGAATAATACTTCTGTTTTGTCTAATCAGACTTAAACCAAGTTACATTAATATATTTAATAATTTACTACAAATGGAACTGAATTGCAGATATAATAATAATATAATATAATATGGAACACTCAACCCTTGCTCAGTTTTATTTTTTTTCTTCTTTCTTCCTTTAAATGCAGCCTTTATAGCATTATCCAAATGTGTGTGTTTCTGGCCAGAGTGGATTGATTTCAGCCAATTATCTTGTCTAGGAAAAACCATCCCAAAATCTGATTGAGGAAGAAAATCGTGCAGAAAATGTGGCGTAATTTCCACAAATGGAATAATAAAACAACTTTATTTTTCATTGTCATCCTCCTCATGATGTGTAAACTTGGTTTGCATCAAGTTACAGGGCTGTTATGTGCTGTGCTATCTGGGTAACTCACTGTGGGAATGCAGAATGGAAATCCCTAAGCACAGTGACCCAAGGGCAGCAGGTTGGCCGCGGGGACAAGTGGCTTTGCTGGGAAGAGCCAAGTGTGGTGTTCCTGGCAGGTGTTGGAGGGCTGCAGGCCAGCAGAGGTTGTGAACTGCTGCCACAGGAATCGGAGCTGGACTTGGGAGAAGGAAGCTCAGGCTGGTTTTGGCTCCGTTGTTTAAAGATGTGGGCAAGCCGCTCTCCCTTCTGCCTTGGCTGTGTCTTCTCTCCTTTCTGCCTCTCTTTAGTTTGGTTTTCACTGTGTGTGTGTCTGTGCCTCCAAAGGCGACCCCCGAGGTGAGGATGGCTCCTGTGCAAGTGAATGCTGGCCAGCAAAACCCAGAGTTTCTCCACCAGCATCCTCCAGCCCTCTTCAGTTCAGTGCACAGGATCATGGAATGCTCTAGGGGTCAGAAGGGACCGTGAGGATGACCTGGTTCTGCTGATGCCTTAGATTTTGACTCTTAGATTTTTCGAATTCTGTATTGCCTAAAGTGTAACTCTGAGATGCTTTGTAGCCTTGTTAGCTGCTGTTCTCTCATGCTAAGAGAGACATAACAAAATCTCTCTGGGCCTGCTCTTCAAGGACACAAAGATTCTAAAGAGGGGAGGCGAGCTGGGGCGAAATTGCAGTTTTAATTGGCGAATTTATGCTGATATGCAAATGGACCAAATTTATAAAGGTGTGAAAAACTCGTGACTCGCCATCCATCTTGAGGTCCATTTTTGGGTCCAGCCTGGAGCCCTTTGCTCCCCAGGGTGCACCTTTGAAGGCCTTTCGGATAAATACCCACCTTTATTCCCTCACTCCCGTTTAGTCTCAGGTTCTAGGTGGCCTCTCAAGCATCTCCGCCCTTCGTGCGGGTCCCTCCCGCGGGGCCACCGGAGGGCAGCAGAGCCCCAGGCACCGCTCCCAGCCCCGAACCCCGGGAAGCAGCACCTGGAAGCGGCTCCGGGAGTCCCCCCGAGCCGCTGGAGAGCCCCGTGGGAGGGCAGGGAGGCAGCTCCCCTGCGTGGGGAATCCCGCTGCAACCCTGAGAGCGGGAACACGTTTGCAAGACCGGGGTGGTTTCCTAAAATTGGTCTGAGAGTGTGTGGGGATAAGGAAATATAGAAGAGAAATAGGGGTTAAAATATATGATGTGTAATGAGCGTATTGAAAATAAATCCATAAAAGCAAAATATAAAATATAAAAAGGAATACATAAAACACAGATATTATTGTAAAAATATATGAAAAAAATTAAAAGGCAAACAAATATATAAAATAAGTATTGAAAGGTATAAGATAAAAATAAAATTATACAAAATTAACATATCATACATAATAAATCTATAAAAGACAAACAAATCTATAAATCATCTAGAATAAAGGTCTAGAAATACAATTAGGGCAACATTAAAATGATGCATGTTTTATATCTATATATTTGGAAACAGTCATCTGTTGCAAAGAGTACAAAGTACATGAGGTAGAAGGAAGAGGATATAGTCAGATACCTGCACAAACATATCTTGCATCTCAGAAAATGAGCAGCCAGGGAACTGTTCACTTTCTCCTGACTCCCACAAAGTTGTATATACACTATGAGTAAGAAATTTGAATGATTTCAAAGACATGGGAGCATCTGCTGAAGATTCATCCCAAAGATTCTGCTTTGTGCCTTCTGTGTTGAAGACTTAACTTTGTTACAAAGTTTACTATTTGTTGTTTTTATGGTGTCGAAGTAAACACACAAGGATTCTTTTCAATTATACAAAATCCATGGTAAAAAGACTATGTGTTAAACACACTGGAAACTCTAAATAAACATAAAAGTGTAAAGCCAGTGCTACTGGCAGTGAGATTAGGCCGAGCCCACATGCAGAAAACCCTCTTCAAATACTCATCTATGTGTAGCAAGGCTCTGTACAGGAGGCACTTGTGAAGGGCTGTGCAAAGTCCTCACCTACAAACAGATAAGGTTTGGATACATCTAACGTAAAACAAAAGAGCTACAGCTTTGAAAGTTTTGATGGAGAAGTCAAGTATTTAGAGCTATGAACAGTTCAGAATTAAATGTCCTCCCCAAGGCTATTATTCACTTTAGCAGTTAGACACTATCATGCAGTAGTCCTCTGAAGAGAGGAAAAAATAGGTTATGTAGGGATTATAAAATAGAAGCTTTCCATTTTGTTCTTGAGTGCTTGTCTTGTTTTCAAATTTTAAAAGTAGAAATGTTGCAGTTTTTATTGCTGTTGACTTTTCTGTGGTTCTTACTTGTTTTGTTGTGTTTTTTTTTAATGGTTTTAGAAATGTAATCAATTAAAATATTAAAAAAAAAAAAAAAAGAGAAAAAACCAAGACCTCCAAACCCACCTGTAAATAAAGCTTCAATGAAGCTATTTTAAATCCACCCAGGTTATTAGCAATGGAAACAAGGCTGATGATGTGAAACTCTAAGGAGGGATAATTTGCATCTTTGAGCCCAGTATCAGCACTGGTATTTGCAGACGTGTCTCTTCCTTGTCCTGCCAGATAGACTTCCAAGACTCTCATCCAGCAACCTCTCTCTCTGTGATTGTAGGATGTATTTTAACATCATTTAACGTGAGCAGTGTTAAAGCAGGGCTAAACCAGACTTTTTCACATTCACAACTTTTTAGCATCCTCTTTTTGCACTCATGTGAGTGTCCATACATGACAAATGCTGCCTGGCTGCCCATAGTTTTCTAGGGATAAGGAATGGCACTGTAGGACAACACAATTTAAACTTCAAGTTATTGCTTGTTTGGTTTTTTTTTTTTTTTTAAATTTTGACCCACAGCTGTAAAGTTATATAAAATCTTCAGGAATCATTTCGGGAAACTATGTTATTGATCTCCTGGGGGAAAACAACCCCTCCTTCCTAGGAGAAAACCAAATAGATAATTAAAAATATGGCCTGAATATTTTAATGACAGAGATTGTCTTCATTCTTCTTCTGACTCTAGTATCCATGAAAGATATAGAAAGATTTGGAAGGATTTTGAGAACTAAAACGGCAGATATTAGAAAATGAGGAAGTGGTAAATGTCTCTGTGGAGTAGGTAGAACACTAAAAAAGATAAAATGAATAGAGGCATTATGATGTATGTAGAAATCATAAATAGGAAATTCTTGGGTTTTTTGTAATTCTTTTTGTAAGAATTTTTGTAATTCTACAGTAAGAGAATTTTTGAAAGAATTGCCTTACAAAAAAGACAAAAGAAAGTTGCTTCTTTGTAAATAAGAGGTGAAAAATCTTTCAGCCATTTCTGATAATACAACTTCTCTTTTTCTTATGGCCTAATTGTAGGTAGGTAAGTCTTCACATGTTTGAGAAGTTTGTGGTTGAGAGGAAGAAGGCAGAAAATTGCCTAGAATCTGTGAGAAGTAAAATCTTTCTTGTAGCAAGTATTTTGAATAACTTTGATTTGTTGCAACTTGGCAGGTTGAGTGAAAAAGATTTTACTGAAGGAAAAATATAAATAGTGACTTCTTTTTACCTGGGTAAAGCATCTTCCTAACACACTGGACTCCTCAAAAATGTAGTAGCTTGTCTAAAACTTTGCTGAGGCACAATTAAAGTCCCTAAACTCTGGCATTGAATGCTACTCCAGGTAGCATTTAGATGCCTTTGGTACTAGTGAGTGCTGTGACTTCCTGGAGCAGCCTCTTGCAGCCACATTGATGCCTTATCCCTGTTCTTAAAATCAGAGCTGAACACAGTTAGAAGGGAAAAAGGGGTTTTTTACCTCGGTGTTTATTTCAAGGATCCCTGGT
>VZRO01008598.1:662174-797236 GCA_013397915.1 Daphoenositta chrysoptera
ACTCAACAAAACATTAAGTCTAGGAATGTAGGCTAAAAGAAACACCAAGAATACAAAAGGCCACAAAAGCATACAAAAGAGGTATAAAAGAAAAGGCAAAAAATCATTATGGCATCACATGGGATACCGGGAGGCCTCTAAAACAGTGCTGGGCAACTGAAACACGCCCTGTGGATATAAGGGCTCTCAGGAACTTGAAACCTGGAAGCATCAAGAGCTGCAGGGTTAGTGTGGCTGCTGAGGGCTGGGTGTAGAATGACCACAGATATATCTCTTTCCAAGTCCCAACAGGCAAACATCTGCAGAATCACACTTTCTAAGATGCAGATTTCCATCTTGTGAATCCACAAGTCAGGAACCAGGGGCTGCCTGGGGGTCCTGAGAACTGCAGTGCGTGGAACCAGTATTCTGAGGGGAAATCAAACTCATTCCTTGAATCAGTATCTTTCCTCGTAAAAGGTTTTTTGAAATCCAGGTTTTTTGTTGGGAAATCAATATAGTGGAAAAGTCACAACTTGTTTATCTGGTGCAGGCTGCAATCAGAGGGTAGATACTCATCTGTTCCCATCAACCACTGCTGAGTATTTCAAGAGGTATTATGAAGCAAGTTTTCTGTCTGAGATACAGCTCTCACTACCTTGGCACACTCAGCTGTTGACTAGTTTTTCAAAAGAACTCAGTTCCCATTGTGACTATTATGACCAGGTTTTCAAAAGATTTCAACAGTCTGAGTGCTGAGATCCTTTGAACATATCCTAATAATTATTTAGGTGAGTTAAAAGCATCTGAGTCTGGTTCTAAAAGCTGATTCTTTCTGGAAAGTCTTACCAGTGATGTATATTATCAATTTTTCATGTTCCCTGTATATGATTTGCCTTTATATATTTTCAGCATTTGAGCTGTTTTAGATGCAGTTTCTGCAAAATTAGAATAGTAGAGCAGCCATAGCTTGAACCGGGGTGCAATAATTCAGGATCAATTAAAAGGAGTCTTTGTATTGATGGATTGATCGCATTAAAACTTGAATGCTATTATTGAGCAAAGTTTCCAGAGTTGCTAGGAAGTAACAAGAGAAGATGTGGTGGAAGAGTAAGTTTGAAATCTTCTTGTAGTGTTATACCCCAGGACCAATATCTAGGGCAAAAAGAGACAGTGCTGATGGCAGTCTCACATCCCAGGGTGACAGCACTGGGGACAACAGTGAAGGTTTTAAACACTGTGTCCATTACAAAGTTGGATTTAACTAATTCCTGTCACAGTGCTTAAGAGGCAAAATGCCCAAATTTGTGTTCTTGGCAAAACTCCTCAGTGAACACATTAGTCTGAGTTTAACCCTTGAGATATGTCAGAGTGCAAGAACATCACAACACGCCATGTGAAATCAAGGGTTCATTTAGACTGGTGTCCTCTTCCTGAGAGTGCTCAATACCAGACATCTAGCAAAAGAGTATAAGAAACAGGCCAAAGGTAGAATAATGTTTTAAAAGTACTTTTTCAGGATTCTACCTCTAACAACTTATTTTTATTTGGTTTATATCCTTTTGTGTCCATGGCATCTTGCAGCAGTGACTTCCACAATGTAGTTGCACTCTATGTAGAAAGGTTTATCTCTTTTATTTCAAACCTTTTGTCAGATGCTGGGGTATGAGAAATAGCTAATACTCTATGACTTTGTGAAACTGTATCAGATCCCTCCAAACTCTGCCCCTGTTATTTTTTTCCAGGTGCAAGTGTTATAGTAGATGTAATTTCCTCTCATACATGAGTCTTCCTGGGTCTCTGACCCGAGTTTTACTCTTCTCTGAGCTAAAACCTCTTCTGACTCACCTCTGTAGCTTTGGAAATGGGATGATCTAAGCTGCCTACAGCAGTCAAGATGTTTGTGCCTCATAGATTTCTCTAGCTATATAACAGTATTTTTTCTTCTTCATTCTCAATTCACCTTAAAAATCTTAGCATTGTATATGCTTTTCTGTCTGCTCTTAACAACTGAGCTAATATTACAGAGGGGGAGGCACAAGGGTCCCATATTTTAGTTATGGAGTGTGAATACTGGTTTAAAGACTGTTCTTGGGTTGTGGTTATTTTTTCCATGCACGTGTGGATTAACTCAGGATTTCATTTGCTGCTCATCCACCTGGCTTCTTGTGAAATGGTCTTGCATCTCTTCACTCAATTAGCCTTACCAGCAAACATTTTCATAACATGCTGTGTTTTGTTGCCTCATTAACAACTCCATTTTCACCTGTGCTTTCAGCGTAGTTAGGGTCTCACTTCCTGGCCAATATTTTCTCTCTAGTGTGAAAAATCAGCAGTCCATTCCTTTCCTTCATTTCCTGTATTTCAGTTAGCTGATAACCCACTGAAGGAGCTTCATTCCATAACCACTCGGTTGCTTCCAGAGGCTGATGTAAAGGGCTGTTATGGTGGGGAGCCTGAATGGCTGGATCATACACATGGCCATAGTTCTGGTGGAGCTGGGGAGCTACACTGCTTGGAAGAGCAGACTATCTGTCAAAGAATTCACAAACTTTTGATCATATACTTTTATTCTTGCAAGTACTGCGTAAGAAAGTCAATTGTCTCAGTTTCTTGACCAAGGTGCTCAGCTGTATTATCAAGTTGCCATAAAAAACTTCTTATTTCATCTATCATTTCTTTATCCAAAAGAAAGGTGTTGGTGCAGACATAAACTCCCACTTTCTTTCACTCTTTGAGGCAGAGAAATGAGAAGTGTTTGGTCATTTGGGACTCATGCAGAAGTATGGCAGCAATATTGTAAAGTAAAATATTTATTACTTTTGTTTCAAATTGGGTAAGAATATCTAAACTATATAATGTTGGTTTCATGAAAACTCTGTCCAGTGAGCAGTGTATTGCTCTATCTTTTGAAAGCAAAGGTTGCACAATAGATAGAATTACAGGATTATTTTGAACAGTATTTGAATAACTTGTTTTCTGACTGGCTTGTTGCTATAACCTCATGCTGCCCCCGATGAATTGTCTTTGGCTGGAAATTAGATACCTGCACAGAGCTGCAAACATCATCTGCAGAACATGAAATAGAAAATCTCAAATGTATTTGGAGTGAGGCTGCCCTATATATTAGATACAAAGAAGTGTACTTTGAGACATAATGTTGTGGAACTTGTATTTTCTTCCTTCAATTATTTAAACCACTTGAGCTTGTCTCTCAAACTTAATAACACCATGAAAATCCCCTGGTGAAGCTACAGTTTATGAAACCAGGTAGGGTGTATTTTATTTTCTATTTTCTAAATTATTATTTGTCAGCAAGCACTCTAGATTGCTTTTCTGTAATTGCCTTCCATGTGATAGGTGCTCCAAGATGTTTTGTCTCTTAGACTCTTGGTTATGGAGAGCCCTTCACAAAAGAAATCTTTCTCATTCTGGTTATTGCTGACTTCAGAAGGGGTCTGGTTTTTTTTCTCTTTGCTGTGTCAGTGTTTAGAAAGTGCTTGGATGTATGCAAAGCACTTCTTTATCTAAATCCCATGTAAAATTTATGGGAAAGAGAGTATTTTTAATAAATTACTTTTTTTCTTAAGGAATGTAAAGCATAATTAAGTTTTTTCATGAAAACTTTCATATTGATATTGTTGGTCTAAAATGATCAGTCCAAATATTTTGCCTACTTCTAATACGAGCATTGGCAATTATGGACTCTGACATGAACACATTGACAATAACATCGATTTAACTTCTATTGATATTAGAAAATAATTGCCACAATGAACAAATGAAAATATCCTACTGTTAAAATGTAGCTCTTGGAAAATCTGACTTTATGTAAGAGGTTAGTAAGGTTAAGTCTGTTTAATTATACAAAGCCAAGAAGTAACTAGGGTCAAAAGTACTAGGTAGTACCCCTGCAATAAAGGCAGTAATGTAGGAGGAAAACATAGCTTAATAATTTCAGAAGAGAAAAATATTGCATATTTTTTATAGTTGAGGCAATTAGCCCAGATAGCAATCTGCTGGAGTGAGCTGCATTCTCCAGGCACTGAAGGAAGGTTTTTAGGTACCTTTGTATGAGTAACTACTGAATTATGAGTGGTACTTAGTGCTGTCCTGGAGGGTTTAGGCTGAATTGTGAGGACTGGTCTGTAACTTCTGCCCAAGCTGTGCTTTGGGGTTTTAGCCTTTTTGTAAATTTTGGCTGAGGTGTGTGTTTGAATTACAACTGGACAAGATGGCACATTTCACTTAAATCACCTGAATTTGGGTTGATATCAGAGAGATGCTACCTATCCGAGGTAGGTTGGATACTGTATTCCTTGCAGCCCAAAAACTGTTTCCTTGGCAGCAGAGCAGAGAAACCGCCCCGGCTTGTAATGGAAATGGTTTCAGAAGCAGGAGAGAAAAACTGATTTGTGACTTCTGGAGACATTTCCAAAATCCATTCAAGAACAGCTAGAAAAGAGCCAGTTAGTTGTAAGAAAATGAGAGATTTAAAAAGGGGAAGTAGGTCGTTGTCTCTGGTCAGCTGGCCTAAACCTGTCATAGGTAGGACCACAGCAATAATTAATATTGGGTCTATTGCTCTGAAAATCAACAGTAAAACACAGAAAACTGGACAGTGCTGTGATGCAGCATGGGATGGACCTGGGGAGAAATCCCATTGCAAACTTAGGCTTTTATCCCTATATGGCCCATCTTGCAGCAAGACTCCTGTGAAACCTGGAAATTCTTCAGCCAGACCAAAGCTACAAGAAAACTGGAACATGTTACTGTCTAATTTCAGTCTTGGCTGAACCTTCTTTATTAAATTCCTGGTTTCCCTGTGTGGAGATATAAAACATGTTAATAATGCAATTCATGAGAATGTGAAAACTCTCTGACAGTTACAGGTTGGGAAGTCAGACTAAGCAGGACAGATGCATAAAATACAGTTTAGGCCCTGCTGAATGGGAGGCCCAGCAGCACTGTTGCTTCCTCTCAAGTGACAGAGGTATGTGTTTTGGTTTCAAGGACATGAAATTCATCCTCTGGCAACCTGTGTGGTATGGACCACAGTAAATCCCTCTCTAAACTTTCATTTAGAAAGAAGTACTGGAGTCTGTCCATAAAAGCTAACATTCTCTTTTCCCCAGCGATAAATTACCATAACATTTGATAAACACAGTATGCCATAAGAGGGTATATCAGCCACTGTTATCAAAAGTTAATTTTCTAGACTAAATATTCATTTGGATCATTAGAGCTATTAAATCCTGTGTCAGGTTTTAAGGAGCTGGCTGTGCCTGAGTGCTAGAAGGAGCCTGAAAAGAATCATATCCTGTCAAGATAAATGATTGAACTGTTCAATGAACTCTTTGACTGGCATTGGTTCCAGTCATGCCAGCTGAAGCTCAATTCCTCTTTGTCTGTGTGGTCTTGTTTTCACCTTGCCTGTGGGGTGAAAGCAGTTTGATGTGACCCCCTCGCAGACAGAGGCATGAGCCTAACCTCTATTTACACCCTGTCATAATGGGGAGCTGGCAAACACTGCAGCTTGCCACCGCTCTCCTCGTTTCCCCTGCTTTTTTTGCAGTCAAATAGTTAGAAGTTGTGCTTTCTAATAATAATCTAATTAGCATAGAAGGCTTATAACATCTTGTTTATGTTGTCTACTCTATTTTTGACAAAAAGAAGCAAAGAAAATATGCTCTTTTGTATGGCTTAAGTACTGCCTTAGGGACTGCATATGATGTGGAGCAATAAGGTAACTGGATAATGTACGTAGAATTTTGTCCTTTTGAAATTAAAATTTGAGATGTGAGCTAATTCCATGGCGTAGAAAGCCTGAGGCTCACATTCTGATTTGAAAGTTGGTGTATGACACTTGATACCTGATTTATTTTTTTGGCCTTCAGCAAACCTTCTCCTAACAAGTTGAGTTCGTTGATAGTGCTGTATGTTTGCACTGACTCTAAATTCATTTATTTTCTGTAGCAGTAAAACTGTTGTTCAGCCCTTTTTTTCTTTATGGCCAGAGTTTCTCTGTCACCTACTGCCTCCTGCTTCCTCCCTCCCTTTTGCTCTGGTTTGCTGATTGTTTCTTGGGCCAGACCAGGAATATCAAAGCAGCCAAGTACCCCAAGATCTCCCTACCCCATGCTCTGACAGTGACTGACCTGGAGCACTGGGAGTTCAATGGAAATGTGCACGTGCCCTGGGAAATAGAAGGGATAAAAGATTTGCTGGGGACTGTTCTGGAAAATAACTGTGTGGGTTTCAGGTGAAGTGAGACACTGCAGGTCCACTTGAATGTATTGTTATATTATCATGGTGCAGGGCCCTGTTTTACTCTACAGTGACTGCCTCCTGGCAGTGATTTGTCAACATAACGTGTAACAGGTTTGTGACCTACAGCAGTGACTGATAGCTACCCCAGAATTCACAAAAGGGAAGAAAAGAAGCCTTATTTATAACTACAAAGGAAAGAGGTGATTCCAAAAAGAAAGACAGGAAGGAAGGAAAAATGCACTGATGGATCTCCTTTGCATTTTGAGGGATCATTTCTATCTCTACAAGGAGATAAGTTAAAAATAGAACAACAATATATATACCATTCTTTTATGACTACAATAAAGGGAAACAGGATGCAAATGAGATGGAACACTGTGGGGAGACAGTTAGAAATCTATATGCAATATAATACAGGATATATTGCATAATATATACAAATACAATGTTAGGAAATAAAAAGAGTCCCTTTGTAAATATTGGAAAAAGAAAATAAAAGATACTTTTAATCTATTCAATCTATAATTCAGATTGCTAATTTTTTTCAATGTAAATCCTGACATGAGCAAAGAGAGCAGGGACAAGTTATGTTTGTTCCTCTTGAGCAATCATACATGTGCCCCTACCAGAGGGGAGATCTAGTGACAACTGAGTCACAGCACTGCTGTTATTATGCAGCAGGTTGAAGGAAGCTCCTAAATTTGGGGCTGTGGAGAAGACTCTGAATCAAATTGCCTGAAAGGATAAAAATCATTGTCTTCTCAGGGTGCTGCTGGAAAAGGAGGAGATGTGTGGGACAAATCTTTGGTAATGGTCAGAGGGAGCCATAGCAACTCCTTCCCCGTCATGTCTAATCTCTGCCCTCCAGGTCCAGGAGATGGGGAGTGATTTAGATGATCATGTCTCTGGCACTGAGACTGGCTGAAGGACTCTCTTCATATCTCTTCTTGCACTTCAACACGTCAGAGAGGAAAACTTCCACTTCTATCTCGTCTGCCTTTGTCCTGTTTGTATTTTTCCAGGAAGGTAAAAAAAATGCAAAGTAGTTTATGGTTTTTAATTCTGTTTCAGACCTGATGTCATGTAAACTAGTAAAGTGTTGCATGCTCTGTAACACTTCACTTTTTGGATCTAAAGATTGCTTCTGCTAGCATGAGTCTTAGTCAGAGTGAGCTGTGGGAAAGTGGCACTTCTGCTGTGCCAAAGTTGTACTCTACTACCTGTCCTGAGTGGCCCATATGTGGTATGAGGGACACCTGGAGTCAGGCACAGATGGGTGTACATGTAACAGACCTAGTTAGATACCTCCAGAAAATGTTCTTCTTTCCTGTAGGATGATACCTAGTTACAGAAAAGACTGTTTTTAGGAAAGAACAAATTATTGAAACTGCATATTTCAACATTTTCTAGATGAAATTTTTATTTGTGTGCTTTGGCACACTTGAAATGATCAAAAGAAAACATTCCAGCTGGACTTCCCCTTCTTTCTCTCCCCATGGCTATTGATTTGGAAACCTTTTCAGGATTTTGGCTTTTTGTTCCATTGAGAAGAAGAAGAGTTTGGAGCCTCGGATTGGCAGTGGGGAGGAAGGCTGCCCAGCTTGGCTCTCACACCCCGTGGTGTGGTTGTAAGGATTCACACACATCAGCAAGGCAAAGCCTTGCAGTGTGGTATCCTGGCTGCCTTCTGGTCCCTGAGTGGGGCTCCAGCATGTAGCAGCAGCTCATGGCAGAGAAGTTCCATGCTAAAGCCCTTTCCCAGGGCACCTTTGTGTGCACAGAACAACTTTTTTACTTGCACTTTCCTCAGGGTTTGGTCCCCTACTTTGCGACGAGCTTCGTGCTTCCAGGGGCTGCTTGGTTTTGGAGTAAGCCGTGAACTTAGAGCACCAATTGCATTAATTGCTTTCACGCCAGCATATTTCCATTGTGGCTGCCATTATAGTTGTGTAATGTTTCTTCTCTCTCTTCTTTCATGGCTTTCTTTGCCTTGACAGGCTCAGTCAGATTCCCTCATTCACATCTGCTAATGTGAGGGCTGAATAGAATAAATCTATGCAATGATGGCTTCAGAAAAGAGGGGAGGAGGATGGTGGATGGAGAGCTGTCTCAAAAAATAATTTCTATGTAGTAAGAGTGCAATTTCAAAAAACAATTTCAGTTAGTTTGTCCCAAGCATGATGGTTGTGGAATGATTAGTAACAGGGCCCCAAATCCAAAAGTCTTATTGCCCCCCTGTTTCTTTTTTCCTCAACTTAAAAGTCACCCAAGCAAAGGAATAGACAATGCACAGATTACTTTATTTGGCTTCATCAGGTTTGCCAGGAGAGGAGAACTCTGCCAAGCTCCCCAAGACAGGCTTTGCTGGGTGCTTGCCCTTGTGCCAGTGTGAAGACAAAAAAAAATCAGGAGCCTTGAAAAGAAGCTGGTGCAGCACATGGCTCTTTCCCACTCCTCACAAATGATGGCTGTTGTGCTCGTTAACCTCTTCTGGGGCTCAGTCAGTTCATGCTGTGCAGCAGCGGAGAGTGAATGAAATGAAAGGCTCGCAGGACCCATAGAAACGCCATAACTCCTTCACTCCCCACGCACGGGCGAAGGCCGCCTTCCTCCTGGAATACCAAGTGCCTCTCGTCAAACTCCTAATAAGTCAATCCTGGCTCCATGTGGTGGTGACAGCCTGGATTCCAGCACAGGCGCGTGGGGCCAGGCCCGGCTCCTGATTTACCCCACCAGCTCTGGCAAGACACCTCCGGCTCGTGCTTGGCTTTGCTCTGCCCACACGCTCGAATGAGCCCGAGGCTTCTGCAGACGTGGGTTCAGCTTAGTTAAACCAGCCCTGTCTCTGTGCAAAGCCTAGTCCTGCTCAGATCTTTAGCAGGAATCTAAAAGGAGACACGTAATGAGCTTTTAGCTTATAAAATCTTTAAATAACTCCGTAGCATCCCTCATAAAAAAATGTCTTTTTTATCCGAGTGGTTACGGTTCTGATAAATGAAAGAGAATCCCTTCTTTGTGCTTATAAATGAACAAAGGGGACTGTACAGGCTGATCCGAGGCCCACAGAAATGAAAGGAAAAGCAAAGACTTCAAGGCACTTCAAATGTAGGCTCTTCTAACTAGTAGCCTTTGATTTTAAGGATTTTTATCTCAAACTGAAGAGGACAAAGCTACTGTTTAAAAGAAACTATGAGCGGTTGAAGGGCATGATAAACTCCCATCTGAGTCTGCGTGCCACAAACAGACTAAGATATGAGCTCTGATATTTAAAACAAAAGGGAAGACAATCTGAAACGAAGCATAGAGCTAATTAGGAAAATGTCAGAAAACATAACAAGGGAAAAAAAAAGCTGTGGCAATTTTAATGGTACAGGGAAACACATTGTACCACAGCTGAATGTTTTCATTCAACATTTTTCACCTGAGTTTATATATCAAGGGCCAAAATATGCAGAAAAACAGAAGGAAGAAAATGCCTCCGCAGCAAAACGTATATTAAAACATGTGAAATACATTTAATGGTGGAATATTAATGTACTGCCTTGGACCTCAAACTGCAATATTATCCAGTGCTTCTTAGATGTCAGTGAGTGCAGGATGAAGGGCTGCTTTCCATGTCTTGTGATTCTGTTGCCTTTCTGGATGAGGAGCTATTGCTGGAATCATCCTTTTCTTTTTTTAGCCACCCCAGGTCCAAATCCCCACTGATTCACTAAATTCTGTGAGCTTTCAGATGGTACCCCTTCTGTTGAGTCAGTGAATATTTTTTTTTGCTGTCAGAGGCTGAAGGATCTGTTCCCCTGATTCCATGCTCAAGCTGAGAAAGCTTTCTAGGATCACCATGCAGTGAAAAATAACCAGATCAGGAGCTTATATAATAGCAATTTTCAATTTGAAAACTACATAAAAAGTGGTTTTTAAAATAATCCTGTATATCTTTAAAGGAAATAGCATCAGAAAGTTATAGCTTGTCTGACTTAACCTTGGAGAGAAGCATGTAATTGAATTTACTTTTGTTTCATTTCAATTTAAATCCATGAATGTCTGTGTGCTGGTCTTATGCTTGGTATGTAAAAACCAGAAAGCAAAGCCTAGTTAAGAGAAGCAACAGCAAAATGGTATGAGTGTTTCTAAGGGATGAAAAGTGTGTGGTCTTCATTCAGATTTCAAACTGGTTTGACCCCATGTCATCCTATTGGCTTTAGTTATTGTCCTGATTTATGTTAGCACAGACAAGAGCAGGATTAGATATAAATGTGGTAGTCCATTGTTTAGATGAAACATGTTTGTTTTCCATTGCAGCATTCAGAGAAGTTGACTAGAACTAAATAATTTGAAATATCTTCTTTTTTTTTTTTTTTTTTTTTTAGAAAAATGTTATCTAAACCCATCTTGTAGGCTCATTTTATGCCAAATTTAGAATTAGAGATTGAAACATTAAAAAAACCCCATAGTCCTAGGTCATTAGCAAAGCACTCTTAGACATATTTCTATCCTGTTTTTCAGTAATCTACATACATAACAAGATGAAGTTTTTAAATGAACTACAAATTCTATCATCTGCAGATGCTGAGATTATACTTCTGGTGACATGTACCTACCAAATTAACTTAAAAATTATTTAAAAAGTGCTATTTGCCTTTTCATGTGTACCTAACTTACCAGAACATTGCACTGTTACTAAAGTTCACCTGAGTATGCATATTCCTATAATGAGTAGAAAAGAGAGTAATTTCTTTTCAGAAAAGAGAGTAATTGCTTGCAAGCTGAACATAAAATAAGGCTGGCTTAACTTGGCTGATTTTTTTGAGTTTTAATATTGTTAAGGAAAAGATGTCTTTACTTGTGTACCACCCTACGGCCACTGGGACTAGGTAGCGCCTGCTGAGTGTAGAATATGGGCCTTATTTTAAAGTCTGATGTGGCTTAAAATTAGAAAGCAATATGAATAATACAGATCAAATTTGCATTCTTGACCTGGGCTGGTGAAAATTGGTGAGCCAGCAACAGACAATGGAGAGGACTCAGGTGTATGTGGCCCTGGGTAACCTGAGGAGCCCAGCGGAGCAAGGCAGCATGTCAGGAATATCCTGGAACGTGAAGACAGGCATGAAATCCATGGAGAAGAGATCTCTTTAAAAGGCAAGTGGGGGTAGATAAGAATCTTCCCCTACCATGGAATTGGAGCCTGTTGTGGTAGCCACTGGTGTTCTCTGTTTTAACCCCGACTAACTTTGATGGGAGCAAGATGGGGCCAAGATCTTCTAGACCAGAAGTTGTGGGATTCGTGAACTTGCTGCCTCCTCTGCTCCTGTTGGGTGACATTTCTGCAAGGTCTCTTCCAAAGGTGCTGTGGTGCTGAGTCAGGCCCAGTCTGATACCTGTCCTCAGCCCCAGGGACACAGAGAGGTGAGAAGAGGACACAGGACAGGAGACCAGCAGGGGAAGGTGGAAGGACTGGAGAGACCAAAGGAAGGAAATGGGGAAGAGGAACTTTCCCAAGTAACAAGTGATGAGACAAGAGGAAGCATCCTCAAATTGCACCAAGAAAGGTTTAGACTGGATACCAGAAAAAATTTCTTCATTGAAAGGCTTGTCTTCTTTGGAACAGGCTGCCCAGGGAAGTGGAGGAGTCACAATCCCTGGAGGTGTTTAAAAGATGTGTAAATCTGGAGCTTAGGGACATGGTTTAGTGATGAACTTGGCAGTCCTTGGCATTTTTGGGCTTGGCATACTTGGCAGTTTATGGTTTGAATTGATGATCCTCAAAGTCTTTTCCAACCTCAATGATTCTATGACTCTGTATCTTGGCTTGAGGCTATATTTTGTGACCTTCAACTTGTGATGTGGTCCCAGTGAACAAAGCATTGTGGAGCCTTCCTCTCAGACTGATGTAAGACAGTGATGAAAGGAAGTTATCTAGTTTGTGCTATCTCTTTCCCATAAAATATAATTGGAGAAATTGAACATGATACTGTGTCAAAGATATGGCTTGTCAGATAATTGTGCCTCTGCCTCTGGGATTTATACTTCCGTTCCTAATTTTGTGTAAGCTGTTTTAAAATGCCACATCAAATTATGCTGAGAACATAAACATTGTGAAAAAGATGTGTAAGAGTTAAGAAACACTGCAGTTGAATCACCTTCAGCAATCTCCTGTGTTATATATGTTATCATACAGCTTTTAATTGAAGAATGACATTTGGGTTTGCAGAGGAATCCCACTGAAAGGTGAACAGACCATTTTAGAAAAGCTTTTTAAGAACACTTGTAAGTTTGTTTGGTTTTTCTTTTTTCTTTTTTTTTTCCCTGAAAGACTGGAAACAGAGATTTAATAAGGAGGTGAACTAGAAGCCTTGCTTATATGATATTTAGTGTGGCTAAACTGTGATGCAACAGTGTGACTGCTCCTCTGGAGACACAGTGGAGCTGCCTCTCAACCTGCTGCAATGGTTACTACTGCCATGTAGCTGTAGCAGTGTGCTCTCAGCATGACAGAAGAAATCATCATTTATCCAGATTCTTTGTGAACTTTGGAGCTTGTATTGTATTTTGTGCTGCTGAAGCCCGGGTGGTTTTAGTGCCTGAAGTAGCAAGTTAGCATCAAACTCCATGGTGTCCTGCAACCACTGCCTGCAGGGTAAAGGCAACCTCACTGTCAATCTCTGAACTTGAACTTCATGTTTACAATGAAGTTTTCTAGAGCCAATTCCCTCTCTGGTTTAAGAATTGAATGTACAGAAGGATTTACGAGGATTTCCTCGTAAGAGGAAAACATGGATGTTCTGGTGTTTTGGAGTCCCTTGAGGATGCAGTTTCTTGGGAAAAAATAAAGATAGGTGTTAAAAAGATTGTGTGCCTTAGCATTAGAAATCAGACTGATTAATGCAGAGCTTCTTCAGGCAGAATGGTGTGCCCAAACACTACAATGTGGCAGAAAGAAAAGCCATGAAGAAAATAGCAAAAAAGTGCTCTGCCAGTGGTGAAATTCTCCAAAGTATGTGAAGCCTTAAATGAGGCACCATTTTGTGCTTGTGAGCAGTGTGTGCTTGTAAAAGAGGGCTGCACAAAAAGTCTGTTATTTCTGTAGGTGATAGTTAGCTCCATATTCTGGCATGTTTAAGTTAAATCTGACAGGGTAGACTAGGTGTGAAACTGTGCTAAGGAATGTCACACTAAAGGTCCATCAGAAACCAAACTGAAAGATAAAACATTTTTGAGTGAGCTGAGGTTATACCTTTAATCACTGTGAGAGGCAACTAATTTTTTGAGGGTTATTTCATGACTGCATTTCAGAGCTGAACACCTTGCAATGTTGAGCAATTCAGAAACAATGCCAAACAGCATAGCTAGACTTTGCCAATCCACAGAATTACCCTTTTCAGGACGAAATTTACATTAAAGGATCAACAGTTTCCTGAAACATGGTTGTGTTGGATTTGCAGTCAGGACATCAAGAAAGGAAATGAGAGGCTGAGACCTAAAGAGAGATCTTGGTGTCAGAGCCCAAAGAGGACAAAACCTGCGCTGTTGTCACAGGAAGCAAAAGCAGGACAAGGTCCAGCATGGATGGAAGTGCACAAAAGTTGGGGTAGGAGGGGTTGGCTTGTGAGAAGCAGGACCCTGCAGCCAGGGGAGGTGAGGCCGGTGCAGGTGCCCATTGTCACCACTCCCATGGATGCTGTCCTGGTGACTACACACTGCTCACTGCTGAGCAGGAGGACCTTAGTGCCAAATGGGTGCTTTGGCAGGGGCAGGAGTCTGGCTGATAAAACTAAAGCCATTAGGAAAGGTAGAGGTTAAATCAGAGCTCCTTCTGATTGAAAGAAAATTGAAAATACCTTTTGAGTCTCCTTCCTTGCTGCATGATTCCCAAAATAATGTGGTGAGCAGTGTCTTTTATAAAGAGAGAACTACTGGGTTATGCGTGCTAATTACGGTTCTAATAGACATTGTCTATTGATTTGTCTATCAGCCTCCTGATTAAAATTCATATTTCTCCATGAAGAAGAACACTGAAAGATGGTTTGAGTCTTTTTTTCCTGCTGTCAGCTGGCTGAGCAAAGAGAGGAAACCATTGCTATGGGTGCTTGCCTGGCTCCTGGGTGTTTCCGTGTTTGAATTTCCTGCTTGTGACAGCATAATGTGATTTTTCTTTTCTTTGCTATGTTTACAAACATTTCCATTATCTGAGGAATCAAGCACAATACTCATCTAAGGCTGCTTGTGATGAGTTATTAATCTCAGGGCACTCTGACAGAGAGTTGCTTGAGGCATTGTCAGGGGCAGTAAAAAAAGCAAATCCAACCAAAAATTTTTAGAAAATGATGAATTTAAATACAAAGCAATTATTTATGAAGACAAATATTAGTGTAGGGTTGCCTATCACCAGCTTTGTTTTGATCATTGAAGCTGAAGTGCAAAGATGCACTCCTTGCCCTCTTTGGCAACAGAGATTATGAGAGTTTATTTTTGGTAGTAAGAAGAAGAGGCATGAAAAAATATGGCCATTCTTTTTTTTTTTTTGTATTTGTTTTTGGCAGTGCCACTTTAGAGGAACTCTTCCCCTTTAAATAAAAATTTCTCTTCCTGTCAGCTTATTTCTCTACATGATTTTAAATCTCTCTTATAGTAAAGAAAAAGTAAATGGGGTTTTGTTAGTTCTATGGCATTCTATTGTTGCAATTCAGGGAAGAAAAATAACCCATCCAATGAGCAAACACAGGATAGGTGGAGGATACTTTAGAGCAGAATGATGTACAAATGAAGAGTAATCAGAAAAACAAGTTAATGGAAGAGACAAAGACTCTGAAATTAAACCCTAGATAAACTATGCAAAAACCCCATACCTGCAAATACAAATATCTCCATTATTTTACATTTGTGAAAAATGTGGTGTGCAGTCATGCTCTCCATTTTCACTCTTTCTTTCTTGTAAAGGCTACTGTTACTTTTCCCATTAGTATTGATGAATGCAATGGAAAGCCTGTTTTCAAATGAGATTGTTTATTAGAGGATAAAAAAAATGAAGGTTAGTTAAGGAAGCATTGACACTGTTATTGAGTCTGTGACCATGGCCCCCCCCCAAACGTGAAGAGGTCATGTTAATAGACTTCAGTAACAAGATAACTCGTATGTATTTAGCTGTCTGGATGATGCTTTTAACAAGATATACCATAAGGGGGAAAAAGCTGTTTATTGGTAGAGGTCAGTCTGTATTTGCTCTCCTGGTTTTGCTCTGCACCCAGGATAGAATGACTCTATGCACCAGCCACTAAAACCCATTCCAGGCTCTTGAACTGAAGTGCTGTGATTCAAGAGACTTGGAAAAGCAGCTTTTAGCTTCCTCTACCATGCCCATACAGCCCTTCAGAACTGGTGTGTCAACATTTAGGCCTCTGATTGCAATTTCACCTATGCACTCACCTGCATTTACATTCCTTCTCTGCAAATGGAGGGCTGGTGATACTTGATCTTTGCTTAGAAGGAGGCAGCCTTCATCCTCTTCTCACTGGGTACCCATAAACCTCTCTTTAGTTCCTGCTCCTCTACCCCCAGCAGAGGCTGTGATTTTTTAAAGCCTCTGAGAAATGTAGGAGTCCTAAATCTCAGAGGAATATCTGAAATTTGCATTTGTTAAAAATGCTTTTGTTGGTTTTGAAGACTGGCTTGTATCAGCTCTATCCTTACATCTCCAGAGATTATTTTCACAGGCATTGTAGACCAACTGGGCTCCATTTACACCTCTTCTAACAGGAGATGCTGTCAAGTGAATCCACAGAGTTCTGGGGCACACTGAGTGTTATGATTTGATACATTAAAACACTGGTATTGCAGTCTCATCCATTGTCTCTCTCACACACAGTCAGTATGGAATTGGGGTTGTATGTTCACAACCAAAAATATGAGTTAAGACGTGTATTGGAAAAATTGAGGAACTGGGTGACAGTATGAGACATAAAACCCACACAGCAAATACAGTGTATTTGTCAGTTCACAATAAATCATCTCATTGTCATGTAACAGACAGCATGGAGCATGTTAGTCTACATAAACACCCAATTTGCCTACTTGTAATGAAAGTGCTGTTTTCTGGGAATGCTGCAGCAGTGTTTTACATGCTCTCTTGCTCACATGCACATGTTACATGAAAGGATGCTCTTTTCATAACTGAAAAATATCACTGGAGAATAGGCAGTTTTATTAGAAGTGTGTCTCCTGCTGACAGTTTACATATTTTGACAACCTCTTGGAGAGCAGCAATAATCAACTTGAGGCCATGCTGTGTATGGCCTCAGTGATGCATGGCAGGAGCACGGAGACCCAGCTCCACATCCCGCCCGTGCTCACCCCCGGTGTGCTGGAGTGGAATTCCAAGTGCAGCTCTGCATTCATTACCACCTAATTATCTGCCTCAACGTCTTTCAAAGTCATTTTTCCTCATGACTGAACTCAGTCCAAATATTTTTATTTACCTGTGCTGGCAGATTTTCATATGTGAAAGAGTTTCATATCGTCTCAGTTTGCATGCTCGTGGCTCCAGTCAGAGCAGAGGTGGCACTATTAGACTAAAGTCACTCGGGGACACAAGGTTGCTCTGCTTTCTGCTTGCTAACCATAAGAAATTTTGCAAAAAGGGGAATAAATTCCAGGCTCCCCTCTCAATTTCCTAGTACAGTTTGAACCACCACTTGCATAAAATTAATAATCTCCACCCCCCCCCCAAAAAAAAATAATAATTCTAGCAAATCCTTGAGCACAGAGTAAAGGCAGTAAGAGGGTAAAAACACAGATCTACTACTGGAAACTGTAGGCTAGCTTCTACATGGACAAGCTGTTATCTTTCCAGTGATAATTTTTAGAAATTAAACTGTTAAAAGAAGGCCTTAGGTATTATGTGCTTTATCTGTTACTTGCAGATGGATCCTTTGAGTGCAATTGAGACTATAATACAATGCTTTTGTGGTGTGGTGGTGGGAAAAAATGAAATTTTGCTGCATTTCATAGATTTATTAGTGATTTTATAGATAATTGTACAGAACTTATAAACAACAAACTTCCAAGAAATGATAGCGGAGGGAATGGAATCAGTTTTGAGAAAAAGGATAGCTTATCCCATACAGAGTTGCACTGGACTATAGCTGTGATCCCTGGGATAAAAAAAAAGAAAAAAAAAATATTGTAACTTGTAGTTTCAGAACTGCTGCCTGTACCATAGTGGCATATTTTGGCTTTTAGATGCTGCTCAGTTTTCACCTACGTGTGAACACAGTGGACTCATTCTGGTAAATTCCACAGTAGAGCAAACAAGGGTCTAACTTACATATCATTGATATCTGCTGGAAACCAGCTAGAGATGCAAAATGGCCAAATATATCCCTGAAACATGTTGTTCAGAGCGTTTGCTTGGAAACCCTAAATAGCCATAATGGGTGGCAGAAGCCAATACTGGAGAGTATTGAATATGGGTAGGAGAAAAAGTTTCTCCTCTCTGGAGACTGACCACTAGAACGTGGTATAAAGTATCCATGATCCTCATATATTTTAAGAAGGAGTTTTTGAAGTCTCTGCTCATTCAGGCTCCAGTTAAGAGAGGAATGAAAGATATACTGTTTCTAGTCCCTGATTATGTCTAGAGATCTCACTAAAATTTGCTACCTGGCATTGCATGCACAGAATATGGCTTTTGGATGATATGAGTCAGAAAAAAATACTTACATAAAATGGTGGTGTCTATAGGCAATCCCAATGGAAAGGACTTCCTGCAAACCTGTGTGACTACATGACCTCCACAAGAAAGGCTTTCTTTTCCTCTGATGAAAAGGAACCCCAATTTAGAGAGAAACTTTCTGCCCTGCACATGGCTTTAGCACAGCCAGGTGGCTTCTGCTCAGACCCAGGGCTCAACACAATTTCTTATAAGGAAGAGTCTTGCTCTCCATGGCTGGAGTGGTTTAACAAAATACCCTGCCAAAACCTCCTTTCAGGCTTTACCTTGTTTTTCATTTGTCCTTCACCTTGGTGCTGTATCTAGATCTGTCTGGGCTGGCTCTCTGCTGTGTCTCATGGAGACAGGCTACTCTTTCCAGTCCATGCTGCTGAAACTTTCACCCAGGTCTTCACCTGCAGGTTAATTTAACTTCTGTAACTTCCTGAATGCCTGCTCCATCCTGTATACCTGCTTAGGTGTTTCTTTTGCATCAAGTGGAGAATATCACCACTATGTTGAAGGAATTTCTCCAAATTTCTCCAAATTTCTTCATATTTAATATCCTGATTTCGTATCCTATTTTCACTTTGTCTTCTGCAATGTCCCTATTTCCTGTATCTAGGCTACTTTTCAAAAATGCCTTATGTCCCCTTCATTTTATTCAGTGATGGCAAGTGGTTTGTCCACCCCCAGCTACATTTTACCTGCTGCTGCTGATTGTTCTAGGTCAGCACCCAACCTTTTCTTTGTTGAAAATGCTAGCTGAGAGCAAATGATCATTAATTCATATGTGTGACAAGCTGTACACATCTGGCTGGAGCAACTAAGAAATCTTACTGATGTTACCTGTATCAGTTTTTGTTGATCATTTCAGTATTTGTTCTTGTTCTTTAAGGTGTACTACTTTAGGTAATACAAATGTGTTTGGACCAGAAGTTGTCCTTCTTTTCAGAGACTGATAGTGGTATCCAAGGAAGGACTGGTATTACATGGGGCCATGAATTCTAATTTGTTATAAACAATGAAGCTCTTGATAAAGGTGAGTCTCTACATTTTCAGAAGGAAATGTGGGGTAATTCCTGTTTTGTAGCTTGTGCTATCAGCAGGATGTCCTGCTGTCCCTGGTGACGGGACAAGAGACAATGTGTACAAACTAGAGCACAAGAAATTCTGTCTGAACACAGGGAGGTACTGGTTGTTATTGTTGTTGATGTTGGGGAGTTACCCAAGAGAGGCTGTGGAGTTTCTGTCTGTGAAGATACTCAGCCATATCTGGATACATTGCTGAGAAACCTGCTCAAGCAGAGGTTGGACCAGGTGTTCTCAAAAGGTCCCTTCCAGCTTTGATTTAGGAATTCTGTGATGACTTATGGTTTAAACAGTGAATCTTTATGTTATCGAATGCATGTCACGTTCATTCCATACAATGCTGTTTTTTCTTAAGGTGCCAGCGTTTGCTAACTTATTCACAGAAATGTCCACGGAAATGTTCACTTTGTTCACCTTGTGCAGGCTAGGTCTTGATGTACTGAATTCCAAGGTTCAGACGAAAAGATTTTTAGGATATCACATCCTAGTGGATGGAGTCTTCTGAATGCCGTAGTGAAGCTGTGCATAAGAGAGTGAAGAAACCCTGTATTCATATAAACCAGGATGTTTCTTTAGTTTTCTTGTTCTGATGCTTCACAATTCAAGAATTGTAGACCATGAATTAATTGAAATATTCTTTCTGGGAAAAAAAAAAAAAAGGGAAAACAAGCTAGCACTGGAGATACAAACAACTTCCTCAATAGTTTGGCTAAGGAGACTGCAGAAGTTTTACTTTAGACAACATCATGATGTCTAATTTACCTTTGTTTCTCAGTATTAGTTATCCATCTATTTATTTTAATATTCCTAGAAGTGATTCTTTCAATTTCTTCCACATTTATTTATAATTGATGTAGCAACCTTTTGTTGGCTTAGAAATACTATACTTTCAAATGCAAGCTAAATTCAGAATTCAGATATTCCATACTCCTCCCACGAGCATTGCTCTGAAGAATATGGTAGGTAAAAATAATTATATTCAGAGAAAAAGATAATCCAGTCTTTAAGAGTCTGGTTTCTTCTAATTCATTCATGCAAGTAATGAGGTCTGTTAGGTGCAGCACTTAAAATCATTTACTGCTTGTGTTCAGCAAGTCAACAGAAAATTTACTTGCTCCATGTAAGAGGAGGTATTTCTAAACGAAAATTGTTGCTTATGTCTGCTTGGTTATACCTTTGCAGGGCATGACAATATCCAAATCCAGTTTTTGGGAATGAATGTTGCTTCTAGGTTTTCAAATCACTCCTCAAGGAGCAGATTTCTCAGATGTAGAGAGGAAAACTCTGCAGGGCCGAGACTTGAACTTGGCTTCTCTTGCCCTCTTGTTTATAAACCCCTTACCACTGTCTGGACCTCCTGTTTGGGGCTAGAAAAGTTTAAAAAATGGCTAACAAGAAACTCAGCAGACCACCAAGACTTGTCAAGGGTTTTGTCAATTTGTTTATTAGGCAGCAGAGTGTGATGTCATCCTAAAATACTGGTGTTGTTGAGTTAGAAATGTAACTCCTTGTGGATCTTCAGTGATTCCAATGGGTGAAGAACCTCAGCCTGCTTTTGGGACAGGTGAGGTTTGAAACCAAATGCCTGAACACAGTGACCCCCGTGAGCATTGGGGCTGGCTGTGATGCAGCTGTAAAACACGGAGAGCAGGCACTTCTTTGGCAATGGTGCCGCGGGTAAAGCAGATGTGAGCAGATGTGAGAGGATGACGTGTGTGGGAGTGTGTAGGTGCAAAAATGCACGTCTATATGTACATGAATCTCCCTGTATGGATATATAGCCTCCCCCCAGGCAGTGCAGTTGTGCACAGCACAGAACAGTGTGCTCATGCTGCTGGAGCAGAGATGCCCCCGTGGCCCGTGGAGGGAGGAGCAGGAGGTAGCCCTGTCCTCACAAACCTGCCAAAACCAAGGGTACCACACCTGCAACGTTCTGTCTCCTCTGACAGTTCCTGAGGGATGGGTTAAGTGCTTTGATACTGCCCAGGCTGGGGTCCAGGGAGCTGTACTATATCTGCTTTATCTGCTAATTGAGTGGTATTTAATATCAAACGTATCCAAAATTATCCAAAAATCAAATAATTTTGGGTCACATGCACAGACTCAACACCTTATTCGCATTCATTGCTGTACAACATCTGAGGGATTCTCCTTTTTTTTTCCCCCTTACATTCAACCTATGTAAATGTCCTGATTTTGTGGTGGCGTTAAAACGACTCAACAAAATATTAGCACTATATCAATATCTTCCAAGGCAAATTTTATCCTGGGGTTGAGCGAATTAGAGTGCTGTGCCTTGTTTTCCTTCCGTGACTGTGGCGGCGAAGTGCCTGGCTTTGTGGGCACCCCTCGGCTGCCCTTTCTTCCCTGGCTGTCCATTGTGGCGGGCTCATTCATGCATCCCTAAATCCAGCGCGTGCAGCAAAACGCTGACTTCCAGGGGCAGGAAGGGCCTTCCTGAAACCGCCCTGCTGGCTAGAAATGCTGCATTTGTTTTATAGCCTCCCCTGGAAATAGCGGAGCTCGCTCGGCCTCCCAGCTACCCTGGGTGAGCGTCCCCCGGTCCCCGCCCCAGCAAGGGGGAGCAGCCCCTGGCTGGGCCCCCGGCCCCCTTAATCCCCCCGCCCGCGTTGCCCGGCCAACAGGCCAGACAAGCAGGTGATGCATTGACAGGGAGCAGATGGTTTCCCGCCGAGGTAAGCGGCGCTCAACAATGAAACCATATTGATCATATTGCTCCTTTTATCTTCTTCGGCTTCAACTTCGGTCTTGAGGTTTCTCCGCTAATAACACACGCCCTCCCTCCTTCCCCCAGCCCCGGCATCGCGGCCTGCCAGCGCTTCTGGGGAGAGAGGGGGGAGAGCCTTCACCCTGCCCACCCAGCTTCAGCTCTGCTTCCTCTCCTGCCAAAATCTTGCTGCAAGGAGGGAGGCCCGAAGGGTGCCCATCACTCCTCTACTCCCCAGGACCCTTTTACCTCATCTCCCTTGTACCCCTCTCCCTGCTGCCCTCTTTCCCATTCAGCACAGGGGTGAGGAGACTGTGAGGCCCCTCTGCCCCAGCCTGACCCACTGAGGCACAACATCCCTCACTGGCACCTCTCTCTTCCTCTTCCTTTTGCCCCCTTAACCTTGTTTACATGCATGTGTGTATAAAAGAGGCTGGGGAGATGACTAATTTGCTCCCACCTGCCCTGTGAGGGAGAGCTCCATGGACCCCCTCATCATTTTCTGTCCTCTCCTGTACTGTGCCTGTGGTCACAACTACTTCAGTCTGCTCAAACGTGTTCAAATGGAGCAAAAACTGATGCCTTTCACTCCCTGTCCCTTCCTCTCCTTGACTGCACGCCCTTCTTCAACAGACAAACATCCAGAAACATCCCCAACCTCTCTTGGTGCCCTTTCTCCTTAAACATGAGCACGAGAAGGAGCCCTGGCTCGCATCTTGCTCCTTCCATCATGTGCCCCCCTCAGACACTGGGGTACAGATAAACAAGAGAGAGAGCCCAGGCCCTCCGCCCGCCTCCCCCTCGCTTCCCTCCCTTTCAGCAGCCTCCGCCCGCATTCACTGCTGTGTGAAGATGCTAAACACCAAGCACTCTTAGCCACTATTCACAATTTTAATACTAGCTTCATAGCTGTCACATAAATTCATTGCTGGCTGCAGGCTTAGAATAGCAAGAGGGAACTTTAAAATAAAGAAAAAGAAGGAGCATGTAAGGAAAAAGAAAAAAGAAATCCTAAGGGCAGTTTGCTATGGTATCTGCACTTGTTTGCAGGTGGTTTTGGAAACTATAACTACTGTAACTCCGCACAGTGTTCTCTAAAGTAGCTGTCACTTTGTGTTGTGTTTTTTTTAATCTATTGCGCCAGCACACACGCACTTTTTTTTACAGTAGATAAAAATGCTTATAAAGGCTTCACCCCTCTCTTTTTCATAAGAAAAAAAAAAGAAAAAAAGAAAAGCAAAGAAAGAAGCTTGTGAATGAATGAAAAACAATGCAGGGTCACAAAGCTGTCGCAACCAATGTCATAGTGGTGCTGCTGGGCAGGCTTACAGAGGACTTCTTGTTCCTTGATTTTTATGGTGATCGGTAGAACGCATGTAGCACTCTGCGAACAGGTTCAGGACAAGTGGCAAAGAAAAGGCTCCTCACAATAAACCCTTTTCTACAGCATTGGGAGCATTATGCCTACAAACACCTGTAGTTTTCAAAGAGGGAGCTGTAAAAGACACAAACAAAAAATATATATAAATAGCAAGGCAAGACATTGTTTTCAAGTTATGCTGCATGTCACAATGTGCACAATGGTGTTTTTTTAACTCATCTGAGACTCCGGAGTTTAGAAAAGCCGCAGAAATATTACTGAATACAAGTCCCAGAATTTAAAGGATGCTGAGCTTGGGAAACAGAGAAATGAGATGAAAAGAGAAATGAGATGAAAAGAGAAACAGAAAGTTCAGCCTAGTGATCTGGCAGGTTATCAGTACTGCTCTGCAACCGTCCTGCAGGAACCAAGAGCCTGTTATTCCTTCTTAAACATGTCTCTGAAATGGGCTCCAAGTCCCTGTGACCTCTGAAGCCAGGGCCTACCCTGAAGTCCAAGGAGCATTACATATGCCACCCAGACCAAGGGCTCAGTCTTACAGTCCAGATTTTCTCGTCTAGGTACTAGACACTAGTTAAATATGACTCTTTTAGACTGTTAAAAAGACATTTATCTTCCTATTCAATGTTGGAATAAACTTGCAAAATATCATTAAGAGGACATATAAAAAAGGCTCTGTGGTGTCACTGACTTCAGGTTGGTGAAGGGGACATCTCTGCACCCCAAGATTTTGGATTCCAGTAGGTGTATTGTGAGCCAGGTCCCCAGTACTCCTTGGGATGAACACCCCTGTTCACGTCAGAGTAGGCAGGTATTTTCTTTAAAAACCTGTAACAGAGTTCCTTATTAGCATCCAGGAGAGCTCTGTCCAGCGAGAAACCTCTTCTCCCTCCAGAACAGCTGAAGTTGTTCATTATTTCACAAAATTAAAATTTTGTATGAAGCATGTATTTTGTATTGAGCATGGACTGATTTTGTATTTATGTTTTCCTCATTTGTAAAAACTGATATAACTTATTATGATTCTCTATGTCCTTCGCCATGCCCCTTTTCTGTCCCCAGTTTTTCCTTTAGGATTCAATTTGTTAGGACTCCTGCAGTCTTAAATTTGCCAAAACGTTTTATTTTGGTAAAGTTATAAAAACCCAACATTCATTGTCTTGATTGTTTCTGTTGCTAAGAATTTTGTTTAAAACGGAAAGAAAAAAAACTCCTCAATTTCCCCCAAACTTCATCATACCTCTTCCCACCTTTTTTCAATTATAAATATTACTGTGCATGCAAATTAGTTGATTGAAATATGGTATGTTGGAAGCAGAAAAGATTGCTGCATGTTTCATTTGGAAAGTGATCTGATATTTTGTCAAGGACATTAATCAAAGGTGGGGAAATGAGAGCATGGTCACTGCAGGACTCTCCTCAGTGCCTTGAACTACCATGTCTTGTTTCACTGGGGAGTCTCTGGACTCAAGCATAACTTTTTAACTGGTACACATGTACCAGGTTTTGGTATTACTTGATAGAGAGTTGCATTTCTGAGGGATCCACAAAAATATTTGGCATTTTAAGATCACTAGCCTGATATCTGCAGCTCCTCTGCACAACTTTCGTGCAAATTGGAGTAAGTTGGAAGGACTGTGGTGAGGGTAGAACTAAGCAATATGATCTACTTTATCTTAATAAATGAAATAATCTTCTCTGTTCCCCAAACAATTTGAATATGCTTTAGTGAAAAGGGAGAACTTTTTTTTTTCTCTCTCCCTCTTTTTTTTTTTTTTTGTTTTAATGTGTCTTGAAGCTTTTTTCGTTATATCTAAGAACCCTGAAGATACTTGCATAAGAAGAATGTAGTGTGAAAATTTTAGAGCTGCAATGTAATCTTGTAGGGGTCTGGCTTATCCTGTTAAACCTACAGTTTAAAGTATCATAGTTCAAAACATTGTTTCCTAGTGCAAAACTCCTCCTTTCCTAGTAGTTACCTTTTGTATTAAGATGACAGGAATAAATGTTTTTTTGCTCCTTAGATAGACTTTGACTGTAGAGTTGAATCAAAGGACAATGAAATTTCTGTTGATTTCGGGGAGTTTTGGCTCATTTAAAACTTCATTGAAATGGCTGTGCAGGGCCATATTACTCTGATTCTGTGAGCTTTTACCCCTTTCAGCAGTCTAACCGGACCAGTAAGTGTATCTCGTCTGGGAATTTCAAATCAAACATACATCCTTGTATTCCTGTCCTGGTGGGAGTTAGGTGTGCTTATCTTAGAATCTGCACCTGCATTAATTACCCTGAGTTAAACAGCAGTCTGTTATCTTTGGCTAAAGCATAACCAAAATATTTTTTTAGCACAAGCTTTGGGATATTTTGTGAAAACTTGATTCTGTGTGCTGGTGATAACATCATCAATCCTAGACCTTAGCACAGAGCAGCAGATGGGACAGGGGAGCTATTGCTGTTCCCACTTGGTGTGGGCTTTGCCAGGAAAGGGTTGCGAATAAGTGGCATTTTCCTTGTGAGTTTAAAGACATAACAGTGCCATGTGCAGTCCAGGATTTTAGCACCTTAATTGTGTTACCAGCAGAACTGTGGTTCTCTAACTCCTCTGAAATGCTGATGTGCTTACCTGCCCTTTGTGATAACGGGGTTAAATAAGTTCAGTGTGATCAGCAGTGATTTACTAGGAGGGTGATATTTTGTCTGTAAGAACCTGAGACTGATAGCTTGGTTGTGTGGGGTAGATCTGCTTTTTGTATGCTTCGTTAGTTGTTGCTTGAGCATGGACTGAGATTAAGATATTTTCTTTGCCTTTGGATCTGTTCCAGACACTTTTTTGGACATCTCTGGACTGTTCATCTTTCAGAAGTCCAAAGAGATGTATACTGTGGCCTATTTTGGTCAACTTGAAGCTGATCAGACTGTGAACCTCATATTCAAATGGGTATTGGCTAGGACAATTACAACATAATTAATTATTGCAATTTATCACTTTGTAAATCACTAGTCTGCAGCCTTATCCAGGAATTCTTTACAGCTTTGTATAGTTCTGGTATTACCAATCAAGAGTGAAACCATGAGGCCAAAACCTTTTGGGATTACCCATCTGAATACCTTCATATATATATAATTACTGATGTCAATGGGACTAGTTAAAAGTATAAAACTATGGAAATGGTTGAAGCAGTGAGTCTGTACTGTGCCTTTGTTCATTAAAAATTGCTTGGTATAATTTGTTATATATACAAATACCTTCAGACATGTGTGTTTATATATGTGCTTATACATGTGAGCAAAATTTATCTTCTCTTCCAGCAGTGCCAAAGTAGAATTTTCCTGACCATAAAGCAAAGAATGAGTCAAGGTTTTTGAAAATAGGTCAATACTATTATTTGTACTGTCATTTAGTTTTGTAATGTCTGTAGTCATGCTTTTTTGCAGTTCTGTTTGGCTCTAGGGAGTTTGCTGACTGTGGAAAGACTATTCTCTTTGAGATAAAGTCTTCCTGACACTCAGAATATACTCTTTGACCTATATCCTCTATTTCTGCTTTCTCATATGCACACTCTTCCTTTTTCTTCATGGCTGGGAAACAGTTTAAAGAGGTAGCAGGCAGTGTGAATTTTCAGCTCTAGCAGGGCCTCGAAGCATCATTAAATAAGATTATGACTTTGAGAAGGGCAAGGAGGGTGCTTGACTCAGCAGCCTGACAGCTTGTACTGACTTGTCTTAAAGGTGCTCTCCTGGGCAAGAATTGCTACCAGTGAGCTGATTATATCGGAGTAAGGAGTGCTGGAGTGGATGCTATGGCATTACCCACTGCACAGCTTTTAGATTCAACAGGGTTTCTTTTACAGGCTTTGTACCTTAACAGTATTTTAACTTCCAAATGCTTCCAAATCTAGCTCTGCCACAACCCTGATAACTGCAGTCAGTGGTTTCTGCACTGTGGCAGCAGTCTGGTTGTGTGAAGTAAACTGAGGGACAGGATCCCAAGTTTCCTAATTGTTTTCTGACTCCGCAGAGCAGGGAGCCTATGAAAGGGTTGGGATTAAATCTGCATCTGAGCAAAACAAACAGGACCCATTTATTGTAAGCTGAAAGAGACAGACTGGCTATAGTTTCTGGCTTTTGCATTATTGTCACCACGCTACGAACACCATGGCTGCTTCCTTCGTGCTGACAATTGAAAACTCCAATATTCCATACCTTAAAAATCAAGTGTTATAGTTTGTTGCATGGTTTTCCACTCCTTCATGTTGCTCCTCAGTAACTTAGCAATGACCAGTCAAGATATGCACACACCATATTGTTTTACGTGTTTGACTAGAACACTGACAGATTAATAGGAAGGGTAAATAGCTCGGCACTCTGTGGTGGCTCAGTGTGGGCTGGCAGGATTGACTGCTGCCAGACTTTGTTGTATTTGCACAGAGGAAGCCGCAGCAAAAGCCTGCTGGGGCAAGGTGACGTGGGTCATGGGTATTTGTTTCTCATCTCTATAGAAAACAATTGTCCTCTCAATGGAAGACAGCTTTTGGAAACTATGTGGTTCCACTAGTGGGCAAGCATTTGTACTTCCAGAGCGCTAAATAAAATGCAGCTACAGAGTGGCAGATGTGTTAAGTGTCTGCCATACCCTGCATATCATGCAGGAGAGTTTGCGTTCATACACTGATAAATTGTTTGCATCTATTTCTTTGACTTGCTCAGTTTAGAAGGAACAGAGTATTACTCAGATTTTCATGGATATTTTCCTGGAAATATTCTTCTATACTGAATACTTTTCTATGACATCATCTTAAGAACAGCATAAGGGATCCATTTGTTTATGAGATAGCTACTTTGGTTACTGCAAAAGATATTTTAACATTATTTTAACAATTGCTAGAGCATCACCTCAGAAGGTCACCTGAGACCTCATCTTTACAGAAGTAGATACCATAAAAATTGGCAGTGACACTGAGCTTTTAAAGTGATCATACACTAGACAAGCATCTAAAGCACTATTTTTTTTTTCTCTAGTTTCCAGTGCGAGGTGCATCACAAAGCCAGTTTTCAACAGGTTGACGTGCAGGTCTGAGGTCCGGAGTCAGGAGCACGGCTTCTTCAGCTGTGCATGTTCTGGGAGGGCAAACTGAGGCACCCAGGTCCCTTGGGTAGATGCTCTTGGTTTCCTCAAGAGCTGAAGGTCCTTGTGAAGGACATGTGAACATGGATCACCTGGATGTACATTTGGTAGTTTGGGTACTGCTGGTGGTGATGTTATGGCAGTACAGACTGCTGGAATAAGCCCACCTAAGGGGTTCCCATGTGCTGATTCCCAGGCTACCCCTCCCGGCCCCACCGAGTACCTGAGCTCAGTGGTTGGCCCTACACTGGGGTGCATCTGCACTGTCCACAGCTGGGTCATCAGGCAAACCTGAGCCCATCTCCAAACGTCACACAGAGGGCCCTGCCAATGGCAATTTTAAGCCATAGTTTCTGGAACTCAGTCTTGTGCCATGGCCTTCCTCTTTTCCTGAGTTATCCTGGAGGATATACTCTGTTTTGCCACATTCTTTAAAGGTGCAGAGACTTCCCACTGTGTCTTACCACCACAGAGCGTTGATTAAACAGTGCTAGGAACTTTTCTGTGTCTAAAGGTTGCTGTGATGTTCATCCATGAGTTGTCCTACTGTCTGGTTCCTAGATATGATTTTATTCTAGATAAGGTAGTGGCTGCATGCAGTGAGTGAAGAGTGTCAGCCTCATGCAGTGTAGGCATGTGCCCAGTGGAATATTGTTTTGTCTTACCTTCATGAAATTCATTTCCTTCAGGAAAAAAACTCAAACAAAACCAAACCAATGAAAAACCTGTATGGTTTTAATTTAACACATTTTTGATTTCATGAGACTCACTTAAAATAAACAGTGGTGGATAGAGAAACTAGTCACTGCTTGTGTATAATTCTCAACAATGTTGACAGCCCATAAGAAAATGTGTGGGAATCAACCCCCTATTGTTAAGATAATGGAAACACACAAGAAAGGTCCTTAACTCCAAAATGGGAGGAAACCAGCAATTCCTCTCCTTCCTTCCTGCAGTGTGTTTTACCCTTTCTCTGCTCTGGGGTAATTATTTGCACTCTAGGGAGGTGGCCATAAAGTATCATATCACCCTGAAAGTGTGGTGGCATGAGCAGATTGCTGTGGGGTGGGGTGTGGGCTTGCAGAGCCTCAGACACTGCCCGGTGAATTTCCCTGTTTCACCACAAGCTGAAAAAGCTATTTTGCGTTTCTCACAGGATAAAAAATCCTGTGTGGGGGCTGTAGACAGTAATATATTATATATTCAAGCTCTAATTTGCCTCACTGAATTTGTTTTGTATAGAGATAATCTGATGTGGTGATGTTTTACAGTAGCTTTGTTGAAATTACTGCAGAAGATCTAAGGATCCAGACTGCGCCCCAGACTTTCTTTCTCCTCAAGTAGAATATTTGAATAGGTTAATGGCCACAATAAACCTGTGGACAGTCCTGAACCACATCATGATGTGACAGTGATTAGTTGCTGCTGTTTGGTAATGGAGACAAGACTCTCTTTTTCCCTCATTTACAATGACCTTGCCAGCTGTCACTGCATCTTTTCAGCATATGCAGAGACACTGTGAGGCCTCCATGCAATGGAAGAGGGTTCTGGGTTTTGACCATAGCAAGTTTTATTGAAGCTTCAAATATTCTTGGACTATACATAATGTGTAGTTTACATATAAACTATGGGTATATAAAATTTCAAGCAGTAGAGTCATGGAGAAATTAAATATGTCACTGCCCTGAAATTTATCTTTCAACATATCTAGGCTTGCAACAGATATGTCCAATTTCTGTGGTGTTAAAGGCACAATACAACTATAACATAAAGGATCTTTACTTTTATGCCTAGTTTGCCAGACTGTGAAGTCTGTAAAGTCAAAAGGAGAAGAAATATATGAAAGAAATGTCAGTGTCAAACATGGAGATGGAATCACTTCCTAATTATTCTGTGCTGCATGGCTTTATGCATCAGTATTCACAGAGGTCTTTACAGAGGGTTCTCGTGAATTTAGGTTGCAATTTCATGTTCCCTCTGAAGACTTTTGCTACCAGGGTTTGGTGCTGGCCCACCACACAAGGGGTGGTAATTTCATCCCAAATATTCTAGTGTTTCAAATGGATCTGTTCCAGCATGAATATGCCATGCAGAAACTGCTCTGGCCAAAGAACTGGCTTAAGTTTGAGTAAAGGAGTTACTGCTGTGGCCTTAGAGCCCTGATAATTTCCTCTTGCAAAGTAGTTGGCTGTGAGGGTAGAAGGAGTGAATAGATAAATGTGGTAACTGGAATGTGAACAAATATATGGGAGGTCTGAGAGTGTAGGGAAACTGGGATTCTTAGAGAGATTATATCCTCCCTTCCTGGTGTGACTCAGCTGGCTGGATGTGTACAGTGTGGTGGAACAGATGCTTTCCATTAGTGTCCAGCATATTATTGATGGTTCTTCACCTGAATCATACATGGTAGGATCCATCACCAGCTGTACATTTAGCATTGGCAAAGAATGAAAGTAAACAAAAGTTTTATCAAATTTTACTGCTACAGTTGGGTTTTCTTTACAGGGTGCCTGTTGAAAAGTTAACCGTTTTTGATGGATTTTAGTATAACCATTCATTATTTCTGGAGAATACCCTCTATTTTACATTTGTGAGGCATTGCTTCACTGGAGATATTGAAGAACAGGTTGGATGCAGTTCTGTGCTGTGTTCTCTAGGCTGACCCTGTTTGAGAAGGAAAGTTGGACCAGCTGACCCACTGTGGTCCCTTCAAACCTTACCCATTCTGTGATTCTGTGGTTGTTTTTGTGTTTGCTGAAACAGGTGACATAAACTGCTATTGCCAGAGATGTCACTGAGAGTTAGGCACCCAGACCCCAAGGACCTTAAATGAAATTGTGCAGGAAGGATGTCTCCTGGTTCATAGAAGTATATTGCCATGTAGTACAATAAAAAAGGGGAATAAGCAGACACCAATTTACCTTCTTTGACAAACTAACAGCCATCAACAGTGCAGACAGCAATGAAGGGTACAAAATGCTGCAGTACACATGCACAATGGCTGCTTTCTATTGTGTGTTTAATAACTTAAAGTCAATAAAATACCTCGATAGAAGTTGACTAGCTCTGGAAGTAACCAGACAGACATTGATTAGTTATGAACAGGACTAAAACCATAATATTAATTTAATTAATTTATTATTAATTTGCTGCTTTGCGTGCTCGTTGCGGGGAAGAAGAGGAATGTAAAGTTGCTAATTTACTTTCCTTTCAAAGCATTTGCAGGAGCAGGGCATTCCACAGCATATTTCAGTACCACCCTCCAGGCTTGCCTGAGCCCATATCAGAGGAGTCACTACGTGGCACAGGGGCTGAATTCTGACCTGGTCAGTAAGAAAGAAGGCACAAGACAGGGTATGAGACCAGGTGGAGTAGGAATTAGCCCTAATCACCAGCATGGCTTGGAAGTTTCAGAATTGGGAAAGTTGTGTCACATTTGAAAACAACTCTGGTGTCTCCCAAGTGCTATTAACAAGGTGGGTGGTTAAACGCCCCAGGATTATGTTCTGTGCCTTGGCTAATTTTACTGCCAGTGGTCCTTATTTCATGGTAGTAAATGCAACAGAAAGGGGGTCTAGAATCAAATGTGTGACAGAAAGACCTCTATAAAATGGATTATGCCTAAATGGTTCAACAGTTAAAACTACAATTAAGACACAGGTGGAATGTAGAATCCAGCAGCAGAGTGGCTGTAGAAGTACAAAAGGAACTTGAATAAACCTGCCAGATAAGAAAGTCTTGCAGAGAGGAGGACTGGTCTCACTGCAATGTGAATTATTTAGCAGTGTTGTCACCCTTCGGAGCTGCTGGGAAATGTATGTGTGAGCTCAGGTGGAAGCCTGAGTTCTGGATCCCCAGCACAGCCCCTGAGCCTGCTGGCAGAAAGTGTGTCCCTTCTCATTCAGGCTCTGTGAGCTTTCCCTCTTCCCTTGACTTACAGTGCTGCTGGCTCTGGGTTTCACATAAATAATCCTTGAGTCATTACCGTGCCCTTTCTGTCAATACGATGGCAAATGCTGACAGCAAAACCACTTGTTACTGGAGCGCTGGTTCTTAAAAGGCTGTGACTAACCCCACTCTTCTCCTGCAGAGCAAACATTATTGATAGTTTTCTGCCACAGCAGTTTGTACAAGTCCTGGAGGAAAGTCAAGATTTGTTAAAGAGCATGGCTTACTCTTTTTGCCAGTTTGGGAGATATTTTTTAGGAATTTTACTTTTTGCAATATGCCCCTAAGCTGAGAGGCAGGACGAGCTGTTGTTTTGGAGGACCTGCTTGCTATCTACTGCCACTTATTGCTGCAAAGTTCTGGTCTGCAAATAGTGGAGTGGAGAAACCCCTGTGGTGAGATGGAAACTGCAGCCATGGGCACTGAGAACTGAATTTGTTTTCAAATTTGGTTTCTGCATGGAGCTCACTGTACTATTATTAACAGAAAATTTCCAATTGGGATGTTGAAGTTCATTCAGGCTGAAATTTAATGGAAGCAAAGTTGCAACTGGGAAGTCAATTGGTTTTGTGGTTTGGGGTTTTTTTTCCTTTCTTTTCATAAAATGTCTTGAGCGTTCATGCTGGTTTTGAGCTGGCTGGATTCTTTTTTTCTTGTGGTAATTTCTTTTTCTTGAAAATACTGGCAGATAAACCACACAGCACTATTCACAGTGCTTATGAAGGCCAAGATGTAACATTTCTTTCTTTGCTGTGCCATATTATCCCACTGGTCTTGCAATGAGCAGGAGGGGCCAGTTTTATGTGGCTGTATTGTGGATCAGTGGCATTGTCTGGTGGCTGTGGAGACAACAGTCAACTTCTATGCTATCAAATTAGTTCTTGCAGAATTTAATTAAAGAGGTCTGTCTGCAGCAGCACTTTTTCTGGGTAGCATTTTGGAAAACCCTTCCTTCACATAAAAATATCTTTCCTCTTATGTGTCTTTGTTTCATTTTGGGTGTTCTTTTAATCAAAGCTTCTGCTGCATTGAGAACCTGCATCATATAAAAACATGCTATGAAGCTTGTAATGATGGGAGCTCATTTCAGAGACAAAAATGCTGCTGAATGCATCAGTGTTTTTGTGAAACAACCACCTCTTGACAACTAACAGCTTCTTTCAAAATCCAAACTTTTTGCCCTTCTGCCACTGATTTATTTGCTTATTGGTTTTCCAGAATAGCAGTTTGTTCCTTCAAGTACAGCTAAATTTTCAAAAGACAGATGGGTTGAGGGTTTCCCCGGAGCTCAAAATCCATTTTCTTTTTGAAGCAAGCAAGCAGAACTGCAGACTCTGTTTGCTTTTTGTGCTCCAGCTCTTCACTGGGAAGCAGGGCCAAGGGCTCTGTGCGAGTGAGATCTGTGATACTGAGCTAGCTATACGTTTTCCCTCCTAAATTTCCACACGGAGGGTGTTTGTGGCCCTCCAAGACCAACTGCCTGAACCCAGGGCAGGATGGCAGCCTGATGCCTCACACCTCCAAGTCCTGCAGCTCCCTGCCCGTGGAAAGGCGTCACGTACGGAGGAAAAGCAAAACACAAAGAACAGTTATAGATCTTTGACGGGCTTCTGACGCTGGAAGGACCCAATCAAAATTTCTCATCTGACTGTCCTGAACAGAGGAAAAACACTTATCTTAAAGATTCACTATCTGAGACCCTGATAGGATCTGCCGTTTCCATAGAGCCGGGCCCTAGATTTCCCTTTAATGTAATTAAGCCTGAAGATTTATGAATACAACAGGCCAGAACTTGATCCATGTTCATTTTCAATTACTGCAGTGAAAGGCCTCCATCCAGATGTCTCTATTTACAGCATTCACACAGGCAGGACCGGGGGCTGGGGGAGGAGGGACCGCAAATTGTCACACTTGTTAATTCTTCACTGAGGACACTCAGCAGAGGTCTTGGCTTTGACCCCGTGACAAAAGGCAGGGGTCTGCTGGAGCAAGTGCATCAATGATGAGGGGGCTGACCCGCCGACCTGCCAGGGTCACTCCCTCTGCTTTGTAGGTATTTGGGTAATAATGGGGGTTCATTCCTTATTTTTATTTCTGTTACAGTGCCGGGGCAGGGAAAGAAAGAGAGGAGCTCTGATGTGAAAGACAAACATACATAATGAGAGGATCAAGCTTCCCCTGGCAACAGTAACGACTATGAAATGCTACAGGGGAAATACACAGTACTTAGTGACCCACATAATCAGGCCTAT
Source organism: Daphoenositta chrysoptera (assembly GCA_013397915.1). Taxonomy (NCBI): domain Eukaryota; kingdom Metazoa; phylum Chordata; class Aves; order Passeriformes; genus Daphoenositta; species Daphoenositta chrysoptera. Next base: position 696,657 of record VZRO01008598.1, read on the forward strand.
TTTAGCAGCATTGTTTTACTTTTCTTTTGAACGTTTCTTGTTTTTTTCCTCATGTTCCCAGATCCATATCTTAGTGCAATGAGCAATATTTGGGCACGGCATCTTTTCTCTGTCACCAGACCTAACCTGGTGCTAGGAAGGCTTTTCATCATGCATGTGATGGCTGGTACAATACCAAGTGTTGTACTGTCTGTCTGTATTTTCATTCCAGTTCCTCAAGGCTCTTGACAGACACATGCTAGATGCTTTCCCCCCCACTTTAAAAATGCTTAAAGCAAAGTAACTGAAGTGTCACTGTAAAAGAAAACTGTACCTTTTAGCCATCTACACAAAGCTCAGGGCTTTGTTCATCTTCGACAAGGCTGGTGAAACATTGTGAATTCCTAAATGCAGCAGTTTCTCTCTCATAATGGCATTTCTATTTTCACAGCAAAAGGAACAAGGCTGTGACAGGGCAATATTGTTTTCACTGAACTATAATTGCAGGTCATAAATTAAAATATCTTCATTAGAGCAAACCCCTTTACAAATTTTCCAAAAGGATAGATTATTTCTTGAAATGGCAGAAAGTGTTCCACTCCATTAGCATTTCAAAGAGATTTATTTCTTTTGCCTTCTGAAGCTGTACCTTTTTGACTTGCAGATAGGCTTAGAGGTTTTAAAGGGATTTGAACAAACTTTGCCAAATGTGAAATTATGAGCAAAACCAGAAGCCCAAAGCATCCTTTCCACTTTCAGGCAGTGAATAAAAGCTGCATAAATACTACCCAGGAATGGCTATTGTACAAAGCTGTTTGGAAAAGAAAAGCAAAAAGGAGGAATGAACACCTGATGCTATCAAAAACCAAAAAAATTTTTATCATTCATTGAGGTGAAATTCAGAAGTTCTTAAAAAAAAAATAATTGAAAACAACCCAGGAAGAGTGGGTGCCAGTAATCAGAACAACCATAGAAACATTGATTCATGTAGGTTTGAAAGGACCTTTTAGATCATGGAGTCCAGCCATTGTAAACTGTGTCTCTGTTGTAATCAGTTGGCTACAGGGTTAAGGATCTGAATGTGATTTATACTCAGCTGTTGCTCACACCACGAGGAATATTGTAGCTTCTGGCTTAAGACCTGTTTGAGCTTTAGCCTCTCTTGTTTCTTAGCACAGATTTCACCTGGGACTTGCTAAGCCTTGTGGCTCTAGGTTTCAGTGTGAAATGTTTCTTGGATGAGGCTCCTTGTTGTCATAGGGGGTCTGCAGTCCTACCTGGGAGAGCCACCATTTCAGAGTCTCCTCACAGGGTGCACAGTTCTTGCCCATCTATTTTGGGGTAGAGTCTTCTTGTCATGATCCTGGTGGCCCTCCCCCTCTAATCACTCTGAGAAAAGCCAAGGAAAGCGGCCACAGGTTATCAGGGAGGATTTGCTGTTCAAAAGACTGATCAACAAAAGAGAAAAGTCTAGGGTGAGAAGATAAAAATCCTCAAAACCTGTGTTAAATTGATCCCAAACCACCATGCTAAAAGGGATGGGGAGGGAGTGGTAAGGAGTGAGGGAAGCATCTTGTCATTAACCATGGACTGATCACAATCAGGTTTTTTCAGCTGCAATTTATAATTTTTTTTCATAAGAAACAACCATTTTACTTCCACATAGAAAGACAAGGATTTACTTTAGAAACTAATAAATGAAGTTGTGGATATGTGGCCTGATCTTGCTGCACTTGGCTGTATAATTCTTGCTTCTGTTATGGTCAGGAGAAAGGATCAGCCAGTGATGGCGATGCCTTCCATAATCTTAAATAACATCTGACTGTGTCTTACAGAGAAGACTGTGCTGGCCTACTGAAAATTGGACCAACATTTCGAAAAATCCCACCTGCAATGGCCTGTAATTAACATTACAGGTGTAGAAAAATTGATTGAAATATACACTTATGGTTTCCATGCTATCTTGCTCAGTTGGTGCTTGTGTTCTGTTTTGTTCTGGATGTCATCCTGAAACAACTTTGTAAATTTTTGTTTTATGTAAGCATAGAAACTCATAATTTCAGTTGTTTCTGATTAAAGAACATTGACAAAAGATGACAAAAGAGACCCCTAGTTTGAATGAATATTGTAATATAAATATGTTGGAAAATAATGTATGTTATTTATAAGATTTTTCCTAGTAAAGAATACTTTAACTTCTTATTGTTTAATATTATAGTTGAATATGAGTACATCTTGACTACAGGAAATAAAAAGGATTCAAAATTTACTTCCTTCCCTCAGGGAGAAGAGATTTTCTCAAGCAGTGAGCTGAGGCAGTGCAGTTCAAGCTCCACTGTGGTGGAGGAGGGATTTGAAGCCCACACAGTAGACCCCAGCCATCAAATTGCATGGCATTGTAACAGCAGCCCAGGGGCTGCTCTCTGCCCAGGATTCACTTGTGTTTGTATTCAAACTGAAGTTTTATACCAGATTCTCACAGAAGCATGGCCCTGCTGAGGTTGATAGAAATGTGCTGATATAAATCAGTCATTATTTTTTCTTCTGCAGTTAACAATGATATCATATTCTAGGACTTCAAAATATATGTTCCAAAGCTTGACATTCAGAAAGTTGCTTACTTGTTTATTAGGAACTGAAAGTGAATTATTACTATAATGTAATTACAATGAAGAAATACCTTGTGGACTCTTATAATTTTCTTTTCATGGCATATCGAGACTTTTAAAACTTTTTTTTGTTATTATTTACCTACCTTTTCATTATTTATTCTGAAAGATATTGCTCCTGTGTATTTGAATTTTAAATGCTGTAGCAGGGAACATGTTTAGTATTATCTGCCCTGCCCTTGGTGGATGGGTAGGAGTTCTGCTAAGGCAGGGGTTTCAAGGTCAAACACACAAGAAAATTTGAAATAACAGCTTGTCAGCTGGGTAAAACTTGGCAGAAAAAGAAGACGTGGGTGCTAGTTTGTGAAAGCAGTTGTCGTGGGTGACAGACAATGTAGCTGACAGGTGTGATGTTGCTTCTGGACTTGCATAGTTTTGGTGACTAATGGAGTCTGGGAATTTGGATGATTGAGGTCCTGGCCTCTCCCTCACACACAGTTTACCAGGAAAGAGGGCAGCAATGCAAACCTGCCAGTTCTCCAAAACGGACACTGGTTCCTCTGCCTCCTCCTTCCACAGGTGGCACTGGCATTTGGGACCTCTGTGGTACTGGTCTGTCCCACCCACGCCCTTAGGGAGGCTTCTGGATTTGACTTTGACTCTTCAGAGAAGCCTTTGGGGTAAAAACAGGAAAGGGGTGGTGTGGCTGAGGTGTGGAAGGAAGCCTGGTCTCTGAGGAGATACCGATGTAATTCTGGTACCCTCACCAATATCCTTTTCTGCACTAGAGAGAGCTGTGATTGCCAGGGTTCCTGCATATGCCCAGATTTTATGCATGTGTTGAAACCTGGATTTATTTGGTTGGACATTGGGACCATTCTTTGTACAGATGTAGTTGGCCATATTCTTTGCTGTTTCAGATTTAAAGCTAATAGGTCTGTAATTGCATCTCTTTCTTACACAGTTAAATTTCCCACTTGGCAAAATAATCTGAGGTGATGTAAGCTGCTTTATTAATAAGACATAACTCTCCCTTTCTCCAATGCTCTCTTGAATTCTGCTCCAGGGATGACTGAGTTTATCCTAGATAATCTCAGCAATGAGATTGGGTTGTTTTACTCTCCTTGGAAAGAGTGTAAAGGCCTGAGAGGTCTAAGAAATCAAGATTTACTGCCAGCATCTCTGTCTAATGCTAGTACACAGTCTGTTTTCCACGTGTTCCTATTTCTTTATAAACCACAAACAGTAACAGTATCTTGAACTTCCATACACTGGAAAAGTTTGATCTGTTGTTCTACAAAATTTTAGTTCAAGTCTTATTGCTATTTATCCTTTGAAGAGCCAGCCTTTATGCCTGTAATCACATTTATGGGCTTTCATCAGATCTCAGGAGTGTACATTCCTCCTTTGGTTTATAATTTACATTATGAACTCATACCTGAAAATACCTGTGAAAAACCACTTGGCTTACACTGGATTAAGTGGATAATAATGAGGTAAGCTTCCCCCCACCCCACTGTACTGCCTCTCTCTGAAGATTTTGGGCATCATGTCATGAGCCACAGCACAGAAGGTTAAGATACACTTATGCAATCCTTTGAAGCACCAGCAAACACTCGTTTTGCTTTCTCATAGAAATTAGACCAAATAATCTGCTTTATATCTGAAGTATAAATGACTTCCTATTAGAGGGAAGAGTAAAGGTGTGTTATTTTCAGAGGGACAAGAAAAATCCTAAACTGACCAGTGGCTCAATATGGCAGCTTGGTCACTTGTTTCAGGAAAATATTTTGAAGCAAGTAATACTAAAGAACTCTATTTAAAACAGAGTAAGTGTGAGCTAGAAGATGGTACTCATTAACTGTCTCTAAGTCTTCTGAAGGCCAAGATGTTTGTAAACCTCTTTAAAGTAGCCTCAGATTCAGTATCATAAAAACATGAAAACTGTTTTCCTAACCTCTACTGAACTATACAGAGATATGAAGGACTGATCAGGCTTTCTCAGGGTTTTTCTGACTGATTAGCTGTACTTGCTTGCTTATTTTTTTTCAAAATGTGGTCTTTATTAAAAACACCCGATACAGTAGGTAGAACCAAAATTTCTGCTGTTAGTCTAATATAATTGCTGTTGTGAGGATGGTTTTACCTCGTTCTCTGAGTAGAGCCAGGAGGCTGTGGTCACACTGGTGTGTTACAGTGCTCCCTTCATTATTCCATTGTTTTATGAAAGTAAAAGCTAGAAATTTCAAGTGTTGAAGTTGAAAATTCCCAGTGCAACTTCATTTTGCGTGAGATGCTGCTGTTCACTTGTATATTTTTTTTCTCCTTGTGAGTTTGATAAATGAGGCACTCGCCACACCAGTCAAAATTTCAGACCATGTATTTTGCTGTGAGGTTTCAGATGAAGTTTACTTGCTGCCTAGGTAACAAATCCAGATGTGGCACTTGTCTGTGTATTTTACTGAATTATGTGGAACAAGCTGAGGATAAACACAGGAGACTGTACTCAGAGTATATGCTGTGGCATCCCAGTTTGTGTTACTAGGGAAAACAAATACTGTATCCTTGTCATTTGGATTTGTCTGGAAGTGAAACCAGAAGCTTGGCATTTAGACACAAATAACTGCCTGTATGATTTCCATTATCTTTAGCTGAGCTAAGATTGTTTTAGTTTAGAAAGCAATTGCTTTGTGTATTGATTAAAGCCTCATGGCTACAGTGTTTGAACAGAGAAGAAAATTCAAGCAGAGGCAAGAACAGGACTGATTCCTGCTACAGAAAACTAACAGTAGCTTGTGTCTTTTTATCTCTGATAGCTTTAATCTTGGATCTGGTTTTCTAATTTTGATTGACTTTAAAATGTATGTTTCTGAACAGCAAAGCTCATCTTGCAGCTGGAATTAGTGCAGTTATCGATAATAATTTTGCTCATCAGTGCAGTGCAGAAATAATCCTTCTTGGAAGACCAACTGCATTTTCTAGAGAGCAATTCACCTGGCAAACAAAACCACTAATACTTTCCTGCTAAAGGGATTTACTGAGAAAAAATCCAGGGTCCTGCCATAACATATTTAACTTTCTGCTCTGTGCTGCTTAGCATGGTAATGACCTAAGATTCAACAACATATACATTTAGAATGTACAAAAGCTATTTCTTGAGGTTACAAATGAAGGTAATATTCACAGTACAAATACATTGTATTCGTAATGTATCTTGAACTGCACTGATTTCAGTGGGAGATTTTGCAGTTTTATAGCCAATTCCTGTCACTTGACCTCTCCTCAACCCAAAACGAGTGTGACCCAACCAGGGGGGTTGAATCATCTCTCTTTATTTTGGTGAATGGCTCAATTGCTAAGAACAAACAGGGGTTAGCAGCTTGGGTGTTTGTGGTGACCGTGGTCTCAGGCTCCCTCTCTGGGCTGAGACTGCCCCTCCTTCAAGCCTTTACTACTCTGCCTTGGCTTTAGGAGCAGGGTTGAGTTGATCATATTTCAGAAAGCAGACTAGGCGTAATGGAGAAGGAGAGAGGCAGAGCTTGATTTTGAGCAAAGAGTTGTGATCAGTCCTGTCTCCACTGCAGTCTGTGTGAGTTTTGACACGGACTTGGATAAGCTCAGGCTTTGGTGTGATGTGATGGGGGCATCTTGTCAGCAAGGCTACTGGTGCCATCCCATGCTGCATCTGAAGGAAGCTCCTGAAAAGCTTCCCATGATGGAAATACTAAAAGAGCAGAGTTTGCTGGGCAGCAATGAGACAGAGAGATAGTCACGAGGGACAGCAACTGAAGAGATTGGAAATAGTTAAAAAAAAGTAAAAATCAACCCACCGCTCAACTTGCATCTTCTCTGCCAGTAACAGAAACGGATTCTAATGTCTAAAGTTCTTGCACTTTAAAATTATAAACACAATTTGAAGGTTGAAAACCTCAATTTTACCTCATCCTCATAACTAAATTCCAGAGGCAATTTCAGTAATATTGATGGAATGCTGTAAAGTTGTGATCAGGGTAGCGGTGTAATAATTGATGTTCTGAAATCTTTGGAATTATACTGACTTTTCCCTTGGAACCTTCAGGAGAAATCCAGAAGGGATCCTGTCTCGTCTGTACACTTTGATAATCACAGAGACTGTAGGACACGCTTGCTGTGACCAAAGTCACCTAGAGGAGGTTGCTGACAGTGTTGTGTCAACCTCCTCAGTAGTTTCACTTACTGTGTCAGTGGTTTAAATGTGGATTTTTACATCTTATGTTGATAGCTCTTCTATAAATAGTGACTCAGAGAAGTATTGCAAATACATTATATATTCAACATGGATCTGAATTATCTGCCATTTTAAAAGTCAGTTGTTTGACTTAAGAGTAGTGTCTTTGAGAGGCTCCATAAGGTAATAGTATATTTCAAAAAAGTGCACATCTGTCAGCTTTTGACAGTAATGAATCTTAAGTAGGTTTGCAAGTTATTTATGGGTATCAAAGTGATGTTCCTATTGTAGATCAAGAGCCATAGTGTGCTTCCTCTGTCTCCTGCTTTCCCCCTTGCCGTGCTGTAAATCTAACTTCTGCCCATCCCATTGTTGGAAGAAAAGCAGCCATATTGTGCTGATTGCTATTAAATTAAAGCAGAAAGGGAGGGAAACAAATGCGGAAGCCAATCTTACCAGCAGGGATACCACTATCTTTTATTTTGCCTTTTGGGGGTCACAAAGTCATGGCAGGCAGCTGACCTCTGATAACCTTTTCAGTGCCACAGCATGCAGTTTCTTTCGGAAGAACTTAATTAAACACAACTGAAGTTCCTGGCTAACATTTGTTCCTGAAAAGAGTTGCCTTTGATTGGTGTTTTCTGCTGAGGGGACAAGAGAGATGCAGCTTTTGTTCGGGGGAGAAAAGTTAGCATATGTTAGTTAAGGATTTGTGGTTTCCTATAGTGGTGCTGGGTCTTTCTGAAAATTCACTGGGGTTCCCAGCGAGCACCGAAGCACCGGAGCAGTGGAAGAAAAGCACACTGAGCAAGTTTAAAACTCATTTTCAGTGAGGCTACTCCTATTCATTGATGTGTAGCGTGGTCCAAGGTAAATAAAATTATATTCTCCCTATAGAGTTGGTGATGTAGTGGTAGACCATGTCTTTGATACGAACCATGGAATATCAAACATGTATCCACCAAGGCTTGACTGTGAGCCCAAGGAAGATTAATTGGAGCAAGATAAGATTTATTCAGTTCTTATGTTGTGAGAATGTGCTTGCAACACAGGAGAGAATGAGCAGTTTTTATGGTATAGGTTATAAATCCAGAACACTGACTGAATTTAGCAGCTACCAGGTAAAGTGTGTAAAGCTCTTTTAGTTGGAGAAATACACATTAAGTAATCTCCTGTATCTTTTGTAAGTGTGATCAGATTGGCATTTTGTAAGGGGAACCAATGGCAGAATATTTGGCTAGAGAGAAAGACTATCAATAACTCTTGGAAATATAACTGTGTTATGTACTTAATGATTGCAGAATCCTTCTGAAACAGGGAACACTACTGACAGGTCTCTCGGTCTAACTCAGAATGAGTGAGTGGCTGCATTAGTCTTTGATGGAGACAAGCTTAAAATTTTAGCTTTGCTCTAGCAACAGGCAGAGAGAAGACCTTTCCTCTTCTCAGTGGCATGGGCTGGGCACTGACAGCTCTTAGGTCATTGTTTTGGGCAGGGAAGAAGTCCCGGGTCTCTGGCAGGAGAATTGATGTCCTGACCGAGGGGTAGCTCTCATCAGCTTCTACCTGCTGCCGTAGCACAAGGGTTCTCACTTTGCAGAGTCTGACATTGTTACCTGGGTCAAACCACAGGGACTCTCTGTCAGGTGGGGTCCTGCTCTGCTGGCAGTCATTTCTCGGTGGGACAGGAGCTCCCTGCCAGCTCTCAGAGCCAGGAGCAGGGCAGCAGCTCCTGCACTTGTGGATTGTCCTAGGTTGTTGCCATGGGAGGTGAAATGGCCCTGCTTCATTGAGAGCTCTGGGGTGGGCTGTGGAAAGACTTGGGAGAGGAATACAATATGCCAGGGGAGATCCCTTCTCCTTTTCTAAGGTAGATTCGCTTCAGCAAATCCCAGCTAAGCAAAAGTTTCCCCATTTTTTGCTCTGCAGTCTTCTCTTTCCTCCCTTTGCCCCTGATCTTTGATCCTGCAAAAGAGATTTGTGGACAGTGTTTGCTGAGGCTGTTGCCTTCCTTGTAGTTAATAGGTGTCTGTGCAGGCAAAGGGTCTGGAAAGCATCTGGTTTTGGGGTTGGGGCCACACTGCAGAAATGATGCTGTCAAAACTGCCTGGAAAGATCAGGTTACCAGCTCATTAGAGGGAATGTGTCCTGGTAACTGTAAAATGAGCTTCCATATTCCCTCATTTCTAGCATCTAATTTGCTAGGTGGTTTCATTTATTAGCATACATTCAAGTGTGTGTGCACTTGTATGGCTCTTTCTTTAAGAAACAAAAACATTAACCCTCTAGTACACCACCTGTTTGCACTTCATTGTCAACTGTGAGGGGTTATTTTATTGGCTTCATTGTTTTGCTTTTCATGATTTTTTTAAATTGTTATTAACATGCAGGCTGCAATCTGATTTCTTTTGCTAGAAATGAACTTTGTTTGTCATTAATACCATACTTCTGGCTGTATTTCTTTATTTAAAAGAAATAAAGCTTTTCTTTTATATCTAGTCTTTATATCTACCCTTGTTCTGTGTCTCTGTCCTAGTGGCTTTCCAAATGTACTTGATTTAGCTTTTCAATATGTAATTAATGCCAAACAAGTTAATTGCTTTACAAGTGTCCAAAATTCCCTCATTTCATTTCTATTCATTTATCAACCTTCATTATACAGCCACTGTTCCACATAAACACAAATGATTGTTAATGAATGCCTAATGTCGTATTCATTAGAAAATCAGGTTAATGGCCAGTAATGAATATCTGAGCTACTTGTTACTTTCAAGTATGTTTTTTTTTCCTTGTTGATTACAATACTTTTTTAATCTACAAAGAAATCATACCTGTGTGTTAGGCCAACTGAAACACGATGAGGTCAAAACTTTGCAAAAGCCCCCAATCACTCCTGTATTACAGATGCTTTCTCTTTAGGTGGAGAGATAAATATATTTGACAGAGACCTGTCAACCTGTAGCTGATAGTTTATCCTCAGTTTGTGATTAGTAGACTTGGGAGGACTGCTCATGTTATTAAAACCATTTTATGCTAATCGAGGTGAAAAAGGTCATTCCTAGATACCTCTCTATTGTCATGAGAATGTTAAGGGTTGGACATGATGATCCTAGAGGTCTTTTCCAAGCTTAATGGTTTTGGTTATGCAGGATTAGTACCTGTAGCTGGCACATACTGAGACACAGTCATTCTAGTAAGAAAGCATATTTCTCATTGGGAGAGTATGGGTGCAAACTCTAATGTTCCCACATAGTTTTGCAAGCAATTAAGGCTCAAGACAGATGAGCACTCAAATTGAAAGCAGTGATATTTTATACTACCTAAACTTTGACTAGATAGTACTATTTCACAGGCATCTATATATTCATGTGCTGTTAAAGATCAGTGGGAACAAACAGGTCTTAAACAATTGAAACCACAGATCCTCAACTGCTGTGTGTTGTCTCAGCCCATGGGGATGATCTGCTCCCATGAACTTCTAAAGCAGCGTTGGAAGAATACATCTGTACAGCTGTAAACCCTGCTCTGATAGCTGATGCTGAGTGGAATTCTTCTAGGAAGTGATCTGCTTTATTGTAGTTCTGGGCATGGAAATACAGTTCTGCTCCGAATGTAGGATAGGAACTGGGACTTTCAGAAAATGTGCTTTGGGAAAGATCTTCTTCTTCTTCAAAGACAGGCTTCAATCTACTATTAAAACTGGGTCCTGACTTTTTCTGTAGTTCAAATTCCACTTGAACTTATCCCAGGACAGATATGAGATCCTGCCCTGACCAAAGTGCTGTCTAGCTGACAACATTCTTTAGTCCCTCCCAGAGCAGTCCCTTCTAACTTGTGGTTTCTATAACTGTTGTATGCTATGTTAATCATTAGCACAGTTGCCATCTCCCACCCCTGTTGTGGTTGTGTTTTGATGGATGAAGCAATTCCTCGAGGTTGGCTAAAGTGAAATGTTTTAAAATGTTGTGTTTTGACATAGAAGGGTTCAGTAATCCTGATTATGCTAGATTATCCAAATGTAAACATGTGTATGTACATGCACGTGTAGTGCCTTTTCCTAGATATTTAGAGAAAAATAACACTGAATAATATCTCTTGCCTTGCTTTATAAGGACTGCCTGCCAAAAAAAGATTTGGCTATTTGAAGTTATATATCCATAATAACTGGGCTATATTTCATATTTTGTTTTATAAAGTTTTGGCTCATCTTTGTTTGCTATTGCTTCTGCCATGGTAACATGAAGGCTTGGAGATCCTACAAGCATTAAAGCTGGAGCTATAGCTCTTCTGGGAACTCATTTTTGCATTGATGTCCATCAACAGTCTTCCAGTTTTGCCTTATTAGACCTTTAAGGAACTTCACAAACAGATTGAGCACTAATTTTGATGAACATGGTCCCTCTGGACACCCCAACCACAACGGCTCTTTACAGTTATAAAGAAATTACTGCTTATTAGTAACTAAACCTTAAAAGAATACATTTGCCCTGATTATAAATAGCGTGAAAAAGAATCCCCAGAGTGACTCTGCAGACTGCTCTTTGTCAGATGTTGTAGATAACTTAAAAGAGAAAAAGAAACACAATACAGTTAAAATGTAATTGATCTTTATAATGTTCCTGTCAAATTACAACGTGAAATAAGACGAGAGAATTTCTGTGGTGAAAGATGGTAAATTGTATTTATTTATTACTTAGTGAAAATATGTGACAGTGGCATTATCTGCTTCCAGTTAATGTTGGTAGTTTGGTAGTAACCCCAGTCAGGATCAGAGTCCTAAATCAACACCACAACTGAGTGTGTTACATGTGTTGTTTGATTTCTAGCAGGAGTAATTGATTGTCGGAGTGATTCACAAGGGTGTATAGCATATGTTGAAAGTCAAACATGTGCTGTGGGATTTTTCTGAATAATTTCTACTGGCATCTCAGATTTCATCAGCCCCCTCTCTGTCTGCTTAGCACTTTGCATGATTGAACTTTAATGAAAGTGCTAAAATGTAGGCACGTGCTGGCATTGCTCATTAGACAAAGACAGCATGGAATGGCTTCAAGATACAATGTGGAAGAGCATGGTGGTACCTCAAGGCAAGTGTTTTGTGCATGGTTTTGAACACAAGTATGATGGGTTCCTGGGTTTGGCCTGGAAAAGGAAAGCTGAGCAATTAATACTGACACAGGCTTCAATCTACTATGAAAATAACAGTGAGTTAAGTCACAAGTATCTGATTTTATTTATTTATTTATTTATTTATGGCTATTTTGAGTGGGTCAAGAATGTCAGCCAATATATAATGGAGCCATCTCATGCTTTGTCTCTGAGATCACCCTGCCATACTGCAAACTCACATGACGTAAGACTAAAAACATCAGCTAAAATTTCTGTAGCGGCACCTGAGACCTTCCTTAGATCTGTTACAGCTTTGAAATCTGCTTTATAAATCCCTTCTAGAAGTGGTGTGCTGAGCCTGCAAGACCAGAATAAAAGCAAACCTCACTACTTATTAAATACATAATACACAGCCCATGTGAGGGACGTGTCATGGCTTGGAGACATTTAGTGCTGTGCTCTACTTATAGCCTCACACAGTCTCCCTTTTCCACCCACAAAGTTAACTGCTTTTTATCTCATTATTTAATAAGCACTATTTCTACATCAGTAGCATACAGCATATCCAAAATTTCCATCATACCTGTGGGAGATGGCTTTACTTATTTTTTTGTGTGTACTTAATTTCTCATGTGGTTTTTAGGAATTTATGTCCTGATCAGGCCTGGAACTACTAGTGTTCTTATGCTGTTGGATAGCTCTTGATCTTCTGACTGATTAAATAACCCCTTTTCTACACACAAGGATTATAAAGCAACACAAAACAACAACAAATAAAACCTCGTTTGGCATAATCTCTAGTAGTATTTCTAGTACTATCACCTTCTGCATTTACTGTGCTATTCAGATGCTCTGTGAAGAATATTTTAGGAATACATAGATGTTGAAGCATTGATTTTATTATTCATCTGCTGTGTAAGAATCAAAATCAGCTTTATAGGTGCAATTTTCTCTTCACTAGAGGTACAAAGACCAAAAATTACAAGAATAATTTCATCTTTCTCTTTCAAATAAAAATAAATAGATGAGTTCATCAAGGAAATTGCTGACCTGTTATATTTTTTCTTTCATTTGCTAATGATCTCCTTTTTCAGTGAATGAAGCTTGAGCCTGGTGATTTTTCCTGCAATGTGTACATGTATATCTGGTAAATTAATGGCAGTGTGCTGGGGAAGATGGTAGCCATAGGCCAAGGCTTTCTGTTGCCATGGATCCATTGCAGGCCCCTCTGATTGTAGCTTGTTAGGGCTTTGTTTAAACAAGTAGGAACTGGGGAAAAAAAAGGTTTTCAGCTATTTCTGTCATTTACATTTTAACTGTTCTAATTGTACTAATTTCCTCCCTATTTACAATGAATGGTGAAAGGAATAAGCCTTCAGTGGTGACCACCACACTCTTCAAACTCAGGCCACACACTCTGTCCATGTTTTTTTCCCTGTGCTGCTCTGGCATGGAAGGGATTTAGCCTGGCTGGGTCTGCCTGTGGGACACAACGTGCTGTACCTCAGATGTGTACATACTCATATTGTGTGAGAACTGGTAGTGCTTTGGGCCTTAGTTTTATGAAACAGTGCTTAATTGAATCTTGGGGGAATGATCCACCATGGTCAGCTGTGGCACTTTATTAAATTCACCAGTGTTTTAAACAGAGATACACCCTTTAATACTGTGCATTGCTGTTTGTATTGAGCCCAGGTTTATGCTGAACACAGGCTGCCTTGTGCAGGTACTCAGCTGTGCTGTGGCTGCTGCTGCTGTTCCAGTTTGGGGCACTGCCATGGTGACAAAATGTGTCAGTGCGCAGCTGGCCTTGCACAGGAATAAAACATCTGTGTCCAAATGTGTTCCCCAGCACAGCCTTCCTAGGGGGTCTGCAGTAGAAGATGGGAAATGTGTGAAATTCTACCAGGATGTGAAGAATCAGATTTTTGGTACTTGGTCTGCTCTGATCTGAATTTCACCTCCACTGCAGGACGTGTTATCTCCACATATTCCCTCTCAGGGGCCATATCAGCTATGCCTGTACAGAAGTGCTTCCTTTCTATTTCTACAGACCTTCTGCTGTATCAATAGAGAATTATTGTGAATCAGAAGAGCTCCTAGACCTTGTTTTCATTGCAGCTGAAGTCCTTTTCACCCTAGTAAATTAGGAAAATGTAAAGTGACTTCAAGTGATGTAAATCCAGTTTACTGTTACGTTAAAAACCATTTTTACTCACCAAGTGGGAGCATTTGCTTTAATGTAGATGAATCCAGCTTGTTTCTAAGTTTGGAAGTGGTATTTACCCTGAGGATGAGTATTGCAACTTTGCTGTGGCTGGAGATGTTTAAGGCTGTTCCACTTAGAAGCAATATTTAGTAATGGTGTCAAAATAATATAGTTAATTATTATCAATTTACTATGCATAATTATATAATTATTGATGGTGCTAATTATAAAAGCCAACTTGTTGGCTGGCTTTCATTTATTCAAGTTTGTGTGAACTGGAAAGTGGGACCCAATCTCTCTCATGCATCTCACTCAATGACAGCATCTAAGATTTTTGATATTGCATGTAAGCCAAAAGACTCAGTCTGGCCTCATATAATGATCCAATGAAGTGTCCCAACACCGTAGAAGAAAGAGGCAGGAATAGGGCTACTGTTGCTCCATTTTCTTCCTCTTTTCTCAATGGTAGTCCCAAGCTATAGTAATTTCCTGCATTCCTTCTGCCCTGAGGTTTTTAGGGCAGAGGCATTTGGGAAGTAAAGCTGATGGAGCAGCTGATGAAACCTCCCATAAGATGTTATTCCTGTACGTTTGTGAACTCTGCTGTTAACATTTCTTGTGACAGTGCTGGAACAGTAGCTGTTCCTGGCCTCTTGGCTTTGGTGTTCCTTCACCTCAGGCACAAGCCTTTCTCCCTGCCTCTGCTGTCTGTTTAGGCTGTGAGGTTTCTGCAGCAGGAACTGACACTGGTGTTCTGTGCAATGTTTTACATGGTAGATCTTGGTTGTTCTTTTTTTGTCAAGCTGTGCAGTTATAAAAATCATGGCAGTCTGTCTGGGAGGGAGAGGAAAGGAGATGGTCTGCTCAAATTTAGCTCAAGGAATTGCCTAGTCAACATTTGCCTAGATGACTACAAATCACTGCTCCAGTGGGCTCAAGCTTTTTTTGCCCAACAGATGAAGAGTCCCTACTTGCCTCTCTGTCACCATATTTTTTTTTCCTCTACAGTACAAATAATCCAAGCATTTGTATCAGCTTCTTCACATTGTGTTTTCCTCTGTTATAAATGGCTCTTAAAGGAAGACACATAAGTTTTAATCTTCTCTCCCAGAGCACACACAAAAGTAAATTCCATGGTCTTACTGCCCTGAGGTGTGCGATGTGCTGCTGGAGTCAGCAGCCGGTGAGTGTAGAGATCTGCAGGGCTGCCCTGATAGTTGAAGTCCTGGTTCTCTAAAGCACCTAGAAATCAATAGTTTATTGCTGGGTGCGGTGTGGGGGAGCTTGCAGGCTCCTGGTGCATCTCTCTGTAGTGCAGCAGCTCGGGAATGTCCCTGCCTGGCCGCAGAGCTGTGGGGAGGCAGCTGGTCCGAAATGGGCAAAACCGGCTGGGTTTGGTGCAAATTCTGAGCCTAGGAAGGGAAGCGTGGGGCAGCGCTGGTGTGCCTGTGGCAGTACAGACATACTGGTAATACCCTCTAGTGGAGACAGGAGGTCTGCCAGCCAGAGGAGGGGTTCGCCAGCGAATTCAAACGCCGACTTGAACACCTTCAGGACAGCTTTATCACACACTGTGCAGCTGCTGTAGGATACTATTTGCTCGTACATTTGTGATGGTTAGAGATTATGATTTATATCCACGTCTCCTAGCCGCTGTTACTACGCCCTTACTGCTCTGTGGCATGGACAAAAGTTCTGCTACATCATTCTTAGTATTACACATGGGGCAAAGTAAGTAATTTACACTCAATTTGTAATGCATAGCTACACAGGATAGAGGCTATTATCACCTTTTTTTCATCACTTTTTTTAAAAAAAATTGTGCTTTCATGATGGCTGCAAGTAAAGGTGAGAATTTGTGTGCTCTTTCCTGCTGCTATTATTCTTCCACTTCTCTGAAAACTCCATGGGAACACTGGAATTTCTGCTGTTGAAATAGAAAAGGAAATATGGAGATTCAGTTGAATAAATAACTAAACAAGAGAACACCACCAAAACATATTCCCCCCTGTCACCCAAGTCATTTGCAAGTGTAAAGTTGCCTGGTATTTTATCAAGATTTATAGCAGTGTTTTACTGGGACGATTGGATATTTTTCCATAATTAATACTCTGGCATATCTACTACTTCTTTTATAACCCACATTAATTTCAGTAGGAACAGAACTAAGATATGTTGCTGTTCTTTGATGCCTCCCTTTTGTTATGAGATAATATCAGTGTCATGGAAAAGGCTCAAGAAAGGGCTAATATACATGAACCAGAAAATCTCTAGTCTTCACCTTGAATAATTTATCAGTTAAGTAAAGGATATTACTTTAAACTGGAATATGTTCTGTTGAAAGAAGAAAATATATTGGAGGTCTATAATATTTGGCTTCTTGAGAGATTTTACAATTTAGCTTTCACTCACAAAAATCTATATGAGAAATTATTTAATAACACAATAGACATAATTTGATATTATTTTCTAAGATTTTTATCAGTATTGCAAGTAGGGAAACATTTCCACATAAAACATTCCAGCAATTATATTATTTAAAAAAAATTAAAATTGAACTGCTATAGATATGGCAGAATCAAAAATAAGAGGCAGAAGTCAATGTTGATCCTCTAGTATCCATACTTAACATATCAATGTTTATCCCATAGTTATCCTTTTCTTTTGATTATCCAGTTAAGTGAGAAAATTTTCCATGACTTCTGATTTTGTTTGTAGGCAAAACTGAACCTTTATTTTGCTTTTATAATTTTGTTTTGCAAACAACTGGAAAGTTGTTTTGCAATTAACTTGCAAAACGACCTTGTTGTTCACACCCCGAGACAGTTCAGTGATCTACAAGGTTTTGTCCGTGGTGAAGGTACCCAGGATTCAGGTGGCACCTGCTGTAATTTTGCTGACTTCTGAGGAGTAGCTCCACACTTACACCTCTGAAAGCAAAAACCCTAATTAGGCCTGTTGGGTTGACTGCTTAAATTCCTATGGACCCAGATTTTAAAATTGCTTCCTAGGCTTTTAGCAGGCTCGGATATAGTGGCATTTAAAGCAAATGCTTAGTGTTGGCTTTAGATTAAATGAAAGTTTTGAAAATCCCATCAGCACTGTCTGACTGCTATAGCCAACACGACTAACTATGCATAAGTTCCTTGGCACACGAGATTCAGCATCTTAAATTTGTGTGAATGCAACATAAAGCCAGCAGTCAAATTTATTTTCTGAACAGTGTGAAACAGTTATGTTGGTTTAAGGTGCATGGATTAAGACATACTGCTGAATGAGATAATGGCACATTGCTGGAGCCACTCTGGAGTGATGAACTCCGTGATGGTTTATTTGTTTTCTGTGGAAAACTTCAAGGGAAAATCACACCTCTAAAGATAAAATGAGTTGAAATTGCAGTTTAGAATTGTGTGAGGCTATTACATATTATAAGGTGTGAGTTGGATAGATGGTGGGAAAAAGAGATGCAGTGATAAATCTGTGTAATCTTCCCTCCAGGTATAAGCAACTTAAATTAGTCTGCCAGGTGAATTGAAGGCACTGAGACTCTCCCATTCATGGCTGGCTTTGAAGAGAATTATTTCAGCTATGATCTGAAAGGCAGCCAGCCTGCAAGGTTTCAGCATGCTAGTTTACAGGTTTTCATCACAGATTTCTGGACTTTTTTGCATTATTTTTATTAAGAACTGTAGGACAAACCCCCAAACCTTGAAATCAGAGGATATTGGCAAATAGTCGTAAAATATTTGCCTATTTCTCATTTACCGTTTTGAAAGGGACTGCATTTTTCTCTAGAATCATACAACTTGTTAAGCTCAGATAAAATACGAAGAAATTATTCTGTTGTGGCTTTTTTTTTTTTAAGCTGTTAGAAAATGAAATGATGAGTAGAAGATGAAAGTTATTTCAGTTTTTACTGGAACAGCTGTGTTGTTTGTTCTGAATCCCTGGACTGAGCAGTTATGGCCATGAGCTGAATCAATGAGTGGAAAGGTGGCACCATCCCTCTCCTGTGGGAAGCACATCACCCTGGTCTCCTTATCCCAGAGACCACAGTTACTGCAGCAAAAATTGTGAAACAAAATGCAATATATGATTTCACAAGAATACACAAGAATTGCCCCAGATCCCTCTTTTTGTATTTAAAATCCTGGAGGAGTACAAAACTCATGTTTTGTATAATGCGAGCTGTACAGAGGAAAATACAGTAAGCCCACAGTGTTTTTCTTTCTGGGTACAGAAAAGTATTTTTTCTCTAGCAAGAACAGTCTAAATATTTCATTAATGCCTATGTGTATTATTAGCAAAAGCCCTTTCAGGATAGATTATAGTATTTTGATTCGTTACTCATCAGTATGTATAATTATCGTTTAACAATGTTATGAAGGACTGATGAAGGGAAGCAGGTGTTTAAACACTCTGTACCAGGAGTTTGACACAACGTTTAATTCTCTTTATTTGTGCTTTTTAAAGACATTTATTCGAAGAGGGAAAACAGTGAGGCACCATATAGCCATGAGTGTTTGCGAGAGAGAGAAAAAAGATGTTTAATTGATTTTTGGAGCAAGTATTTTTAAATTAATGACAGTGAACTTTTTAACGGTACTATAACATTATATGAAGATAGTGAAAGTAATGAGACATGTTACAATTTTAGATGGGAAGAAATTTATATCTTGCAATGAGATTTAGAACCAGAAAATGTTTCTAGGTATCATGGTAATGGAAACTAAGACTGAAAAGCCTGGTGTGGTTTTTGAAATTCATACACTGGAGGGTGCTGATTCCAGGATGTGGTTACCAGGACCATGAGGAAGGCCAGGGCAGCCACAGGGGTGACACTCACCCTCTCTGTCCCCCTGGGCTTGGCTTTGTCCATTTCCTCTGAGGCATCAGCATCCTTGCTGGAGAACACGGGGGGATAGGGCCATTTCTTTAGAGCTTTATGAAGTTAGGATCTCCAGGGCCAAAGAGTACTCTGAACTGTCTGCCTGAATGAGATGACTCCCATTTATTTCCAGGTAATGCTTGAAATCCTTCATGCTTAAGAGCTAATCTTTACCAGTAGCAGTGGTCTCCCTGGTCACTGAAGTTTGCCTTCTCACACTAATTATTATTTAGCTACCAAGTGTAAATTAATATAAGCTGATAGAACCTTTTAAAATAATCTTTATTTGGGTTGAAAAGATGTGCCCTGCCTTATGGTGAAAGTCATTGTAAGTCATCCTAATTATCCCTGTCAACCATAAAATGTACACATAAAAAATAAACATAAGGTGGTGTTTCATGATTACACCTGTTTCTCATTGCCTGATAATTTTGTTTTCTCTGCATGATTCTCTAATATTAATGAAAGTGGCATCTTTTTAAAGTGACTTACTTTACAGGCAAACTAGTTTTCTTTTCCTCTATTTACTTTGTCTCCAAATTGCTGTTGCATGTCATCATCAGGGAGGCTGGTGGGCCAAATAAGCTGCCTTTTGTCTTTAATTTCTGATTGATCACCTTGTTCAAATGAGTTCTCAGCATGCTTTACAGGCATAGAAATCTTCCAGCTTGCTTGTGCTTTGCTCTAATTAGGAAAATGTATTTATTATTTCAGGGGTAGTGATTACAATGATCAGAATTGTAACTTTGAGCAGGTGTGACCATATGTACTGAATCAGGTCCTGGGCAGAGCCAGTTTCAAGACCCTTCTTGTTTGTCTGGCAGGCTCGTCTTTCCTACCTTTTAGCAGGCAAATGGAGCAAGGTGTTGTTCTGCTCAGCCATCAGTCCCTTCAGCTTTCCATGAGTTCAATCCAATCCCCCTACTTGTGAGGGTGTAAGGCTGCAGTTTTCCTTGCAATGGGGTCTCCATGCTGATCTCACCCTGCCAGAAGTCTAAAGAAGTAAATCTAACAGTGTAATCTGTGTTTTATACCCTAGTTTTTAATGATTTTCCTGTGTTAATCTGGCTGTCGAATGCTTTCATCAGGGAATTTCTTTGCCCTGCACATGCTGCTGCTTCACTTCTTACCTTTAGTGTACACCAGGCCTAATCAAGTCTTTATGCTACCATAAAGCACCACACAGAATTTGCAATTGTCATTGGCTGTGTAAATGTTAACTCCTTTAAAGGCTGTATTTGAGTTAAGGAAGGGGTTTGGGCATAAATACAAGTGGTCAGTAATGACTTAGTCCAAGGGAGCTACCTCCTGGCTCTTCAGGTGGCTGGTGCCTGGGGTTTGGCAGTCTGTGCTTTTTACTGAATTTTCTTCTATTTTTCAGTGGCAATGTGAAGTAGCAAAGAGCATATTCCTACGGAGCTCAGCACTGGTAGCTGGCCTGTTGTTTCCTGGTGGGATAGATGAGTCCTTGCTGCTGCTTCCTCACAGGGTCACCCCTGGGGCTCCGGGGCTCATGCCCAAGAGATGCTCAGCAGAGGGTGCTTTTAGGGGAGCAGCTGCTGCAATCTCAAGTGTCTAAGTCAGGTCCCTGCTCTGGATTGTCTGCCAGAGACACTTTGCCTTATATCATGATTTAGGCAGCTGAGCCTCCTTATTTAGTCACCTAAATATGTACTCTGCTGCTTTATATCCTGAGGTTTGTGTCAAAGAGAGCCCTGTTTGGGACTCCCAGCTCCCTCCCTGGTGTGCCCTGCTTCCTGCAGTGCCTGTGCCCACCATGCTCTCATCCCCTCCTAACCAAAAACTTCTCCTTCCAACCTGTTGAGAGACAGTGTCAGTCCAGCTTCTTCCTTCAGCTGAGATCTGCTGCCTGGTACAATGAGAAGTTCTCAGGACACAGAGCTGGTTTGACACATCATGTCAGTGATGTGATACCCAGGAAAGCACAAGCTATTATTATATTTACATAAATATATAAAATATTAGCATTTTTTCAGAGGGCTCCAACACTTAAAATTTAGCCAGGCTAACTCTAGTGTGAGCAGAGAGTTTTGGGCATCCTGCAGACAGTCAGCCCAAAGAGCAGATCCTGCAGCAATGGGCCTGAGGTCATTTTAATATGGCTTTTGTGTCTTCATAAAAAAATGTAACTTCTGGTGTCACTTGCATGAGAGTTGATGTTTAACTTTTTGCCCTTTAAGAAATTATAGTTTGACATGAATTTTAACTTTCCTGGCTAATAAAATTATCATGATGGAACAGCCCAAGTAAATAGTAGATACAATAACTCTTCTTTGCCTATTGTGTGCTTTTACTATTCATAATTTTTAGGACCATAGATATTAGATACACTTATGTAAGACTTAACGAACAGTAATTATCTTTTGGCTAAAGCAAAAGCCCAAACGAATGCTAAGCTGCATTATCGCTTGGCTTCTGACATGAGCTGATAATCAGATTTTCTTGCTTAAATCCGTGGTGCTTGAACAATGCTACCCACTGTCTGTCCTCCCCGATATTACCCTTAATTAGAAAGAACAGAAACACAAATCTGAATTATTTCAAAATCTGGTTTCCATGGTCAGTGGTTGGAAGGGCTTAACTTTATTACAAATAAACCTGGCTTTATTTACTAATGAAATCTGAAATGCTGGGCCTGTAATAGTAGATAGTCTAATAGCGTGGTGTTTACATGCTGAAAAATCTTGTGTGGGCAAAGTATTTTGTAATAAATCGTTAAGTAATTGAATTATGATTCTTTTATCCAATTAATAAAGCAGAAAAGGAGACCCATAGGAAGCCCTATACCATAGTTTAAGCCAAGTAATGACACATTGTTCTCTAGCCTTGTTCTTTGTATGTAGGACTTTCTTCTAAGATGCATTTGGCAAATGCCAAAATTTCTGTCTTTCCAAACACTAGAGACTTAAATTTGTCTTTTTTTCCCTAATCCTCTGTATTTACTGGCTTCTTGTTTCTGAACTTTTAATGAAAGCTTTTTCTTTTTTTTTTTTTTTTAATGTATAACAGGGGAAATCATTGTATTTGGCTTTTCTTATTTGTTTAGAGGCCTGGAAGCTCCTTTTCCACGACTAAATACAATCTTTAAATTTGCAGTGATATATTTTACTCTCTGTAAAAAGCCAGAAAGATTATCTTATGCTACCTGATCTCTCAAACTCCACTCTGATATAATTTCAAATATACTTTTATTGTAACTGTTGTAGTAAAATTCAACTCTAGCAAAATATAATTTTAAGTCTACCAAAAAAGCAGAAGTCAAAGACCATGTAAATGATTTATTTGGTGAATGCTTTTTGTTTCATAGCATATGTACGTGTAACTCTCATTAATGTACCAGAACACATATAAAATTTAAATGAATAGTTGGAGTTTTCTGCAGCATTTTCAAGCTACCTCCTTTTTCTAGTAAAATATTGTTCATCTTTAATAGATATTTTGTGCATAATAAATAGTTATTTAAGGGAAAAGCCAGGAGGAAAACCGTGGTGTTCTTGGCAAGCCAACAATTGAAAAGTACAGGTGCTAGGAGTGGGTATAGACCTAAAGTAAATAGTTAGTTGTTTTTTCTTTTAATCAAAAGAAGGTACCTTTCATTCTGAGAAATTTATTTCTTTTAAATATTTGCAGTCCACAGCTGATAGCACATAATGCCACTTTTCTTTCTTCCTTTACAAAGGGAATAGCTTTTGGTAACAAACAGATGCTTGAGTGGCCTGTGTGGCATGAGGTGTACCATCAGGCAAGAAAATCAATATTTACTGTTCTAGTATCTTTGTGCAGTAGGAGTTTGCCTTGTTTAAAAAGTGGATTGTGTATAATATATAAGGCCTTGCTTGTAGTTGACCAGAAGAGGGGTGTTACTGAAAAAGGCATGTTTTCTGCAGTGAGTCACACTTAACCCTCCATGTCCTATAGTTCTGCTCTGTTCATTTATTGCACAAACCAAAATCAGCTGAATGGTTACATCTGAGAGGTGCTCGCAGTCGTTCTCATCCTTAAAACTGTTTGTTTGGACATCATCAATATGGTTGCTAGCAACAGTAAAAGCAGTAATTTGTCCAGCAGCAGAGTGAGCCAGCCCCCAGCAGGACCCTCTGAGCACTGTCTCCTCATGGTTTGCAGGAGTGGAGCTCCCCTGGCAGTGATTGCAGCGAGGGCTGCTGGGGGAGGCATCAAATCTGCATTTCACTGTGTGGAGAAATACAGGTCTATGCACTACTTGGCTACTTGGGGAAATAAACTTTTCCCCTCAAGGAAACATTCAGATTGAATAAAACAATTAAGAAGTCTCAGGAACAGTTTCCCAGTAATAATGGTTTACTTTTTGAGATTTCATTTGCTGGAAAGACTTGGATCTTTGTTTTACATTGGTTTTCCCCTCCCCCACCCGTGTTATAAAAAGAGAGTTTCATCCATTGTGATAAATTTGCATCCTACCTTTTCTTGTAATGAGCCTTTCATCCTTATTTTTTTAATCCGTAGAGGTGGAGTACAAATGAGGAAAACAGATGCTGAAAACAGCTATAGGGAAGCTATGAAGTTTGCAGGCCAATTTGGTGAAAAGGGAAGGCGCTCATGGAATGGAAATGATTGCTCATTTCTCTGTTCAGCTTTGCTCTTCTCTCTCTTCTTCCATGGTTTATTAGGCAGATACTGTTTACAATGGCACACTTCAAATGTTTATGAGTTGTAGTTATGCAGGAGCATAAACCTCTACTCTGTAAAACTCTTGATCCTGTGCAAGGCTCTTGACTATGTCAGAGACTATGAGTGCTTCTTTAATGGACAACTGGAGTGGTGAAGAATTGAAGGGTTCCAAAGTCAGTCCCCTCGCTGCTACTCAGCACACTTGCTTTTGTCATCTTTGTCAGGGTCTGGGAATCCAGAGGGGAAGAGGGAATCTGTATGCAAATAAATGATGGGAATGTTTCTGAACATGTTATGCACGGAGAATGACAGCCTGCAGAGAAGGGTACTAAAGGTGGGTGTTCTCTCTCCTGGGAGCTTGGAAGCTGCAGCAAGTGCAAGTCCTGAGCCTGGCTCAAGGACCAAGGCTTGGCTTTGGAGGCTGGTGGAGGGATGTCAACCACTGAGCTACTTCTTCCCAATAACTCCCCATGAGCCTTATCTCCTGCTGCTGCCAAAATCTCCTCCCTTGCATTTTCCCAGGGTTCTCTGGCTTATCCAGGAGATTGGGGTTAAGTGCCCAGGGTGTAAACTGGGCTGGCATGTAGTAGTGTAGACAAAAAATTTATTTCAGTCATTGATGTTTCTCTTGACAGCCAGAGGATTGAGAAACACGGAGGGATGCGGAGGGGAGGGGGAAGGTCTGGCATCTCAGGGGACTGGTCAAGGTCACGGATGCTCTCTCAGGCCCTAAAGCTGTGGGGGAAGGACCCAGTGAGAGCTGCTGCAAACACAAGAGGGCTGACATGCCTAAATGCACAAGTTACTGTGCATTTGATAAACCTTAGCTCTGCATAAACCGAAACAGATTCTCCAGCGGTCAACACACTGTGATGTTTAATTGGTCTCTGTATAGCTCCTGGGAGTCTGTGGGCTTTATCTTGCCCAGCTTCTGGTGCTTAGCCTTAAAAAGCTCACCTTAAAATAAGAAATTGAAGTTACTTGTTTGAAAATGAATGTGAAATAACAAGAAGTGACAATGACTGGAAAAATATTTCTAAGTTTCAAACTGTATCAAAATTATATATCTTCTTTATAAACTCTTCTTACGTCTGGAATTTTAAAAGGGCAGAATTTTCTGGAAAATACTTCTTACACCTCCACTTCAATGCTGTTTGTTCAGGGTAGAAGTAGAGTGTCTCATGCAACACACACACAGAGAGATGTGTGTAATCTCACTGATGTTTCACTTTATAGAGCACTCAGAGAGGAGGAGTCTTCCCTGCCTGGCCCTGGATTTGTGGTACTGCTGAGGGTGTTGTGTCGTCCTGGGGTCAGCACCAAGTTCCAGGGCAATCTAGATAAACAGGGGAGTCAAACCTGGGGAGCTTCCCCTTCTCAGAAAAATGTGTGTGGGCACATAAACACGTGTGGTATGCAAAACCCTTCAGGGATTTGTGTCCAATAAGACTCAAAGTGGAGAGAAATTATTTACTATAACTATACTTGTGTGATAAAATTATTCTTGCATTGTATGTGGCAGCATCATCTTGTGAGATAGACATGCAGTAGAATCAGATCACATGCCATCTTTAGGGTAATTTTAAAATTTTCATCCGTTGCAAATGTCTAAAAAAGTCTATGGCAATGAATTTCTATTTCTTGCTTGTTATTAGCAGTATAAAGGCATCATGTGTTGCTTATTGAATAGTTTTCTTGCAGCCCTTGTATTTTTAAAAAATTATAGTTATAATTTGCCTGAAAATACTACTACTTTTTTCATGCTAACAAGAGCTATTTCAATTTTCCGGCCTAATCTTCCTCACAGTCCAGGAGAGATCCACCTGGTGGGTGGCAGTGGCATTGAAATAGAGAAGTTCAATCTCCATTTTAAGACTTCTCAGGAATGAGGAGGCTGCTGCATTTCTCCCAAACCAACTTTCACAACATCATCGTCAGCACCTTTTGCTTGCCTACATTTACCTTCCCACATTTGGATAACACTGTGTATTTATTGATCTCTTAAAGACAGTCACACTCTAGATAATTTTTGCCAGTAAAAATGTTGGCCTTTTTCTCCTGCTATGATGCAGTCCATAGGTGAAGAAAGCTTTTTTTGTGGTTTCTCTTTTCCACCTTTTTGTAGGACTCTGACAAAAAAATTCCATTTTTTTTCGAGATGGGCTGGAAGTGCACCAGAAACACATCATACTGATTTCCATGAATACCATATTCTGTGTCTTGGAAAGAGCCATGATGACACCTCGACATGCAGAACCTACTTAGGAATATTGCCTTGAGTTGTTAGGACTCAGCAGGAGGGTCTGTGTAACCTTTTAGCTTACCCTGAAAAGCAGAAGGTCCAGTTTGTTTCTTCCCAGTAGTCCAGGGTCAGTAGGGAGTAAGAGGTTTTCTGTATAGTCTCCAGCTTCAAAGGAGAATTGGTGTGAGGCCAAATGCCAAGTGCTTTGGAAATTTCTCCTGGTAGACTAAGGGTTACAGTTTATCTCGAATTATTGCCAAGAGAGGGCAGAGATTCATAAAGGAAGTCTTGATAAGAAGCTCAAATTTAGGGACAGAGTCAAATCCTTAGCTGTAGCTGTTTGGAAACCTATGCTGAGAACAGGAGAGGACTTTCTTGATTTAGCAAGTCTGCTGTTTCCTTAAGATAAATTTGGATTTTTATGTCTTCTAGATGACAGCTGTGAGAATCTTCTGAAGAGCATTTTGAAAGTGGCAGAGCAAGTGTGACCTATGCATACAATTTCCAGTAATATATAGGGCAAAATGAAAATGGGCTTTTTGTGTTAGGTTGTAAGATGCTTTAGCATTAATTCATAATGTATTAAAGTGTTCTCAGAGTGCCTCTGTGTATAGATTGCAAGTTGAATGTCTGACATAAAGAGAAAACTGTCAGATGTGAAAAATAGTTGATGCATGGTCATCAAGAAGAATATTGGGAAAACAGAAAAGCTGGAGCATTCTTAGTGGTTTTCAATTTTTTACATAACCTAGCTCCAACCGATGTGAAATGCGTAAATAAGCTGTAATATCTAGAATAAGAGGGAAAAGATTTTGTTGATATATGGATTATTGGATATTGCTGCTGCAATTTGTAATCTTTATTCATTATTATAAGATACGGACATCCTACTATTTAAGTTTTTTGTTATCAGTGGTGGAAGGCAACAAGGACACGTTGCCAAATTTTAACTTCTCAGATTTAATTGTTTTGTATTTACTGTCAGTCTTAGTGTCTTGTCTTTTTAACAGCTTCAGCTGAAACAGTCATGCTGCTTCTGAGAAGTGTCAGGGAAAACTTTGCTGGGCTAGTGGGGAAAGACTGTGACTATTTCTTTGAGAAACACTGGAGCTCCCTGGGAGCAGGGGTTAGATCTCAAGCAGGATTTATGCCTCTGTCCAGGATTTGCCTTTTGCCAGAGACCTGAACTTTGTAAAGAGGATAATTATTTATGTGTTATTATTTAGAGTTACATTAACAGAACTGCTTTTCTTGGTGTGGCCTGGTCAAGTTACCCTTTGATAGCATGTGGAGTTTTTACCCTTGTTCTGAGCATAAGAAGGATGACAGTGGGCCAATTTCCCAAGAAAAAGTTCACCTTGATTAAACCCAGCAAGACTGGGGAGTCATAGGGAGAAGACAGATCCAAGAGGTAGGAAAGAAGCAATTCACAAAGCAAAAGAAGAGTGTGCAAAGAAGCCTGAAGGTAAAATTCAGAAATAGATACAGAGACTGCTGATGGCTTTAGAGCATAGCAATGGAGAATTTAGACACCATCATAGAAAATGAGCTGCTACAATACTGGGTAGAGTTTATAAACTCTTTCATGCTTTTGCCTAGGTGTTTAGCAAATAAGTGGTCCTCTAAATGTGATTGGGATGGCTCACTGGAAATCAGATGCTGAACTTTTTGTCAGGCTGAAGGGTTGTCCCTTACACCTGATTTAGTTACAAGCAAACTTGCTGTTGCAGGTCACTCTCAGTTCAAACAAGCAGAAATTCAGGCTCTCTACAGAAAAGCATTTCTGCACAAAAAAAGTTAAATGCAAAGCAGTTAAGTCTGAGTCTGGCTTTAACCCTAAGCATAGACTTAAGTATTTTGTCAGGTCCCACGTATGATGCCTGAATCCTTTGCCTTGCCAAAAAGAAGACAGATGAATTGTGTTGTGGTTTTTTTCCTCCCCTCCAACATAAATTTTGAATGTAGCCAGTGTTTCTAATTATTGTCTGGTTACTTTACACAGGTATGTGCCTGATTTATAGAAAGCTCGCTCAGCAGCACGACTGTCATTCAGGATTTGCAGAAACAGCCTTCTATTATTTGGCAGTGGTTTGGTTTCTGAAGGGCAGGCTGTAGACACAAACAAGAGACGTAGCCCTCAGAAACATTCATGCAGCATCCTTCAGGAAGGGAGGGGAGGTTATCCAAGTCTCCATGCTGCTGTACTCATATAAATGCTCCCTCTTTTGTTGCTGCTGGACTCCAAAGAATAAAACCAAAACACAAAGCGAAGGCAGCACCACTGAGCAAATGCCACAGTGTTCCCTTAATCCATGTGGATCAAAAAACATGAACGTTTTGATTCTGTAAAGAATCTTCCTCAGCATGCTGGATTAATCACATGGATTAATAAAACACTGTTGCACTCACTCAGTGGTGCCTCTTCTGCTTTGTGTTTTCTTTTATTATTCTTTGGAGCCCTGCAGGAACAAAAGACGGCGTGTTTATAAGAGTACCATAGGCACTGGGAATTCTATAAACCTCTCCCTCTATAAGGTATGCTTCTTGAATTTTTTCCCCATGGATCATATACTGCGGATTTGTCTGCATACTAAACCCTGTGCTAGTGTCCCTATCTGCCTGAAATACACTCAGTTTAAACCCAAGGTTTTTTCTTTCGTTGTGTTTCTGTTTAGTTCTGCAGAGTGTGGCAGGGAGCACATGTGGAATGCTCTCATCTAGCTGCTTTTGTGGAGCAAACACTTCTGTGTGTCATTTCAGTCACTGGCTGGAGAGTAGAGCTGGTGGGCAGGGGCAGCTTCAGAGAAACACACAATTCTGGCAGCTCTCATGTACAGAAGTGACTCGGCATGTACAGACTCACACTTTTCATTAATATATACTCACACATGAAAATACATGCTAATGTTAGCCTTTGGGAAGCCGTGTGTTAAGCTGCCAGCATCGAACGCTTGACTATTAAACTCTCTCTCTGTACACTGATTGCAGTTCTCTGTATTTTTTTAAATGACCTTTGCTTTCCAAAAAGCATTCTTTTCTGCCTCATAGATGAAGGCTGACCCTTTCCTCTGCTCTAGGCCCCCACTTCTTTTCATCAGTGCAGAACGTAGGATGAGTAGTAATCAATCTTGTATTATAGATAGGTTAAAGGTCTGAAATTTCAGGGTTTAGCAGAGCTAAAATTGAAGCTTTAACCCTTGAAAAGAGGACATACTATGATCCCTGGATGACCCTAGTGGAGTTAATTTCAAAGATGCAAAATAACTTTATTTTTTGTAAGTAGAATATCCTTGAAGATTTTTCATGTGTTTATCAGTCATGGGGTTGGCTATACAGTAATGAAAAAAAAGGGTTCTAATAAAAAATACCTTGAAGGCTTTCTATATTCTGCTCATGACTTGCATATCCATGTTTTATCTACATACATGACTGTGTTTATTGTTATCCACTGTAATTAGAGATTCTGGCCTTTGTCTGTTAGTTCAGTCTCACAGCCATTCTGCCTTTCAGGACACCTGGGTTACATTGAACCTAACAAATTACAGTGTCATGGTCTCTTACAGAAACTTAGCATGCATATGAACTGATACCCTCTATCCTAGGCCTTCTGGAAGATCTGTTCTAAAGGATGTAGGTGCCATAACAAATCAGTCCAGCAGAGTGCTTTTTTCAAACAGCGATTTTCTGTATCCTCTTGGAGGTGGGCGTTTTTTTCCACAGGACCAGGGAAACATCTTTCTCTCACTATTCCTCATTGTTTCTCAGGCTTCCTGAATTCTTTCTGTTCCCACCTCGCTGCCCACACCTTTGTCCCCACACGTGCTGCAGCCCCCGTTCAGGCACCCATTGCCGCAGTGCTGAGTGACTCTCATGTTGCACCCTCCACCTACAGAGCCCTCCAGCCCCGCTGCTCTCAGTCCCACAGCATGCCCTGAACTTCACAGGACACCGGTCTTCAGACTCCTTTTCTCCCTGTGCCACTGTTTCCTTCTGCTAAAACCAACTCTCCCTCCCTCTGCCAGAGAGGGGAGCTTGATTGACTCTAACATTAAACCACCAGTGGCCTGACTTTTTCTTTTCAAATGCTGCTCTGAAAATGAATCTCTTTCAGGCTGATAAGGCAAATTTCAAGCAGCAGGACATCCTGTAGTGAGCTCTGCCTTTACTTTCATAGTATATCTGATTTGCCTAGGATTCTCTTTTTCATAGCCTGCTTTATTCTTAGAGTTTTAGAAATTCTCCTATGAATCGTGTTGCACAATTGATTCATGGTACGTAATCATTTTTCTACCATGGATTGCAGAAATTGTGGCACTTTATTCTGCAATTTTAATTGTGCTGAGCACTTTCTTCATATTTTGTAGACAATAATGTAAAAATATTGTTTGAGACAATTATCTATTGGTGATGAGTGATTCCAGGGTTGTGCAGCATCATTTTCTATAGAAATTCTAAAAGCAGAAAGGGTAATGACATGGTAATGACACAGACTAGTGTCATGTAAGTATCCACTATAAAGCCTTTTACATCTTTCCCTTCATCTCTTAGATGCTGACCAAAGTCCTGTGGTGAAAGGAGAAGCAATGTCGCTGATAAAATGGTAAGACTACTGACATTTGTGATGTGTTGCAAGGGAATCACATACGATATCTGAATAAAGATTGCTACTACTGCCAACATGAGCAACAACTGTAAAGTTGTATTGTTTAAAGTGGGAGCCGTGAGTGCTGCGTACTGCAGGAATGTTTCTTTGTTCAAAGGCATCTCTTATCCACCAAAGTGAAAAAAGCAATTCCCTCCTCCAAGTGTTTGTGTCATAAATGAACCACATATATTCCTTTCTGTTGCTAGATGAGAAGTGTTGACTTTTTAAGAGCAGCTGACGTGCCAACACTCTCCTAAGTGACCAGAGAATTACAGCCTAGGTTTTTGTAGAAGGGATTTTGTGCAAAACTGACTACACAGGTATTCAGCCTGATGAGCAGCTACAGGTTGCAGTTGTGGTGATGATGACTTGGTAAGTGTGGCATGTCCTGGGAAACGCTGTGCAAAGGCTGTCTGCACTCCTCAGCCCTGGTTGCTGGAGTGTTTTGTTCACTTGGGTTGCAGATCGCAGGAGAGATGTAGCACCTATTCTGGAGCAGAAAAGATGATAAGCCTCTTGGCAAATCAGGGAATAGCCTTTAAGAACACGAAATGTTGTTGCAAAGAAGGGAGTAATGCTTTTCTTCCTGTCCATGACTGATAGGGCAAGACATAGTACTTTTAAACTACAGCCTCAGAATTTAGTTTGGATTTTTTTTTTTTTAATGGCAAGGATACATGCTTTGAGTGCTCATAATTTCTCAGAATAACTTTGGTAGAAATCAAGGCTAGGACACATAAAGCTGGTCTGCCTTGGAGCAGGGGTTGGAATAGATGAAGTCTGACCTCCTGTGGTCCTGTACAGATGCATTTAGAAGTGCTCCTCTTGATAGTGTCATCACATTTCCCACCAAGAATGGAGTAGGCATTCTGCCTCTCATCAGGCAAAGCCTCATAAACCCAAGGTTTAATGTTTTGTTGAAAGTTATTTTCTTAATTGACTGCCTTGGGTTAGGTTCTAAATCCATATTTCATCATCTGACTAAGACATCTTTCACAACTGTTGAGTGTTTACCAGTTTACAAAAGACATAAAGGTTTTATTCTAACATATCAAATACATTTCTGGGTGAGCTGGCAGGGGAGTAGTGATATAATTTTTGTTCAATTTTATTATAATAGTAATTTTATGCATCACTGTAGCTGAAAGGGCCAATAGCAAAATCATTGCCCCAGTCCATTCTTGCAGTGTTTTTCTTTGTTCTTGTTACCTGAAATTAAAAGTTAATGTGCTCAAGCACAGAAGAAACAATGTAAGTCAGCTTTAGGTCAGTCGCATCTCCTAAAATTGAAAGGACAGTCCAAGCTGGCTTCACAGGCTCCCAGATTATTTCCAGACGTACTACCTTCTGATTTTTTGTGTGCTACAAAGCTTTTGTCTGCTGGTCCAGGACACTAAGTATGTGGGTTATTTGTGCACTTTTAGTGCCTGTATGCTGAAAGGTCTGCAGATTTTTTACAAAATTCCTACAATCAAAGTTTGCTTCAGCTATCTTGGTTACTTATAAATGAAAGGATAACATAATATGTGCTTTTCACTCTGGCTGTGGAGGATTTGTGCAGCGTTTTGTGACACAGAGAGAGCTGCTCCAGAGCATAGGGCACTTGGTGGGCCAGCAGGGGGAGAGCCCCCATGTACCCAGCAGCAGCCCTGGCCCAAGCTCTGCTCTGCAGAAAACAGGCCAGAAACACCAGTCCAGGGGAGGAAAACAATGTAGCTGCCTGTCTGTAGAGAGATATGGAACAGCTGCAGGACACCAGTGTGGGTTTGTGCCTATTCCTTGAGGAGGCCCATAAGAAAACAGGATAGTGGAAATCAGGAGTTGCTCTGTCTTGTTCCAATAATTTCTCTAGCTGTGTTATTTTCTCTCCCTGGGTTTTAGCTATCTAAAAGTCAGGCAACTAATCTGAGTTATTCTACTTGTCCACACTCTTTTTATATACAGGAGAGAATGATAAACACCTTTTCAGGTGATCCCAGCTCTCTGCTTTAGATATCTACCTTAGAAGGAGGAGCACAGGGCTCTGCCCAGTGACCCTGCATGGCTGTCTTGTCCTTTGTCTTCGGGTGGGTTCTGAAATTGCAGAGAAGTAGCAATGACCATTGCAAGGTCAAACAAGCTTTGGGTATCTGGTTGGGGTGTTTAAAGTTATTGCAGATTGGGATACGGAAAAAAAGATAAGATAAAGGGAGTGAAGAGCCTCAATCTAAGCCACAGGTAAGAGGAGTGTTCCTTTAGTAAAGAAGCAGCCTCACAGCCTTTTACAAGACATGGAAAAATGTGCAGTTGACCACACTGCAAAGGGCCCCTCTTGTTGGAGCAGTGGTTGTTTTCAGTCTAACAGCCAGGACTAGAAAAGCTAATTGCTACAGCCAGGACAGGAAGGGGAGAGTGTGATTTTGTTGGGACTTTGTAGGGAGACGTGTTACAGGAGTAAGGAACCAACCCAGCCTCCTGAAGGGTTGTGGGAAGTTCAAACTGAGGACAAGTAGAACTGGCTGATAATACCAGGTCTGGTTACTGAGAATGCAGATTGTGTATTTAACTGCTTGTGATGTACTTTCACAGGTTTTTATGTTTTTGAGAGTCAGCCCACCATTGTGTAGGATGAGAAGTATGATGAAAACCTAATGCAATGTGCCTTTCTTCCCTTGCAAGTCATAACAATAGTACTTATTAAATTGAGATATTACACAAAAACATCTCTTAGACATCTTGTAGAAATCTTGACAATAACATCAAGAGGTTATTTTATATGAAGAGCATGAAATCCTGTCAGTATGATCAAACTAATAAAAACTGATGCAATTTTTCAAGAGTTGTTCATAGCAGATGTGCAAGCATCCTGTATCCAGCTTCAGTGATTCATGTGGTCCTGAGCTCTACAACCATTTGTTGATGGTGACAACAAGTAATGACGAGGAGGAGCTTTTTCAGGCCCTGATTAAAGAATTTTTAAGTGCTTTTAAGAATGCGTTGAGTTGTATTCTTTTCCAGGAGAGTATTTGAATGGGATTTAATCCTATGCTCAAGCACTTTTTCTGAAAGTGGTTGTCTTCTGGAATCAACTTTCATTTCCATTTGTGGTCTAGTGACAGCCCCCACCTGGGTTTGAAATGAGGTCATTTGGCCTGAAAGGTGGGGGTAAAGGTATCTAAGTAGCTTTCATGGAGACTTATTCTGTTGCCTATAGCTACTTTCATCTTAAATAAGGAAGTGTGGCATGTTTGTATTCACAAATCCCGTTGTGCAATGTTCTGTCTCAATTGGGGCTGTCTGTGTCTCCATATTAATTCTCAGGGCAGCTGCAATTTCCTCCATTTCATGCAAATTAGCTTCAGCCTTAAAGCTCCTGGCAGGTCGCCAGCATAGCCCTCTTTGGCAAAATTTGGATTCATCAGAGGAAGGGTATTAGCCTTTTCGCTTTAAAGGCCTTTGTTTAGGCAAATATTTCACTATTTTAAAGGCAAATACTTAAGAAAATCTCTATCTTTTAGCTAGATGCATTCTTTAACCACTAGAACAGTCCTAAAGATAGTTAAGTAAACCACAAATAACTAAAATAATGGTATACATTCTTACTGCTTATCTTGAACGTTGCTATAAATGCCACTGCACCAGTGCCATTAAAATGCATGTCAGGAATTTTCCTTGGCTGCCTCTATGCAGTCTTTTAAGATCATTTAACTACATAATGACTTTTAAAGATATTCTTTTTGAAATGGAAGGGCCTTTTTTCAAAGCCAACTGAAAAAGGTATTCCACAGATTTTCAATGCAATATCTTAATTCCATCTCTCTGACTTTTTTTAAAAGTTAAACTTTTTAGTTTGCACAATTATTTTGTGGTTTTGTGTGTTCTACAATTATTCTGAGAATATTTTTGCATTTTATATCATTATGAATACTCTCAGTTTTTAATTTTTTTTCTGTAAAGATAATAATGGTACTTAATTCTTCCTCCTTCTATTCTTTTCACAAGAATAACATTTCATAGATTTTCCAGGAACCCATTATTTAAATTCTAGTTTTACCTGAACACTGATAATAAAATAGCATGAAAGGTTCTGGGTTCATGGTGTGACACTGGTTTTGAATTTAATTAGGTAGAAAATAAGATTTATCTTTTCCAGATATCCCTGCCATACAGTTTCTTGACTGTTAAGATTCAAGATGTGTTTGTCCTGTTTCATCCCTCATCAATAGAAGTAGAAATCCTGCAGGAGAAAAACGGATCTGTGGTTCCACTTGTGCAAAAGTGTTATTTTTACCTGGTACTCAAACCCTCTAAGGCATAGTGGAGTTCCACAGATATTACCAAAGCCACCTTCTCAACACTCTGATTATCACTGCAATGACTGACTTTTCTCTCTCTTATTACTGTTGCCATGCAAGATGATAGGACCCTGGTCTGTTTGTGACAACTGAAGTGTTCTCCATGGCTAGTATTCAGAAAAATATCACCATATTTGTAATCTAGTAACTGGAGGAACTTTGCAACTGTCTCCCTCCTTGTTCCTGTAGGTGTTAAACAAACCCTCATAAAAGCTCCTGGTTGTTAGACCATCTATCATTTTATGCACTTTGATCATATCTGTTGTTACCTCCTCTCAAAGATAAACTGTGACAATCATTTCAGGTTTTTTTATTCTGTGGCCTTCTCTGAGTCTCTGTAGTTTCCTAAAGTCCCCGGTCAGCCATGGAGAGCTCTCTGCACACAGGAGTGAAGGCACCTACTCTGCCTTGAGATTATCCTGGGTGGTAGAATATATAGATATTCGTTCTTTGGGGATGGATTGAAATTTTGAGAGTAATACAGGAAAGCATGGTTTTTGTTCAGCAAAACAGGGTTAGCTTTTGTAGCTGCTGTAGCTCATCTTCTGGTTGGATGCTTTATGTGGTTGGATTTTTAGAAAAATTTTGGTGACAATGGGCAGAGGGTAGTTTTATTTGTGCTGTTTTACTTGTGCTGGAAAACTGGTTGTGTCATAAAGTGAAGAGATAAACATACCAGCTTTTTAGGGGCACTGAAATACCCCTTGTGACCAGTCACAGCCAGCAGCTGTTACACCCACAAGGTGATGGATGTCTCTCCTTGAACAATTTAAAAGAGGCTGAAAACGTTTGTTGTGTTACTGGAAATCTTGTAACTCTAAGAAGCATACTTTTGTCTGAACAAAGGAAGAATTTGATTGGAAGTACTGTCTCAACCAAAATCAAAGCTGGCAGATCATAAACTCTTAGAAGGTTCGCTGTCTTTAAATCATAATATGTGTTTTAAAATGGATATTTGCTTACCAGGCAAATGATTTTACACGGAATTAGGTAATGTCATGGGTACAAATGGTATCACTTTGATTACAAAGAATCAGAAGTCCATTTTAATAAAATACAGAAGTTCTGAAACACAATTGTTGATGTGGTTTCTCGATTTGTTTTGTGTATGTAAAAATCCTACTAATTTAAATCCTATTAATGTAAAGAATTAAATAATTGCCTAATGTTTTTTGTTATTATGCATGTCTATTGGTACATCTATTGGTACAACTAACCTTTATTTTGAATGCTGGGAATTTTCACAGTACAAATAGTCCCCCAGCTAATTCCTGATTAGGGTGGAGTTCCAAGGCATTTTGGTTTTTTTTAAGTTACTTTTTTAAGTTACATTTTTTTTGACACAACTTTTCTATGTTGTGAGGCACGGGGGAGGATGTGGTAGAAGCAGTTTGAAGGCAGCAGCACAAACAAGCACAGAGTACAGGAGTGTCTTAAACCTGCTTTGCCTGCAGGTTTGAGAGTCATGAAACTGTATCCTGGAGTTTGATCTAAATCAGTCTCAAGCCTGGCCTGGCTACTGGACCAGAGCTCCATACCAGAGTCCTGGCACGCCAGCTCTTGTTGTGTAAGATAATCCTACTCTGTGTTCTTTGTATCTCATTGCTACTCATTCATCAAAATTAAAATACTGTCCCCAGAATGTCCAAAGGACTCAAATCCACTGAAAGAAGCTGGTCATGTCTATAAAATGTGAGTGTTTGCCATAGGAAGTGCTACCAAGGAGGCTTGTGGAATCATTTATATTACATTGATAATTCTGCTGTCCTTTTCTCCTGTAAATTTTAGACTCCTGCAGGTACTAAATTTTACTTTTCAATAGGCAATACCACTATTTGAACTAAACAGGGTGAACTCTTTCCTTTACTGTCAGTTATCAGCAAGATTTAGTGGAACATTTGGCTGTCAGATGATAATTTCTTGTTTTGATACTCTCACACAAATTAAATGGGACACTCAGTGCTTGAGACTGCACCACATGGAGTTAAATCTGTAACC
This sequence comes from Daphoenositta chrysoptera, assembly GCA_013397915.1. Lineage (NCBI taxonomy): Eukaryota > Metazoa > Chordata > Aves > Passeriformes > Daphoenositta > Daphoenositta chrysoptera. The sequence continues at coordinate 733,548 of VZRO01008598.1, forward strand.
ACGTGCTGTTAATAAAAATGTAAGAAAACCAAAAACCATCAGCACTGTGCATTGTGCTAGCTGTGTCCAAAATTAGTCTTGGGGAAAAACTGCCTGATTAATGGTCAGGCTTAACACGTGGTAAAATAACAGATTTTAAAACCTGCCTACTAATCAGATCTGGGAAGTGAGGTCACACACATGTGTACTTTGTGGTCCAATTGACTTCTGCTTGCTCCTGGGTTATTCATACAGCCAAAAAGATGTTTTGGGGAGACAGCTGGGTGCCATTGATACAGTGGTCCCACTGGGCTGTGTGGTGCAGAAAGCATGAATGGCTTGCCCAAAGTTTGCCAGTGACAGCAACAGGATCTGATCAGGGATCACACTCTACACCTGGCTCTGTGCCTTTCACCACTGAACCTACATGAAGGAAACTGAGGTGTCTTGGCAACCTCTACTGTTCCCTCTCTTCTGGAGAATAGCTTTAATCTAAGGTGTTATAATTGGGATGAATGTTAAAACGTCTCTACATACACAACATATATGCCAGAGTTATCCCCAAGACAGGTGGTTGTTTCCTAACAAGTCTATTTGAAAACAGTTGTTTTTATTTAAAAATATCTCTGGGCTGCATTTGGAACTCTCTTTATGACAGGCAAGAGCCAGAACCGTCAGCTTTCCTGAATGTGATCATCAGTTTATGAGGCGTGCACAATATGGGGATATATCCTACACAAGAATGTAGGGAAGATCTCTTTTTAATTAGAGGGCTAGGAAAAAAATCACTTCAAGGAGCAAAGTGTACTTAGAGGTCTTAGCTGAGCTTTTAAGTCCATTTGATGGAACCATCAGACGTATTTACCAGCCTTGGTCCTTGGAGGTGGGTGTTTGCTCAGAGGTCTGGGACTGACTGCTCAAGGGGCTTGCACACTGCAGGTACTCAGTATAAATTCATATGCATCAAGCCCTCAGACAAAAAGAAGTGTGGAGGAACCTGTGTCCTGGGTATTTACACAATGCACCTCAATTGCCCGAGAACAGAGGACCTCTGTTTGAGAGCTTTGCATTGCCGATCCTTTACGTGGCTGGAATTGATCATTTTAAGAAAGGGAGCGGCAAGATGAGAGGAGTGGGTTGGTTTAGTGCAAAGTTCCTTTAGTGTTTGAGGAATGGAGAAATTTGGATGAATTGCACTTTTCAGCCACGACTTGCTGCCATCCATCTCTCAGTTCCTTAAGAGTAACTGGGGTTTTTGCAGCGAGTGCAGCTTGCTGCCAGAAAATCTCAACTTTTGTTAATGTATAGGCATTCATCATCTGCTGTTCATTAACACACATATTGCTAATGCCTGGCAATGGAGCGAACATTTTTCTAGAGTGGGGTCGAAAAACTAATTATTCACCATATGGTGGCCGGCTCAGCAACAATTGCTGAAGCCATGGAAGCAAAAGGAAGTTGGCTGGTTGATTTCTTTGGACAGTTTGCACAGTGATGACTCTCTTGACACATGCCATTCATGTGGCCGCTGCATAACAGATGGGCTAAGGCTGGGAACTGTGGAAAAATCATGGCAGAGATCTGGTGGCAGCCTCTGTCTTTTTATCCTTCAGAATGACTTTGGGTCACATGGGCTGTGAAAATAACAAGTAGGGGATTGTGCTCTAAGGATTTCCCTGCTTCTTTCATAAAGCCACAGCGTAATTTTGACTGCCTTTTCGTATTTTGTTTATTAAAGGGATCAGGGTTTTAGATGAAAGAGATTACTTGGTTTGTGGTAGGGGGCTGTGCTGTGCCCATGACACTCAGCTCATTGTTAGCAGGAAAAATGCTGGCAGTTTGATAAGGGATAAGAAAATGGAGGGGGTTTAAATTAAAATTTAAATTACTCCTTATTTGTTCTTTTCTCATTTGTAAATCTCACATAGGCAAGTTTAGATAAGAGCTGTTTTAGATTCAGAATACTCAAACCTGAAATGAGTTAGTGTTTTTTTCCAGAGGAGCTTAGTATGAGAGGCTAAGATTAATTTGAGCATGCTGCCTTTGCAACTTGTGTGCTTTCTGGATTTCATATTATCCAGACAGTGCCTGAATGGGGAAGGCACTGAAAGTTTCCATGCAGAGATTTGTTGAGCTTTATTGTCACTCAAAATTAAATCAGGTGGGTTTGAACTATCTGCAAATTAAATTTTAATTGATTACAGCAAATTGTGTCAGTTGAGAATTTTCTCATGTCTTCTTTCACAGGAGTTTGGAAGAAGAGTTGACAAGCAATGAAAGTATTGCCAGATCCCTTCTGAAGCTGCACAGCCTTCCCAGAGGGATGCTGGTAATACTGGTAGCAGAACACAGAGAATGGGAAAGCAAAAGTGAAGTGAAAGACTGCATGAAGGAGATCTTGCAGGTGAACCATTCACAGTCGTTTGGGATTTGGGTCCATCTTGTCAGGAGCAGCACACAAAGTTTCTCAGGTGAAATGGGACATGTGAGTTCTTGGTTCAGGATTATTGTTATGTAAGCATTTATTATGATCATATTTTACATCCACAGGACCTCCTTTCCCCCAGCTCTCCCACCCTCTTCCCCCTCTCTCCAAAAATAAAAGCAGGAAGAAATTAAGATCTCTTACAAAGCAAACTTCAAGCAATATTTTACAATACACTGGGTTTGAAATTTCTCTTTATAAGCAGAAAGGCTCATGTGTGCAAGTACACAGAGGAGAGACTGAGCAAAAAGAAAATAACGTGTTTTTATCTTGAATTATCCTGTTGCTAATTTCTGCAGGTGAGGCAGTAAATTGAACTAGTTTTCATTATTTCATGATACTCTCCCAAAGGTGAGCAGGGGAACACATTTTACAGGCTCTATCTCCTTTGAGAAGAGGAAGTTCACTAGTCCACAATGCTTCCAGAAGTGATTATTTCTCCTGAAGAAAGGAGTAAGCCAGTGTGTTTTATGTGATGAACCTCCTAATCAGCCTTTCCCCCCTGCAGTGTTCTGAGCAAGCACAACGTGAGGATATGCAGCATTTCCCTTGGTCCTGTCATGCATTACCTGCATTTCTGAGCTCTTTTGATCTCCTTGGTTCATGGTGGCTGCTCTTTCACTCGGTCAGTGCATATCCCACTTCTCCTCAGTGACATCCCTATCTCTGTTAAAGACAAGGAATACTTCTGTTTTTAGCAAGAAGTCAGTCCAGCAGAAGATTAGGACCATTATCCAGCAGATGCTGCAGAAAATCTGTGTCTCAGTGCACTGCCAGTGTTAGACTGCTAAAGAGAGGGCTGGATTTTCAGATCACTGCTTCTCTTCAGCCTTTGGAGGTCATGCCCAAACCCCCAGTGCCTCTTCAGGTGTTGCTCCATGTGAGCTCCACATGGTGCCCATCTGAGGCTGCAGAGTTCCCTGCTCACCTGGCTGGAAAATGTCCCTCAGATTTTGGGTAGAGGTTTGAAAAGAATTCTAATAATTGGAATTTATGAACTTGAATGCCTGCCAGATGTAATGGCCGAGTCTCTTTTTCCATGAGAAAAATCCATAAGCAGATAAATGATTATTAGGAAAATTCAACAGAATTCCTAAAGCCTCAGGTGAGGTGTTAAAGGCATTTTGCAGAATCGAAAAGAGGAGAAAGTGGCATGAAAATGTGTCTTTATATACAATTACACTTAAACATGCAATATATGTGCATACACACTGCTGTGCCATTTTCCAGACATGAAGATATGCAAGAATAGCAAAATAATTTATTTTAAAAATAAAAGGTACATGTTAACAGCATTGTGTCACAAAGAGCAAAGGTAAGGAACCTGAGTGTAAAAGCAGTCTTTTTTTAGAACACCACATGTTGTCCTAACACAAGGGTGGAAAAAACATTACAAGCCACTTTCTTCATAAAGTGCTTCTAATCCGAAAGATGCTTTTGAAGTGATTTCCCCATGCACAACTTTGTCTGTTCTTAGACTCTTTCCTGGGTATTTTATTAAAAGTATGTTATATTCTTTCTTACAGTGCATTTAGTGAATTGTAATCTGTTCCTCATCTGCTTTTGAAATACATTAAGCATGCAAGGCAATCTTTAGACTTTAAAATCTCAAGAATGGTTTGGAATGAACAAGGTAAACAGCCCAAGTATCTGTGTCCTAGATTATGTTCCAGTTGCAAAAGACATAAATGAGTTCATCTCTGTGTTAACAGCTAATGAGATTTCAAATGATACATTTTTTATTTCGCATTCAGCTGGAATACTACACATTGTGGGAAAGACAGGATTTAATATTTTGACTGTTTTGCTTGAAGTGCTCAGAAGATTGGAATTTGGCAGAAATATTCCTGAAATCAAAATTTGCTGTTGATCAGGTTCCTACATAAATTAGAGATGGGGATGAGCTGTACAACATTTCTTTGTGTGAAAATAAATTTTTTTCTGTGCTTTGATACTTCGGCTGTTCATGGTACAGTTTTGGGTCTAAACTTTGTTTCACAAGAACATTGTCAAAGTGTTCAGATGATGATACATGAGCATAACATTTTGCTTTACGAATGAAGACGAGTGGTAGGAAAAAGTTTTGAAGTTTTTAAAATTGAACTAAATTCCAAATATCCAGGTATTGAAATACAGGGTTTAATTTTTGGCTAGCACCTTCTTGTGCAACCAGCAAGAGAAGACCTTTGAAACCCCAGATATCATGAAAAGTTTTCTTTTTGTGTCAAGGCACAAGATCTGCCATGCCCTTCATACTAGGAACAGGTGAATACTTGCCTGGCAAGAAAAAAAAGTCTCTATAAAATGTCAAAAATTTTGGTTACAGAGCAGTGCAGCCACTTCTGGCTAAGCCCTGTAGCCCAGACTTTTCTAATTTATCCAATTCTCCTAAATCATGGCACAGTTCTTCGCTGAGCTGATGGACTCACATGTTTGGATAGGATGTACTGTTTATTGTGTTGCTAGGGTAAAATGCAACTCACTTTAAGAACAGCTGAATTGTATTGCTCTCATCCTTGTTTAATACACATCTTATGTAGATTATATAAACCAAATTGGCTTAAATGGGAGATTAATGATGGCTGTGTGGTGGTTGTATGGTACTAATATCTGTTAGGTTTTGTATTTAAAATCTTGCTACATGTATTTTTTCTAAGTCCATTCACATAGAGAGTGATGAGAAATCCTTACTCAGAATATAGGAATTTTTTTCTGACAAAACATATTAAATGCTTTTTGAATTAGCCTTGTTTCAGCTTTGTCAGCCTTGTTTGCTAATCATCACAAATGTTTATTGCATGTTTTGGCTTTGCTACCATCTCCAACATGATGAAGTGGGCCATGAACTCAATATAGTTTGGGAAATACTCTGCTGCCATTCTCCTGTCACACATTAACAGTTTCACGGTCATAAGCAATGAAAAGAGAAAAAAGAAAATTGTTATTTCTGTATTTCCCTCTATTTTATTTACATTGTAATTTTTTTTCTCCAGCAGTTATGTTCAAGCAGATTGTTTAAATGGGAGATTAAGCAAGGACTTTACAGCCCTTTTTTGGCAATCTCAGGCAAAACTTGTATCCATCTCTCAGAGAGCAATTCAATCTGAATTTTATTTTCATTGGATTGGGGTTGGAGAGCTGTTAGTTATCAGTTTTCTCAGAAGAAAATTTATCACAAAACTAACACTAACCACTGAATTTCAGAAGGTCAGAAGAGACCTCAGGGTGTCTGGGAGCCCCCAGTGAAGCCATAGTAGTGTTGTATTATATTATATTATGTTATGTTATGTTATGTTATGTTATGTTATATTTGTACATATTATATGCATAAAATATACAATTATATAATTGATATATAACATAATATATCACTTGTATATTATTCCTGGCTAACGTGTCTCATGGGCTTGTGGAGGCCTGCAGAGGTGGGGGTCTCTGCAACCCCCTATTGTTAGGCATTGTACAGGCAGTGTACCCCATTGCATTTATCCTCCTTTCATGGCACTGTTTCATGGGTTTGCTGCTGCCCTTGAGGGTGGTTTAACTGGGAGCCCTGCAAGGCTTTGGAGTTGCAGGTAGCAGAGTCTGGCAGTCAGAGCTCAGANGAATTATATACTTGATATATAACATAATATATCATTTACATACTTGTATATTATTCCTGGCTAACGTGTCTCATGGGCTTGTGGAGGCCTGCAGAGGTGGGGGTCTCTGCAACCCCCTATTGTTAGGCATTGTACAGGCAGTGTACCCCATTGCATTTATCCTCCTTTCATGGCACTGTTTCATGGGTTTGCTGCTGCCCTTGAGGGTGGTTTAACTGGGAGCCCTGCAAGGCTTTGGAGTTGCAGGTAGCAGAGTCTGGCAGTCAGAGCTCAGAGCAGGCTAATTCAGATTAGCAGAAGCACAGTGGGGATGTTTCTTCTACTCAAATAAGGTTAATCCCATTACGGTGCTGTCAATCCTTCAGTGGTCTCATAAACAAACCCATGCTCACCCTAATGCCACCAAATCACTTGCTTCTTTTTTGAACTGGTCACCTTTATACATATTTCATTTGATGTCTGTGTCAGCCCCAGCTTTTTGTATCACCTGTCAAGTATACCTAAAGAAGATGGATGATAAACAGGTCTTGTGGTTTTCTTCTATTTGCCAGGGAGTGTGCCATACCATTCCATTTACAGTAACACTCTCTGCATTTTCCAAAGACTGTATGATGAATTAGCCATGGATATAAGACCAGCTTATGCTGTGTGACTCTTAGTGATCACGTGCTCCAGTGTTGTTGGAAGTTGATAAAAACAAAAGCAGAAAGACTGGGGAGCAGACTTCTGTATGATAAGAGGAAGGGATGTAAAAAAAAAAGTCAGATGCTTTTACAAATAGCAGGAGTGTAGATCTATATATATGTCCACCAATTAAATAGAAGTGCTTATGGTAGGTTGATTTTATTTATTGTGTAGATAAACTTGCTAAACACATGTTGGACACTGGTATTAACAAAAATGACAGAAGGATAGCAGGGGCAAAAGCAGGGGTGTATTAAATTTCCTTATGGCCTAAATGTTAGTGGTACCTACATGGCCCAGCAGAATGAGAATCTAAGATTTGTGGTCTGCATGTTTCACATATAAAAAGATTCAGTTTTGGTCCATCACAGTTCAGCCAACAAACATCTTTTTTTCTTTCCTCCGTGTAGCTTAGTTCTCATGCACACTTACAACACTCAGTCCTACAAACTACATGTATGGACAGACACAAGCATGTAGGTTTCATAAGTATCAATAAATTCTGAGCTTAATGGTATAACTATGTGATATGGCTGCAGTTGCGAGACAGGAACCAAATTTTCTCTGGTCACTTAATGCAGATGACAATTTTCCATAATCCAAATGCTGTTTCTGGCACTTACCATCTCCTAGGGAAATCCTTGTGAGCTATGCTGTAGGGAAAAAACCCCAAAATGAACCAGAAGCCTAAAGAAAATAATTATTTTGAAGGAAACAAATACTTCCTCCCTATCCTACTAATGAAAAATTTACATGCTTTTGTTCTTTTCAAAATATATGAGGTTTTTTTGGAGGGAGAAATTTATTGATCTCAAAAAATTAGGAGATGTATGTTTACAGCAGGGATGTGTGGACGTAGTGGCTCTTCTGTGTAGTTATCTAATTTTTGTTCTGAGAATGTTACACGACGTCAGGCACTCACTAATCCAGCAAAGGGCCAACTGCAAAAGCAAATTCCAGCTTTTAACATGCAATCAGTTCTGTGGCTCAAACAGGGCAGTAGCTTATGCCTAGATTTGTTTTCCATGCACATTTGTCTCTTTGGCTGCCCCTTCAGTCTTTGAACAAGTGCTGTTTTGCAGTCAATGGAGAATCTGACCCAATCATTCTCATAGTATTAGAAATATTTGTTGCATGGGACGTTTGGGTTTGCATCTGGGTTTTTATTAATGTGGCCTGAGTGAAAGCCTCTTGTATGGTTGTGTTATTTGACTGGCAGGTGGGTGTCCACCTGAAATGTAGGTGGGAGCCTTGTTTGGGGTGGCAGGGACCTCTGACCTCTGCTTGCAGCCACGGACTGTGGGATGAGCTTTCACCAGGGGTGGATTGAGAAGGTACTGACCAAACCTGTCCTTTGTTCCTGGCAGGCACCAAGGGAGGTAAGAACAGTAATGACCAGGAGCGACGTATCTGCTTTAGGAGAGAGCTTTTGGGAACAGGGAGCCGTAAGAAAAGTCTTTGAGAATCATTTCTGGACTCAGGGAGCTGAGCCATGCATCGAGGGGCTTTGTCACAGTGGTAGGCACTTATCTGCTGCCACACCAGCACTGCTAGGGAAGCCTCCAGGAGCCCCACTGCTGCAGCTGGAGGGGCTCAGGACATCAGCCAGGTTCAGCCTTACACAAAATGCTTGTGAGCATTCCAGTTGTTCCTCTTCATTGTTCCACTGTTAAATAAATAATCTTACCAAATTTAAAAGAAAAAGGAAATTTTACAGAAATTTAATATTCAGATTTTCCTTTTGAATATGTATCTGTACAATTCTGTTGTGCACTGAGCAGTTATTAAAACCAAAGTGACCAGTAAATAATATTTCTGGCTTCTGTTTAGTGGGGCAGAAAATGATTGGGAAGCCAGTATTTGTTCAGTGAACAAAGGAGTCAAACTATTTAATTTACCTAAATGAATGAACACCGATAATGGAATTTTCCTGTCATCTATTAATTTTACTAAACAGATCTCTAAAAATGATTGAAACAGTTTTGTCCCTTCCATGCCATCTAAGGTTCAGACTGTGAATGTCATATACTGAGAAACAGTTGATGATATAAGTAATGTGACTGGCATTTAATTGGTGTAACCTCACTGACATTATTTTCACAACTACCGAAGGATCAGTCAAAGATTTTAGCCTGCTGCATTATATCCTTTTAATTTCAATTTTTGCACTCTTTCACAAGTGAACAGTGTAACAACGAGCCTCAAAATCAGAGCGTTGCTGACTACCCATTAGTAGTTAGTCAATACAAGAGCTACTGTGGAGCTCTAACTTACAACAAGAACTGCTGTTCAGCCTAATTATTATGGATTATTAGATTAATTTTTTTAATTGAGTAGCCTAATTAAAGTAGCCCCCCTACTAGCATTTAGGAAGACTCTATCTATTATCTTGCATTCTTTCTCCACTGCCCCTGTGCAGAATTGCTGAGGAGGAGGAGAAGAACTGTTCAAAGTGGTCGCTGCACTTGTATCAGTTGCCAGCTTGGAGGCATATTCTGAAAACACCATGTTTTGACAGATTTTTTTAAAGCATTTTGCCCCCTGTTTTGGAGATGATGGATGTGCCGTACAGACGACCTTAACACACGGCCGCACGCTAATATTCAGAACCCTGCTTTTGTTTGTCTGCAACAAAGGCTGTCATTAAAAAAGCTGAGTTTGCCAATATGCCCCCCTGTTCCAGAGCTGGACCCTTCCTGATTGGGCACCGGGAAGCATCGTGTGCCTTTGACTGAAATGACATGGAAGATGTATGGTCTGAGTGCTGTCCTCAGCACCACTGCTGTGATGCGAAGAAAACCACGCTGACCCAAACAGACCTGTGCTCAAACAATGGCACACCAAACCAAGACAACACATTGGGAAGAAAAATGCTTGTAAACTGTGTGTGCTGGAAGATGTATTGGCCAGGCGGCCATAGGGCAATCTTTGAACTATTGAAATCTTTAGAAATATTGTTTAGTTCTTGAAGAATACTTACAAACCTAATTAATCAAGCATAGATGGTTATTTTCACTCTTTACATACTGCTGCATTTTGGGACAAGAATAGGGCTGTCACATTTATTTTGCTGACCACTTCCCAGGTGCTTGCTGGCAAAAACAGGGTTTCAAAATACATTTCCACAGCAATCCTCAAATAACAGACACAAGAGATCTCCTGGCCTTCTCCTAAACCTTAATATGCTTCAAAACTTCCCGAGTGTTTCCATTTTTCAGTTTGTGTATGTCTTAGACTATGACATTTCATTTTCTTTTTGGTTTGACATCACCAGAACAGTATTTTAAACCTGACTGAAATCAATGAGTGATGGAACAGCTAATGGCATAATTTTAATGTCAAATCAATTGTATATGTTCCTCTCAAGAGATGCGTGGATAAGAAGTTCCGTATAAGACCTGTTATTACTGGTTTTTTTCTTAAAGCTTCTACTACAGTCTTGTGGAAGCTCCTGGGAAATGCTCTTAACCATGAATTCCTCTTGAATTGCACGTAAGCTAAGGACTTAAATCTCTGACCAAAACTCTGATTCTTTGGTTCCACCATCCTACTGATTTCTAAATTCTGGTATCTCTGCATTTAGATTATTGTTTTTCTAATAAATGTTTGCTGGTTTCAATTTTTTTTTACATGGCCAAATGTGTGGCCAAAGCTGGCTAAAATACTTAAAATAAGTAACACCTCTTTTAAAATTATTTTTTAAAGTTATCATTATCTTCAGTCAGCCTAGAAACTAATTTGTACAGGCAGTAAACAATTTATGAAAATGTTAAAAACTTTAAAATTTACCTTAAGCTAAAATATATAGCAAGAACCATAAAATATTGCCTCTTGTTATAATTAAAATCACTGAAACAGAATCTTAATAGTTTATTTTCAATTATTTAAACAAATGGAATACAAATTATTATTTTATACATATTTTAATGTAATATATAGTAGTGTATTTTATTGTATTGTAATATAATGTAATAGCATATTATATCACACCCAACATGGAGTGATTCCTAGGGTTGTCCTGTGCCAGGAGGTAGACTTCAGTGATCCTTGTGAGTTCCTTCCAACTCAGGATATTTTATGATTCTATAATTATAATATTGTAATTTAATACAAATTACTATTCTTACATGCATTTTAACATAATAATCACACGAATATGTTCAGGTGGTCTGCTCAAATAAGTTATCATTTGAAAGAAAAGATATTTTAATTATAATCTTGGCCTTGACTTTAAATGAAGTCAGGGTTAAAAGCATGTGTTCGAACTGCCTTCAGAGGTAATACTTTCCTGATTAAGAGATTACTTACTACAGGAATGGGAATCCTTAAGCACATTCTTCATTGTATTTGAAGGCAATGCAGTGAGATATGCCCAGAAAATATGGAACTGTTGAACTCACTCAGGAACTTTTCTGCAATTCTACGTGCACATAGTGATTAATATAAATTGCATGTTTGCTATGCCCTTTTTTTAAAGCCCTGTTTGTAGCCTACCCCCCTAGTAAGATAATGTGTGTATGTTTAACATAATAAACTGTACAAAAGCATGTCCCTCCCAGTCAGGCTTGAGGTGGTGTGGGAAAATATTCAGCCGTTGCTTGTCAAGGTCTAGTGCACAGGAGACAGGAGTGTTCACTGCTAGAGATCTTCACATTTTCACAAATGAGTTGAAGTAAGCCACACAAACCCCCTGTTTTGATCAGGCTTGAAACACTGAACTCATCCAAAATTAAAAGCAAATAGAAGAAGCGACAGACTGGGTAGGGAGTTAAACTGTTGGCAGCAAATGGTCTAAATAAAGAGAAGGCAAATTAAATGAAGAACATATGTAATCTATGATTCTGTCTGGATCTTCAGGGTTTCTGCATACGACCTGACTATTAAGTAAGGATAGCTGTGTGGATAAATGGGCTAATCTTAAACGTTCTGAGCTGCTGGATTCAAACAGGCACCATTTCTCTTTCCCGCCACCTCTTGGCATTTAGAAGTTCGGGATCTTTATAAATACTGGAAAGACAGTGTTTTAATGTGAAAGGAAAGATAGGTGGTGGGTTACTAATTTTAACTTGGTGGTTGTTGCTTTGCTGTATGATGTTTGGGTTTTTTTTCTCCATCTGTTTCAGTCTGTTTTAGAGGAGATGACAAACGAGTTGTGACATCGTGGCATTTCCAAGTCACCCCAGTCCAGGGGGGCTTCCCTACCAGCCTGAGGACAAGGAAGGAGCCAAATCTCCTTATACCCTGTGGGCCAACACAGGAACTGGATGAAAATGCTGTTGCATTTGGTGCAACTGCAAAGCTTCAGGAGGCTGTGGCTTGGTGAGAGCAGAGGTGAGCTGCTCCCGGGGCTGCAGCAGGGCATTGCCCAGGTTAGTCCTCTGTGAGAGAGAGCATCTGCTGGGCCAGGGACGTATTGGTTCTCTGTTATCTCCCTCCTCCTCCCCTGAATGGACTCATTTGCTCTCTCAATTTCATCTTTAGCAGCACCAAAACAAGCCTGTTTGAGATTTCTTTATATCAGCTAATATTCTGTAGCATATTTCAGATATCAGTAACCCCATTCACCACATTTTAAATGCAAATGAAAGACCTATCTTTAGACTGAATTTTCCAAAGCTCTCCCTTTCCTCCAACATCAATTTAAATACTGATTACACTGGAAAATGAAAATTTCTATCATAAGAAAGCTTATATTGAGGTTAATGCAAAAGAAGAGGAACTGAGCTATAACCCTCAACAGTTTAATTGTGAGATGTTACTCTGGCTGTTCAATGGCATAAGATGTTCAGGTCCCGGTGATCTTATGAGTCAAATGAGGCTTTGGTCACCATCTCAGTGTATCTACCTTGAGGTAAGGATGGAGGTGACTTTCTGGCCCCACTATTGTAGGAAGACCCTCTTCCTTTGTGTCAGGTGGTCTACAGGCACCATTTCATCTGCCTCCACCACTCACAAACCTTCTGCCAGCACCGTTCCACAGGCTTTATGTATTTCTCTATCCCTGCAGTGAGAATAATAAGTCTTTGTTTCTTTGTGTGTGTCTATATGTCATAGTTGCTGAGCTAAATCCTCAGTTAAGTTTATTTTCCCATAAATTTTCTTCACTTTTGCAGCGTTTGCCAGTGTCCTCTCAGCCACAGGTGAGGAAGGGGGCAGGAGCAGCATCCAAACCTGCCAACCTGAGCATCATACAGTCTGTGTGTCTGGGTGGCCAAGGGTGGTGGCACTGCTGGCAGCCCCAGAAGCCCCAGTTTCCATGGCACTGAAGACATTCTCCAGCCTTTTTCATATTCCACAAAAAAAAATGCTCGGGGCAAACACCTTCTTTCGCAGAAATTTGGCATGACCGTCTCCTTCGCTGCTTGCCTGTTCTTCCACCCATCTTCCCACAAAGAGGTTAATAAATGTTTACTTTTTTTCTTGTTTCCATATGGTTTGTTCACAGGCTTTTGCTTGTGTGTGTATGAATGCTCACTTGCATTGACTGCTGTGAGGGAATTGTTCTACTAATGCTGGCCATCTTCAAATCAATGCCTGCACATAACAACAGAAAGTGCCTCAGATGTAGTGGTTTCCACAGGACTATTGTTAGGCCTTTGTTAAGCATTTTTGAACCTAATAAATAATGTCAAAAGTCTCTATCCTAGCCAAAAATGTTCCCTTTGAAACAGTTCTAATAGTATTTTTGTTCTGCAATGTCTCCCAGTGTTGTGAAGAATTTGTGCCTCACAATAGGAATCTGGTATATCGCGTGCCGCTTTGATTTTTTTTTAAATTTATTTTAACATGTGAACCTTTCTTTCCTGAGCAGGCATTCCTAATTCTTTACATAAATGTTGTTTTTTCTTGAATAACCATACCGCTTGGACCTTCAGTGCTGTAAATGTTACTAAATTTCATGAACTACAGGAAGAACAAATTTTAATAATGATGGAATGAAGGGGAGGCAAGCAAATCATTGAACTTAATTATAGGTGATTTCAGTGAGCCTCCTTTGTGTTTTGTTGCATAACTCATAATTAAATTATGTCTAAAGTAAGGTTTTAACAATTGATTTATGCACTGAAAAGCAATGATAACAATGGTCAAAGATCATCACAGTAGTCCCCTCTGGCCGTAATATCTATTAATCTAGACCATAATGACTATTTATTCTGGAAAAAACTCTAATTGGAGACTGTCTGTGATTCATTATGCCTTATATAGCACATATTAACAATATGTTTCATCTGTCCTTAATATGAAGTATAATTTGTGGATAATATTCCCATTTCAGTGGTGCAGTAGTGTGTAGCAAATCAAGCTAGGAGAAACATATTTGCTAGACATATTTTATTTCTGTGCATTTTACTTTGCTTATTTTAATTGGGCTCTGGGGAAAAATGTCAAAACCCACATTTCTCTGCATTCATTTTCTCTGTGGCACCAGAGCTGTTGGGTGCTATTTGTATTAAAACAACTATTTATACTGTGGGGTTTTATTTAGTTATCTCATTTAAGCTTAGAGATAAAAGAGACATTTAAGCTTGTTTTTTCACTATAGTAGCAATAAATGTTAGATCTACAGTTGGAACTGCTTCTTCATGGTGTTACGTGGAGGGTCTAAACCAAAGTTTAGGACTGCAATCGTAGTAGAGAATGAAACTCATTTGGGGCTTGATAAATCAAGCTTCTAATACTCCCAGTGGCAGTTCAGTGGACTTAGATCCATGTTCATTTCTTTACAGCTGACATTAATAGCATAGCTACCTTGGATTTCCAGAGGGCAGCATGTGGCCTGTTTAGGAGCATTTTTGGCAGAGTCCATTGGGAGGCAGTCCTGAAGGGCAAAGGAGTCCAGGAAGAATGGACATTCTCCAAGAAGGAGAACTTAAAGGTATAGGAGCAGTCTGTCCCCACATGCTGGAAGACAAGCAGGTGAGGAAGAAGATATAGTGAACAAAGGATGGGGAAACTGGATGTACTTAGTGCTTTCTTTGCCTCAGTCTTTAATAGTAAGATGAGCTGTTCTCTAAATACCAAGCCCCCTAATTAAAAGACAGGGACAGGGAGCAGAATGAAACCCCATAATCCATCACCAGTCAAAGGAGGTGATTGTCCTGCTCTGCTTGCACTGGTCTGGTCCTGCCTTGAGTGTGCACTTTGGGCACCACAATATAAAAAAGGCATTAGGCTATTAGAGAGTGTCCAAAGGAGGGCCATGAGGACGGTGAAGGGTCTGGAGGGGAGGCTGTATGAGAAGGGACACTTGGGGACACTTGGTCTGTTCAGCCTGGAGGAGACTGAGGGGAGGCCTCATTGTGACCTACAACCTCCTTGTGAGGGGAAGAGGAGGGGCAGGGTATTAATTTCTTTGCTCTTGTGACCAGTGACAGGACTCAAGGAAACAGCCTGAAGTTGTGTCAGGGAAGGTTTAGGTTGGATATCAGGGAAAGTTTCTTCACCCAGAGGGTGGTTGGGCACTGGAACAGGCTCCCCAGGGTATGGTCACAGCACCAACCTGACAGAGTTCAAGAAGCATTTGGACAACACTCTCAGGTACATGGTGTGACTCTTGAGGTGTCCTGTGCAGGGCCAGGAGCTGGACTCAATGATTGTGACTCCCTTCCAATTCAGCATAGTTTGTGATTATAGGAAGGGGAAATGGTCAATGACGTGCTAAACCCCTTAGACACACACAAACCTATAGGGCCAGATGGAATCCACCTAGAGTACTACTCACAGAAGAGATTGCCAAGCCACTTTCCATCATTTACCAGCAGCCCTGACTAACTGGGGAGGTCCCAGGCAACTGGAGGTTAGCTGATGTGATGCCAATCTACAAGAAAAGCTGAAAGGAAGATCTGGGGAACTGCAGGCCTGTCACCCTGAACTCAGTGCCAGGGAATGTCCTGGAGCACATAATTTTGAGTGCCATTAAACAGCATGTACAGGTCAACCAGAGGGTCAGGCCAGCCACATGGGTTTGTGAAAGGCAGGTCCTGCTTCACCAGCCTCCTCCCCCTCTATGACAGGTGACCTGCGTAGTAGATAGGGAAAGGCTGTGGATGTTGTTGGCCTGGGCTTTAGTCCACCTTGACACTGTTTCCCATTCCATCATCCTGAAGAAACTGGGTGCTGATGGCTTGGATGGGTGCACTGTTTAATGTGTAGAAAACTGTCTGTATGGCCAGGCCCAGAGAGAGGTGGTGACAGGAGTTGCATCCAGCTGGTGGCAGGTGAGTAGTGGTGTTCCCGAGGGCTCAGGACTAGGGCCAGTTCTGTTTAATGTCTTTATCAACGATCTGGATGAGGGGATCAAATGTACCTTTAGTCAGTTTGCAGGTGACACTGTGTTGGGTGGGAGCGTTGATCTGCTGTGTCTCTGCCTTTCCCACACAGAAGCAGGAGCTGTGGCCTGCTGAGGTCTCTGCTCTCAAGAGGAAGAAGACATTTAACCACAATTCACGTGGAGGCACAGAGGATGGGTGAGTATAAGCTTGCTTTAATGTAGTCAGCTTCAGAAATGTGCTGTAAACTGTGTCCCAGTAAGTGTTTGGGCAAGTAGCCCATGCTGAAGCTGTGTTTCATTGGTACTTAGGCAATCCTGACTCAGACATGCAGGTCTCTGTGCACAGTCATTAATCCCCAGCTACCTTAAGTCTCTGCTGCCTCCTTGCTCAGTTACATGGCTAGCAGCTATTCTTTTCTGCCTTCACATTTAGTTACTGTCAGTGTGAAGGCATTGCACACCAGCAGAGCCCTGAGGAGGTGATGCTGGTGTTGCTGGGGCTCCAGTGGTGTGGTGCTGGCTGGTCCTGAGCTGGCCAGGCAGGTGGCCAGAGCTCTCCTCTGGCAGCAGAACAGGAGCTATGTGAAGCTCAGCCAGGAGCTTGGCTGGTGTTCTGCATCTGCTCTTGGCTGTGTGCTTTTCATGCCCCTGCTGCTGGGGCTTGGCTGGCAGGACTTCGATGTGTGCACCTGGCCCTGCTGCCTTCTGGAGCTAGATTTGGGGGGAATTATTTGGAAAGAGAAGGAGGAGCCTGTGTGTGATTCCTTGTTCTCTTTGGTAGACAGAAACAAAAAAATCCTAAAATATTAATTCCTCTTATCAAATTTATGGTGACACATGAAAGGAGAACAAAGTTGTATTTGTTCTTCTAGTGACAGAATTGAATTGCATTGTGCTAGTCAGGTATACACTCCTGAAGTCAGATGAAACAGGCTTTTTTAGTGAGAAAAACCCCTGATATCTTATGAAAACACTGAAAAAAATATCCAAAGGGGACTTTTTTATTTGTCATCTTCAGAAGTGTATGTGAAATGCTCTAGATGGCTAAATGATTCATTGCAATTATATTATCAGGTGGACCTAGCACTTTAGCTCTTTAGTCATTAATTAAAAGACTTTGGATTTTTGAATATATTTACTACCTGCAAAAATTTTGTTTCAGAAAACTTACACCTATGTTTTTTGTGAACTGTTTCCTCTGATCCACAGCTAGTCATTATTCATGGATTACTATTGCTTTTCTAAAGTCAAACATGATTTTCCCCTTGCCCTGATGTAAGGATGGGTCTTTCTATAAAGAAGGGTAACGATCTGTGATTAAACTTGTTCTTGGTCACATGTTCATACATGAATACAGGAGACTGGTCAGTATCGGAGGATATGTCTGCCTTAACACTGTACAGACACTCATGATAAACACATGACTGTAGCCAAGAAAAAAAGACAAATTTGCTGCTTGTCAGCTGCCTTTCACAGAGACACACCAGCAAAAAAATTGACTGAGCATTTTTGTGTTATCTGCAGAGTGCTATCAATCACAGGGAAATATAAATCCTAATTGTATTCTAATTAGAAAAAAATCATAAACTCAAACCCACATTTGTCATGAAAAGTCTTTGTACTTGATACTGAATTTCGAGTTTATTCAATTTATGGTGCTATTAGTGATGTCTATCCACGTTCATCATCACAAATTTCTTCATTTGCACCACTTAGCCAAGCTAATATTAAAGCTGATTTTTCTTTTGTCATGTGTCAGTGTTAGGATAAAGCATTTTGGAAAATTTCAGCAGGTATTCTTTGCCAATGTCCTCCAATAGAAATAGATATGGGCAGGATACTGCTGGTATTTTTTCACTGAGAAAAATATACATGATCATGACAGTAAATTGCAAAAGGGGAAAAAAATTGTCTGTATTTATAGTTGGAATCTTATATGAATGGAATATACGAATATATACGAATCTTATATGGAATGTGAGTTTAGATTCAGTCTTAGATCATTCAAGTAGGATTTTCCCATGTGTACCGTAGCTCTTAACTGTGGTTAAGAGTTTAGCATTTCACTGTCCTGAGCTGTCACTGACCCTGAGCACACAGAGGTTGCACATACCCCGAGAGGACAACTGTGTGTGTGGCATCCCCATTTCGTGATCTCCAACATTGCTTTCCTTTTCTTTTGCCTCGGGTGCAGCAGCCTGCTCTCATTCCCAACATCAACCTACCAAGGGCACAAAGGTTCCCTTACTCTCTGGTACTTGGTCTTCTGTGACTCATGAGGTGTGGAGGAGGAGAAGTCACCTGAAGGAATTGCAGTGAGTGGGGAACACAATGCTGTGAAGGTTAGTGGAAGAATATGAGAGGAAATGCAGGAAGGAGGAGGAAAACCAGAATAATGCCATCACCTGAGTTGCCCCACACTGCTGGTAGAGGTGATGCCAGGATGATTTTTTGCCTGTTCTTTTATACCCCTTTTATATACTTTTTCTATAGCTTTTATGTACTCTTAGTGCTTCTAGCCCACATTCTTAGACCTAATATTTTGTTAAGCCAAGAGACGGAACACCTTGGCAGGCTGGCAGTGAGGGGTCAGAGAGCCCCAGGCACCAAGGGCCTCTCCAGAACACATCCTGTACCCTGAGCTGGGCCCAGCCAGGGGAAGGTTCCTGGGGCGGGGGTTCCCTGGAGCCTCTCCCTGGGGAATCTTTGCTGGATGTGCTCATTTGTGAGGCCCAGGATGTGATCCCGAGTGCCCGTGGGTGTGCATTCCGTGTGCTCTGCGGGCATTGCCCCTGGCTGGGCTGCACCTAAGGGGCCTGACATAAATACCAACATAAAACCCCATTTTTCCCTTCTAACCCTGTTTGGCTCTTAATTTTAAGACCAGGGAAAGGCAATGGAGAGTTTTGTACTTTGACCACTGTCAGGCACTTCTTGTGAAGCTGGTTTCGCCATATATGTCTAAATTGCATAGCAGATGCAATTGATTGTGTAACAATCATTTTCCTCACTGTTTTGAGGGGTCTAGTTTGAGAAAGCTTTTGCAGCAAGTCTAAAAATCTTGAAAATAGTTACTTTTGATAGAGTCACTGATAACACTACTGTGACTCCCACTACATTTTAGTACTGGGTAATCACTTCCATAAGGCTATAAAAGGCTCCTGAAAAACAAGTTTGGAATTCAGAGGCAAAAGGCATGAAGTAACAAAGATAAGTCTACTAGACTTTCAACTCAGCTTATATTCCTAGACAGGTTTGGTGCTGGCTGAACACTGAGACATCAATATTTTTGAGTATTTAATTTTTTTCTCTTGGAAGCCATTGCATGGGCGTGAAGTATAGAAAACAAGCAGATAAAAAAAAGATTTCATCATATCTTTAGAAACTGATCAGGGCTAGTTACAAGACAAGTTTCCAGTGTTATTTGAGACTAAATTCTCTGACAAAAAGACAGCTGAAATAGATTTTATACCAAAAAATGACTTTGCAAACTCTTGAAAATGTTGACCTTCAATTAGCATTTTATGAATATCTGGCTTTACAAGGGAAAAAACATTATAGACATTACAGGTGATTGAAGTTGCTTTTTTTATGGGAGGGATCAAAACGGTAAAGAGTGTTATGTCCATTATTTCTCAGTCTTGAAGAAATGGTCCTGGGATGCATCAGGTACAGCATCGCCAGCCGATTGAGGGAGGGGATTGTCCTGCTCTGCTCTCCACTGGGGTGGCCTCACCTCGTGTCCTGGGGGCAGTTTTGGGTGCCAGAATATACTGGAGATCTAAAGCTCTTAGAGAGTGGCCAAAGTGGGGCCGTGGAGATGGTGAAGTGTCTAGAAAGGAAACCATATGAGGAGTGGCTGAGGTCCTTTGGTGTGCTCAGCCTGGTGAAGAGGAGACTGAGGGGAGAACTCGTTGCAGTCTGTGAGGGGAAGAGGAGGGGCAGGCACTGATCTCTTCTCTCTGGTGACCAGTGGCAGGACCTGAGGGGACTCCATGAAGTTGTGCCAGGGGAGGTTTGGATGTTTGGGAAAAGGTTCTTCACTCAGTGGGTGGTTGGGCACTGGAAAAGGTTCTTCAGAGAAGTGGGCACAGCGCCAAGCCTGACAGAGTTCAAGGAACACTTGGACAATACTTCCAGGCACATGGTGGGAATTCTGGTTCTGTGCATGGCCAGGAGCAGGACTCAGTGATCCTTGTGGGTCCCTTGGGACTCTTACTACTCTCTGGTTCTGTGATCACTGACCTACTTCAGAGGTACAAGTCTGTGAAAACAGAACTGACTCCTTGCCTGCTGTGGGGTTGTTGGAAGTTTTGCTGGTACCTTCAGCAGAACTGAACTTTCAGGCATTTTTCCTGTTGAAGCTGCTCATAATGGAATGTTCCTTTGCTACAAATGCAGATGCAAATGAATAGGCTCCATGGCAAGTTCTGCTGAACCGAGGCTTTTCCAGACTTGGTGCCTATATTCCTATACAATGCTGCATTTAAGTGTCAAAAAGAAGCCAAAATTTGATTAAAAGAGAAATTAGACTTTTAATAATAAAAATAAGGATTGGATTTGGATAAATAAATGGCTTTAGATGAATCCTTTATTTCATGGAAGATTTACCTTAGGAATTAGATTTGTGTAAATGAAGTTTAGAAGCTTTTATAATATGGCAGCTTCTGTGTTTCATGTAAGCATGAAGAGAACATGCACACTCAAAGAGGTTTCAGTAGGCTGTATAAGTATTGATTTAGATAATCTGCAAAAAAGCAAAAATATTTTCCACTTTTTTTCCTTTAAAATAGCTGTTATATACAAATGAGTAAGTCCATTTCAGTAGCTAAAATGTACCCATTGCATCTAGCTGTGCAACACACAGTGATTCCCAAGGGCATGTTGCTAAAATTTGAAGCATAAAAATGAAAAGTTATGGAAAAATAACATATAATTCTGTCAGAGTTGCTGTTGTTTTTCCCTTTTTTAGTCAATTTGTATGTCTCTTGCCTTTACTGTGTTTTGGATGCATGTTGCTAAGAACTGACATATCTACTGAAATTCAGTTTTACCATTTATACTGATAGGGGTTTTTTATCTCCATTTCACTATGACATTACATCAGCATTTTGT
This sequence comes from Daphoenositta chrysoptera, assembly GCA_013397915.1. NCBI lineage: Eukaryota > Metazoa > Chordata > Aves > Passeriformes > Daphoenositta > Daphoenositta chrysoptera. Next base: position 754,687 of record VZRO01008598.1, read on the forward strand.
GTGTCCCCCCCACCATGCTTCCCCAGCTTAAAGATGTGCTCTTTTAGACTTTTTTGTGTGTGTGACTTTAACAATGTTCTGTTCAGATTTCCTTGGATAGACCCAACAATTGCTTGTTGACCCATTTTAACCCCTTTTGAGCATCATCTTCAAAGTGTAACTGTCCTTGACAATGAAAGAGACCTTCCTATTGTCTGGTCCTTCCAGGCAATCTTTAGCATTGAGTTAAATGGCTTTCAGATGGAGGAGTTGGCTGGAAGGAAGGAGACAAAGTGGTCTGTTGTTTCTGAGTGACTTTGCTAGAGTTTCCCTTTTTTCTTTTAGAATGGTGCATTTCTATAGAAGATGACAGACGTTTTGACAGGTGCAATATGCTTTGAACTGTTGTGTCAGATAATTCTTTTGTCTTGGTTTTTCCCAGCAGAGTGGTACATCTCCTTAGGATGCTGATATGCATATTGTTTGCTTTTCATTTAGTGTGGTGAAGCCTTCCATCCTCCTTTTCTCTCTCCCTCTCTAACTTTTTTAATGGCTCTTTGCATATATGTAGCTGACCCAGATGGGAAGGCGGAGTGACCATGACTTAAACCTCTCTCTCCAAACTTTTGATCATGATAACTGACACTTAAAACTCAGGAAATTACAATGGTAATAGAGGAAGAACTGGCAAAGACACACAAAAGCACAACCTCAAATAAAATCATGTTAAAATCTCATCTCTGCAATGAACTATGCTTGGGTGAAAAATATGGTTTCAGGGCTCTTACTTCAGAGAAGCAAATGTTTAGCTTTGTTCATCTGAGCACTGGCCTAGGTGAAAACAAACTTTAGTCCTATCACATAATCAAAACTGGTTTGAGAGGAAAAGAAGAACTCCAAGTTAAAGTTTTAATACTTTATTTTGTCTTGCTTCTAGTAAGGATGTTTTATTTCTTTCTTAATACTCTTACAGTTACTGCAGAAAATATTTCTCAAGCAGGTAGATTAATTTATTTGGAGTATGTAGAGCATGTTCTATGTTTGTGGTCAATATCTTTGAAGTGTCAGCTCTGGGGGTTTTTAGTCCTGCTATGAATTACTGCGTTGTAAATAACAGCACTGGTAAACTGGTCATGCAGAGAATATATTGGGACTTGTGCCTGATGCTATCTTTCTGCTTCAGTCCCTGCTTCTGCCTGCCTGCCTTCCTGCCTGTTTTTGACTTAAAAAGAGTTTTTTACTATTACCTTTGATGTTTTCTTTTTATTTTCAGAGTTAACATCCCTTCTTTTGGTGGCCTGGGTATGACTCTCATTCATTGTGTCATGAATGACATCCGTGTTACTGAAAGACAATCTGACCCTGAAAAATTGAAAACAAGATCTTCTTTTGCAGTTGCTTCACATGGCACGAACTCAATGGGGAAGAGAGATTTAAAGGCTGCCAATCAAGCAGGGGAATGGACAACATAATTTACTGTAACAGGGAGAGGTGACTTGGGAAGTGCTGCTTTATGAATCCTTGCAGAACATCTGAGAACTCTGTTTAATAGCTCATGGAATACGTGTTTAAAATATTTATGCCAAGTTTTTTTAAAATCAGGGACTAGCAGCTAAATCTCTGTAAACCCTAGTTGGCTGACCTGGTGGCCTGATTTCTGAAAATGGCAGTAATGCATCAAACTGTGTTTTTCACAGTGAGAGTGAGAGTATCTCACTCTAGCATTTTAGCCTACAGGGCAATTTTAAAATGGTATATGTTATTATGGTATATAGTAGGTAATCTTAAATTAAAAAAAAAAAATTACTTCTTCTAAATGATAACCTTTATGGGAAGCTTTTGAATGGTGCTTATGATAGGTCAAACAACGAATAGATGTATTTGTCTCTTTACTAGTAGATGCCTCTACTAGTGCTTCAAAGAGTTCTATAGCAGTATTTAAACATTTGAAATCATAGACCTGAAATAGATGGCTAAACCACTGTTTGAAATTCAGTCTGCTGCCGTAGAAGGCTGTTAGTAATGGTTATACTTGACTGTAAAAGTGCTTCTTTGAGATCATGGAAATTTTCAATCTCTACAGTTACCTTTTCTTCAAGTAATTCCTGTTTACATTGCAACTCTTACTTTTGTAAATCAGTCATGCAAACAAGATACAAAAGCTGTTTTATTAGCTATTCTTCTTAGCTGAAAACACAGTATTTTTGACATCTCTGTTCTCTGCTCAGCTGTTACCATAGTCCCTGGTTAAGATTTATTTAGTTATGAGACTGATAAATGGTTGAAACTCCTTTTCTCTAACCAGTAGAAAATATATTTGCAAGACCAGAAATTTCTAAACTGATTTTTGCAGTTATCTATTGTAGTTTTCTGTAGACAGCTAAGAACAGGTTCTCATGAAGATTGTTGGATGGTCTTTACAAGAGGCCTATTTACTGACACCAACTCTAATTGGAGTGTGTCATGGGAAGCTCTCATCTCAAGAGATCTGACATTGTTCCAGGAAGAACCAAGCAGATCCAATCTTAAATTGCTTCAGGCTCTTTTGCAAAGTAGAGCACTTCTGAAGCTGGGAGAATTTTGCCAAGAGACTCGCAGGGCATGAATTTCTTGGGATGATGAGCATCACATTCAGTTTTATGGTTTCCCTTTCACTGTTTGCAGACATTGCATAGCTGAATAGATTGCAGGGGAACCCACGCCTTTTTCACAGGGGTCTAGTGTAAGCATGGCAGAGTCCTTGTTATGGTCATCAGTGAGATGGGTATTTATTACTTGATCAGTATCTGAAATTTCTATAGGGTTCTCATAAACAAAATGAAGGTGGTTGCTCTTTTGATCAGGTCTAGTAGGAAAATATGCAAAGAGTTCTCACAGGCTGCTGATGTCTCAAAATATGGCCACTGTAACAATTCACAGGCTATCCAAACTTCATGGTTGTCAAGTGTTCTGCTTGCCCTCGCCATATAGACGTCATGGTTGTCACTGGAGATAGAGGCTGTACCTTCTGCTCCAAACACATAGGCTCCTACTGTCGGGGCTGGAATCGTGTTGTGAGCAGGGGGGACTATGCAAATTGGGTAACATAATGCTGCTCATATGGGAGCTGGCTGTGCTAATTCCCACGTTAATCCCGTGAGCGAGTGCAGTATGAACAGGACGCTCATCCCGAGGCGGGCTAAGGCCGAGCCATGTGTTCCCACCACTGGGACAAGCTGTGGCAGCTCTCCAGGTAACCAACTGGACCCCTGAGTCCTCACTAAAAGGTGCACCTGCCACCTGGTAGCATTTTCTGCTATCATGAAAGTGTTGGAGTAATCTGTGAGGAATCCACTGACGAAAAGACATTTAACATCAACTCTGAATCTTTCCAACAATTTGCTAGAATTTGGATCACATGGTTAGCAAAAGGCCCTGTTGGCTCGCCTTTGTCACAGCCATCATTTCACCTGTCTGGCTAAACAACAATAGATTGATGCAGCTTTCTTAGAGTGACAGAACATGAGAAATAGCACTGTTTCCCTGTTTGATGTTCAGGAACCATTCCAGGATCATGGGATGAGAAAAAAACTACTACTGAGTCAGGCAGTTGAAGACAGCTGTAAACCCCTTATGGCTGAAACCCATTCCATTCCATTCCATTCCATTCCATTCCACTCTATCATAATGATGATGTTTAACCATTGAGATTTTTCTTTTTTGCGGGATTTCTCTTGTGTAGGAATTTAAAGATTAATTGAAAGCAATGATGCACAGAGGCTACACAAAGTTACTTTGATTCGTAGAGAAGTATTTTATGTAGGATTTAGATGGTTTCTAAAATGTTTCTGAATGACTTTTCCCTTTTTATTTGGGCTGAATATTTCCTGTTTTGATGTATTTCCCTTTCATAAATATTGATTTTAGAAAAAGAGTATGTTCCCCAAAATCATATAGATTTTATCACAATTTTTAACAAAAATTCCAAAGTGTGTTTTTCTTTTCAAGTTCAAATTTGCTCCACATTTTCATACTTATCTTTATTTTATAATTTATATGATGGTACAAGATATAAAAAAAAGGAAATATGAAATATCACCACAAAATACTTGATAATATCAAAACAAGGTCCATCATTGCATGGATCTCTGCAATAAAATCTTTTGATTCTGCTTCCATGGGAAATATCAACATGAATTTTAAGTTAGATGCATAATAGGTGCTGCCCATCACTTTTCCCATATGTTTTTCTCTTCAGGTTTCTCAGACTTGAATATGATATAGAGAAAACCAATACACAGTTTCTGCTTTCTCTTTCCAGTGAGTTTAGTTTATGTACAGATTGCTGTTTCAGGATTTTTTGGTCTTCTTGCTTGACTGAGAATTGAAATCAATCGCTTGGCTCTGCTTTAATCTGCTTATTTGAAGTCTTGAGTCTTGAGGGTGAGTACTAGCATTAGTAGGGTAACTGACAGGTAAATTGAAGGAATCAAGATATTTATTATTTAACTGAGATTTATATTAATAATGTCATTCATTTCAATGAATGCTAGTCTGGATCGCCAGATCTTGGAATATGACTGTTATGACCTGGCCCTGAGGGCAAAGGGACTGAAGTTTTTATTAACAGATTCCCTGGGGGCAGATTAGAGCGAAATGACACTAAATCACTGGTGTTTATATATATATGTAGGGTTTACTTGGTTGCAATGGAAATGAGGTATTTGGCAGTTTTGGTTATTATTATCTATGGTAATATAGCAGTATAAAAGCATTTCAGACTTCGACTGAAATGCATTTGCTGATGTTGACTGTAGAGAAAGGGATCACAGAAGGCATTTTAGTACTATGTTGCAAAAGGCATTTTAGAGGAATGTTGCAATTACTGCAAAAAAGAGGACTACACATGCAGAAAGGCACTGGAAAATCTGGATATCCAAATCTGGATATTCATTCTTTAATCCTAGTTTGCTATAATTTATTATTGTTATTTATTATTGGCATTATTTCTTTCTTTCTCTCTTAAGAAGTCAGAACAGAAGGGATACTTTTAAGGAATTCTCTTAACTATTCACAAAAAAAATCAGCAAATCACTTTAGCCCTTCACAAATTGTCAGCATAATTAATACCATTGTTTTCCCTGTCTGAACTGAGTTTTGAGTATTGTTTATGTATGCAACAATGAGTACATTAATGGATAGTATTAACTTTCTCTAATGGAGCACCAGAAATTGGAAAAGGTACACCACAAAAGTATAATTAATATGATTCAGGAAGAAAGCAAAACTTCCAAAGATCTTGAAGGATAGAAGAGGCAAAATATTATTGAACATACTACCTTCAATCTACTGTTGAACATAAATGGTAGGAAGACACATCAATGAGACTTTATTTTGAAGTAAATCTGATCTTCACTTGGACAGCAATTAATGTATTTGCCAGCAAATGTGCTAGGTCCAACTATCTGGCAGGGAAGCTGTGTGAACTGTACTAATCTACAGAGACCAAGAATGTTTTCACTGGGCTCAGATGTATTTTCCTTTTAGTGAAGCTCTTATGAAGCCAGTCCTCAAGGCCACCCATATGTAGTCCCTGTGGTAAAGGGTAACACCTCAGTGGCTGGGAATGCAAAATCATTAATGCTATTTAGGAATACATATTTGTACTCATTCTAGATATCACGAGCCTATTAGAAAGGCTCATAAATTGGAAATTCTGAGCCTGGGAACTCCTCCTTCCTCCAGAAGCGTTGAAATGCCAACCTGTAATTGGTGTTCTCAAGGACTAGTGCTTTTCTTGGTCGTGTGTATGCTCATGGCACCATCAAGGTGTTTGATTATAAATGAGAAAGGATTTTGGTTCTTAACTTAGCACTTGTGCTTCTCCTGTGGTAATGAGTAACCTCTTTTGTGGTACCATCACAGTTCCCAGCATCAGTTCACTACATTAATTTCAGGCACAGACACAGTTTTCCTCAGATTTGCTACAGCCTTACTCTCTCCCTTCTCTAAATTTTATCACATTGTCTTGAGATGTAATTTGAGAGCTTTTGCTATCTTTGATTTCCTGTTATGTATACTGTGGGAGAAATGGAACTAATCGTGACATAATCAAATCTGCAAAGAGGAAATTTGCTTTGATAAAATAAGCTTAGACACACTGCACATGTAACAAGTAAAACTAGGATATAATCTACAGTTGCTAATGAATTGTTTCATAGGGATGTACAACTTGAAAAATGAACACCTAAGTGGTGACCTGTCTTTCTCTGTCCCAGCTCTGCTTCGGTGGTATGATGCATATTTCTGGAGGAAATGCAGATGAGATTAAATAGCACACAGCTTTTCAGCCTGCATTCTGAACGCCATGCACTTTTCTGGACATAATACAGATGAGAATATAGATCTTGTGCAAGCTTTAAGAAAAATGTTTCTTAAATGGTTTTCATCTTGATAGCTTTAAGGTAGGTTTCCTATATCAAGATGAAAATTTCTGAGGATGAAAAATTTGATTTGTGGCCCAATTTCAAAATATAGAAATTACTGTAAGTTATTTTGGTGAAGGATGAGGAATGGCATTGGTCATCTCTTGTTCAATTTAGTTTTAATTTTTCTGATGGATGAATGTTGAAAAAAACCTTAGTTAATCTTTATGTGTCAGCATTCCAGTAAAATGCTGATGTGGATTTCTCTAGTACCTACTGATTTGGACAAGGTTGGGGTTGGATGTCCTAAAGTTATATCTACATTTATTTTTTAATTATATGCAGGGGGAAAAGAGAATCCAAGATCTGTATTTTTCATAGCTGGCAAAGAACAGATTATTTTTAAAACACATGGTTTGAACAGGGTTTATTCTTGAACTGGCTCAATATGAGCAGGACTAGTTTTGTTCCCAAATCATGGGGGACAATGCAGCATAGCATGTTTACAGTGTGTTTAATCCTATTTTACTACCTGAAAAGGGTCTCTGGTTATACATGTATGCCTGATCCTGCACCATTGCCCAAACCAAATAAACTAGGCATCTTTCCAAGGCCAAGTCTTCCAGTTATTTTTCAGAATACCTATGACTTGGCTAACTAGGAAAGAACACACCAAAAGAGAAGGGTTGCTTCAACCTGCAAGGAACATCTGTTCCTAGCAGAGTTTTGTTCCTGGGAAGCAAAATGCCAGCAGAACATCACTGCCTGTCTTTGACTGTAACTTGCCCTTAGCTGCCTCAGAAGTCAAAGTTTTAGGACACAGACTGTTTATAAACTTATATTTCCCCCACATATTCTATTGTGCACACAAAGGAGAAATAAAACATGTATTTGTTGTTTTATTTGCTAGCTTAGGAGAGTGGAAAGTCTAATGTGTCCAAGAACCCATTTTTCCTGAAACATTCTCTTTAATTTTGGTCAGCATGAATTAAAAGGTTCTCACTCAATCTGCATTTTGTGTAATATTTTACTCACCTGTGTGTACCCAATTTCAGTTTTGCTACAAGGCTTCTCTTTGTTTCTCACATAACTAATCACATGAAATTATTTTTAAATTTATATCACATTAGTCCAAATTCACTGTACTAAGGGATAAACAGTAGACAAAGAAACTTGGGACATTCTGGACCCTGTGTCACTTCTGACACTTCTGATCCACTAAGTGAATGAGCCAGTTCAGCCAGGGAGCAACACCTGCCCAAGTGGGTAGGGATTTCAAAATCTAGGCCATACTTCTTTGCAATTATTTTTCTTTATAATTTTATTTTTTTTAGCTTCCAGACTACTCTCCTAGCAGAAAAGCAACTGGTATCATTATTATATAGTTCCATGGCTTGTCAATCATAGGATGTTTTCCAATCCTATTATATTTTGCTTGAAATGAGACAATGGCGATGTTTTGTTTTAAATGTAGTAGAAATTATAGTGGAGAAAGAAAATGGAGCTGATCTGTTTAAAGGGGATGAGAAGTTATTTTCTTCCTAGTTTCTTATTACTCTACTGCTTAATTCCTGGCAGCATTGCATTAATGTTAAGCACTGGTCCCCAGCACCAAGTGGCAATTTATCATCTATCTTGGCAGGCTTCCTGCTTCATCCTGCACCTGCCTCCTTGAAAGAAAACAAGACATCAGATACTTATTCAAATAATGCAGTAGCTGATCAGCAGAGTATCTACACAATGGTAAGTTATCCATGATAAAAGGACAACTTTTTCATGCATTATATGTGACATATGTGTCCTTTCTCTTAAGATTTATGACATTCATGACGGTTACTATTGTTACTATAATCAAATCTTTTACAGCCTAGCTGCAAAGGTTCAACTTATTGTCAATAGATTTCTATATGAGTCAATCATGCAATTTCATAAATGCTTTGAAACACCTGCACTCTCCTTGGAAGTGCAGAAATAGCAGTATCATGATCTCATCTTTCAAGTCATGAAACTGCTATGTCTCAGTAATTCCCTATTGGCAAACAAAGTGGGAGACGAATCAAAACTTATATATTCATTTGCATTTGCTCCATATGATACATACATCTGTTACATATATACATGAGTGTGTCTATTTATAAATGTATTTGCACCCACATGTATAAATGTGGGTGCAAATACATATATACATTTATATACATAAACTTTCTGAAGAATGGTTTATGGCCTTAAAGCACAAATAAAGAAGATATCAAAGGAAAGCTGTATCTATGAGTCAGAATGTGGAGAGAATGACAAGAACTACTAATAAAAAAGATACATAAAATCTTGTTCACAAATATGAAAGGAAAGGTCATGTATTTTACCAGGAATTTGCATTTTACAAGCCTCACTGGAAACAAAATGCATAACTGCTAGAATGCAGGATGTCATGTTCCTGCTGGCATGGAAAGGGGGTCCTTTGCTTAAAGCATTAATTAGCCTGAGGTGTGGAAACCAGTTCTCTGTGGTGCCCCTGATCCCCTGGGACTGTCTTCTGGCTTCTCTGAGCCTCACTTCCCATCTGTAAAATCGTTAAATGTAGCCCTTCCCTCTGCATTGTCTGTATGTGTAGTTATCAAAGACACACACAGGCACCAGTTAGCTCCTTGTATTTGGCCCAGAGCATTTAAAATACTAGAACAGTGCAGCTGCATCTGTCAGCATGGTGATTGATAAAGCCAGCTTATGTTCCATTAAGGAATACTTTATTATCTATGATTGTTAGGAATCCATATCAACAACCCACTCTGTTAGGAGCTGTAACTAAGGAGAATTCTTACTCGAGAGCTCTCAATTTAATGAGAAAAACAAAGAGGGGGTAGAAACACTCAGTGAAAATGGAGCAATTAAAGAAAAGTGGCAAGACTATGAAGATATGTATATACACAAGTGGTGCAGGTGAGGATGTACCCTATAGAAGTAGATTGTACAGTGCAGATGTACCAAGCAGAGCTGCTCAAATCATTAAAAGACAAAATGCTTCTCCCAGGTACCCATCTCAGGGCAGGAACTTGAATTTAGGAACTGCTGTGCCAAGCAAATACTGTGGGGTTGGGAAATGGCCCATCTCCCTCTTTCTTCTCAGAGCTGTTGCAGTCAGACATAAAATTTTTGAATGTGCAACAGAGAAGGACTACAATAGTAACAACAAAGTACCTTAAATTAAGCTGTTTATTTAAAGCTCTTGTGAAGGATTTTAGCACAGAATGTCACATTTTCCTACTGAAATGCCATCCACAAGTGCTGTTTGATCTGGAGGCTAAATCTGATCTCTATCTCTGAAAGAATTCTTCATATAGACATTCTGATTAGGAATTTCCTTTTTTTTTTTTAATTTCATAGGCTGGTCTACAGGTGAAGTACTGTTTTATTTTCTGCCCAAAAGGAAAATTTTCTAGTTGTCTGCAAAACTAATTCTATAGCTGTCACATAAACATGTCTCTAATTTTTCCTAAAATGCTGAGCATTAGAAATATTTGCTACCTCCTGAAGATCTGCAGATTTGGTTCTGCCTTTGTCCCTAGGGTTGTGAGAGGGTGCCTGTATATTTGCCAGGCTTCTTGGAAGATTCTTACCTGTTGTAGTGCTTGCAGTGGTGCAAAGAGCACTGCCAAAAAGCTGGTGGAGAGCTGTCTTGCTGGTGCAGTATGAGAACTCTTCTGGTATGTTGAATACAAGCCTTTTTATTGCTATTTCTGTCCAGCAAATTTGTTTTCCTTCTTTCAGGCTAGAATTTTGCTGCATTTTTATGACCTTGGTATTTGACAGAGGCCACTCTTCCCTCCAAGAGAGCAGAAAAGGAGGAGAAAACCAAAGCATGCTGATCACAGTAACAGTGCTCTTAACTTCTGAAACCATGCTCTAAAAAGAGCCAGGGCCAAGTCCTGTGGGCTCCTGGAAGCTGGCAGACAGCAGCAATAAAATACTTAGAACCACCCAATTTCAAAGGTCTCCTGGGTTGTCATGGAAGGAGTTCTTTAATGTTCTCCTGCTCTTGCCATAGTGCTGGTGCAGCTCAGTAACTATGGGCAGGTTTCAAAGGCTTTTTGTAGCATATCATCCCCCCACACATCAGAGTACTTTGCTCCTCACAGAGTGACCTGGACTGTGCTGCTCTTGCTGAGCACTTCACAGCTGGGGCTGGTCTGGGGAGTTGATTCTGGCTGTTGGACCTCAGAATCAAGGAGAAAAATCTACTGGAAATGCACATGGACTTTTTTTTTTTTTCCCTGTCATACTGTATATGTGGCTGTTTGATTTCTCAAGTTTCCTTATGTGTTTGGATACCCTAATATTCCTAATGAGTCCTCGTGTGCAACTGCTTAGCAAATACCAACCTTAATGCTTGTGACTTAGAAGCTTTGTTCAGTAGCCACAAAGGCAGAATAAATGCATGAGGCTTTGTGTATCTGGTTGCTTGGCCAAGTTGCCTTACTTAGCAAATGCAAAGATATTAAATTTCTATTCAGATGATTAAAAAAGAGCTTCTTCATGTTTTACCGCATGACTTGCTCTGTTTACGGTGCATTAGGTGTTTACTATAGTGACAGAAAAATGGCACCTTCCTCATCTCCCTCTCTTCTCCTGTGTAACAGATGTTTCCTCAGAAGGACTTGCTGATCACCTGTATCTCCAACACCATCTGACAATATTTCATTAAAAAAAAAAGGTGATGTGTGTGCTCGCCTTTATTTTGTTAAGTTTTGATTTCTAAAGGTAACAGCTAGTGTCAGGTTTCTCAAACTGCTTCTTCTATTTCTTGCTTTCAATTGAAACAGTCTGCTGTGTCAGCAAAACCCACAGCTCGCTGCCACATTCTCTTTTGTGTGGCAGTCGTTTGACACATGAAACTGGCAGCTGCTCTTGAAGGACCCTGCAAATTAACCGTATTAAAGATAAAAAAACATGGAGGGTTCCTTTTTCACAACGATGGGAAGCTTTCTTAACTACATTTAATTCAGGAGTAAACCTTTACTGCCATAATTAAAAAGAGGAATGAAATAAGAGAGTGTGTTACATGCGACAGGATTGCTGACACCAAAAAGATGGGATGAGATGGGATCAGAACAGCCCATGGAGGGGTTATAGGCTCAGGTTTTCCAACAATTATCCTGACGCTTGAGCTGTAGTTGTGTGAAATTTTTGACTGCTAGCAATCAAAACTATTGTTCATATGTTCAGCAACATTGTTCTCTGCCTGCTGTCACTGCAGATATTTGTGTTGTGTTTGGCTCTTGCATGTAATTTTCACCAAGGTGAGAGTCTCTGGGAAGAGTGTGATGATGCTGCAAACCGGCTTGGACCCCCTGGAGCACTCCTGTTTTTCAGTGGAGTTGCACATGTCCTGTGGGACTGCATGAGCTATAAGCAGATGCAATCTGTGCAGTGCACTGAATCTGAAAGACTGAAATAGAACCTAGCAATCAGCACTTGAAAAATTATTTTGTTGGTGTTTTCCCCCCACAAATTTATCCAAACTTGGAAAGAGTAACTTTCAGTTATTTGGGCAATTTTAGGGTGGGGAGTTTTAATTTATCTGAGGAGAAAGAAAAGACCCCATAAGATGAGTCAGGCAGGGTCTTTCTTTTGGGATGGAGTTTTTTAAGCATCAAGTGCAGGTTTCTACACTTGAGTTTCTATGAGGAAAACTCACCTTGGTTTAAGTCAGTGCTAGCCCAATCTGTGCTTCAATAATCTGTGGGAAGTAAGGTGAGACAGCATGGCCAGAGGAGAGGAAGCAACCTGAACATCATTTTCCAGAGGAGAACAGGCAAACCCAGAGAATGAGTACCAGGGAGTTGAACTACCACTAGGAAGCTATGGCTGCCCATTCCCACTGTAACAGCTTCCCGCTGTAACAGCATCCAGTCTTTTCCTCTGCTCTTGGAGCCAGACCAGACTGACACAGATGGTGAGAAGAACTTGCTGTAGTCCAAAATGAAAAGAGCTGCAAGGTCCTCAAAGCTTCCTAAGGACTTGGCTACTGCCAATGTTTTACTCTGCAGATTTGCATCTTTTACTGCATTGGTGGGCAGTGGCCAGTGCTGCAAAGCAGCAGCTGTGTCCTGTGGCCAGAGCCACAGACGTGTCCACTCACAGTGGTAAATGCACTTAAGGTAAGTGTCCTTCCTTCAGGAATTGCAGATCAAAGTGAAAGTTTAGGTAAATATTATGGATTTTGAGTGAAAGTGGGAGAATGCAGAGAATTCGTTGCTATATTTTGAATTGTTTTTAGAAAGTATTCCAGCCCCCTGAATTAAATCCTAAGGAGGACAAAAGCCTTGTGATATGTTTCTTCATAACATTTAAAAATGTTAGAGATCCATAATAAATTTTTTTAAATATGTATGAGAATTTGTCCCTATCCTACTGATCTTCTCCTGGAGAAGATGTTCTGTTGCTTCAATTACTTTATGAGCTGGACCAATAATTTTGATAAATATTTACTGAACCAGTGTTTTATCAGAAATCAGAGAACTTAAGAGGTTTAGTTCCTCAGGCTCCCAGCAACCTCTCATTTTAGCATGTATGGAACATTCATCTTTCATCAGGAGTACATAAAGTGGTTTGTTAATTTGTAGCAGGAGATTTTTGTCAAACTTACATATTTAACTTGGCAGTGTCATATGAATGATGCCAACCATACAACATTCAATTGGAAAATGCCTGCCAAAGCTCTGTTTCATGAGTGGAGCTTGCAAGTATGGCATGGAGATATGTCAGGGAAGATTTAAGTTAGATATTAGGGAAAGGGTTTTCACCTGGAAGGTGGTTGGGCACTGGAACAGGCTTCCCAGGGCAGTGGTCACAGCACCAACCTGACAGAATCCAAAAACTTGTTTTGGACAATACTCTCAGGCACATGGCGTGACTCTTGATGTGTCCTGTGCAAGGCCAGGAGCTGGACTCAATGGTCCCTGTGGGTCCCTTCAATTCAGGATGTTCTATGATTCTAAGTATTGGGCAAAGCCAAGATGTTCTTCTAAAGGACTTTACACTTGCAAGGGAAAGAGGAAAAATGGTGTGGCCCCCACCTGAGATCCCAGCACAGCTTCTCTCCCTATAGTATGAGCAGCACCAACCCAGGGGCAGAAGGAATGTGTGTGTCTGGGCAGATGTCAAAGCACTGACAACCTTTACACACTGCAAAAGGAAAATATTTGAATTTAAGCCTATGCTATCTTCCACACAAAGGTCCAAATGTAGCCCAAGAGAAAACCCTGTGAGACATTTCAGGTAGTGTCAACAGGAGCCATCAGCCTGGAAGGCACTGGGTGTCTGGAACAAGAAGAAACTGGAAAGAACCCTAAATAGGACCAGAACATCTAAATCAGCAGAGCTCCATGGAACATGTCAAGTGACATGTTATCATTAAACAGGAAGGTTTATGACTTAATCTGTCATGTCCATGTCAGGTGAGGGTCAGTGACATGAGAGAACCATGTTTCATCATGACTCTGAAAATAACTGCTTGCTCCTTTTCCAGGAATGTCTGAGAGGGTACTGCCTTCCTATCCTGAGCAGGCTTGCAAATCAGTTTTTAAAGCTGAAGCAGTCCCTTAAAAGAGTGATTCCACTGTGTGCTGAGATATAAGAATTGCAAATTCTGGCTGGTTTTTTTTTTGGTTAAGGACAGTGCAGTGATGTTCTTTCTGTTTCTCACTGGTGGCATTGCAGGAGGAATGTGCAATATGCAGGTGTGGCCTCATCCAGAAGCAATGCAAATCAGCAGTTTTTTCTTTTTTCTTCAGTGGTCTTTTATCAGGCCATTTCTACTTTTTGGCAAATGATAAATAAATTAAATGAGTCATACAAATGAACATAATTAAAGTTTAGATTGGCTTTGGTGCACTAATGTCTGAAGTAACCATGCAAATCACAAACCAAATATTCAACTGTAATATCAACATCTGAGGAATTTTGAAATCTGAAAATATTTGGTGAAAGCATTTGTGATTGTATTTCAGTAATTTATAAGTTATGTACTTTGCCATTCTGCCCACAGTTGTCCAAGCAGAAATACAGGTGAAGCTAATCCAATGTGTTGCTAACTGCAGATTATTCGTTCAGTAATTTTCAACAAAACCAGCAACTGTTAAGTGCTTTTATTTAGGAATAGAAAAAAATGCAGGAGCCCTCCGGTGGTCGAAATACACCTCTCCAGCTAAATCATATTCCCTTTAATGCTAAACAATTCAGCTGATAAAAAGCTTTATTCGAGTTAGTTTATTAATTTCAAGTTATTTTAAAGCTATATGTAAATTCTTAACACTTCTGCCATCCTGTAAACCAATTGTTTAAAAAATTTTCACATCAAAATCAAGAAAAGCAATCAGCACTAAAACCAAATAAATTAAGCAAAGGTAGAAAAAAAATTCTCAGTGTTTTGTGCTACACTTCCTGCCTGAGCATGAAGAGAGTCTAACATAAAGAGAACAAGCTCCTGGTTATGTTCTCTATAGGTATATGTGTCCCACTGCAGTGAGGTCTCATCCATGCCTGGAGACCTCACATATTGCACGAAGCAAATAACTACTGATAACAGTACTTTGGGGTGTATTTGACACTGAAGTGAATGACTACCCCTGGGGCAGCGTGACTGTGAACGGGGGCTCTGGTTCTCTGGAAATAAGGGCTGGTTTTAGTAAGTGCTCAAGAACACGTTTTATGCTTCTCCATTAGTGGGGTGTTTTATAAACTATAAAGAGAAAGATGGAAAAAAAAGATGCCACAGCAAATTGTGTGTATTGTGGCTATAAAACAAGACTCAGTTAAAGTTGTTTCCTACTCATGGTAACAAAATGTAGTTACAGCCAGCTTGGTTTCCAAAATCAGAGCTCCTAGAGGATTTACATCAACACCGTATTAGGGTTAGTACTTCTGCTCTCACTGAAGCAGTCTGATACCTAACCCACCTGTTAGGTAGTTAACTGGCAGACATTGCAGCAGATCCTGTATAAACCATCATTTTGCTTAGGATTGGTGGGAAGAAGTGAAGAGGAAACATTGCAGCTGGGTGTCTTTGCTCTCCTGCTCATACATGGCTGTGAGTACAAGGCTGTTTCCCCAGGAGTGCTAATTCAGTCTCTTCTGGCACTCACTGGCACTGTGTGGGCATAAGTCAGCTGCATTTTTTGAAGCCCTCTTCTGCTGGATTCCACCATGGGTGTTATAGAGGAGCAGGCCTGAAGGCCTACAAAAGCATCTTCCCTAGGCCCAGTGGTAACCATGGAAACACTTCCAGGTCACCTGAGATGGGCTAGGAAAGCGGACCATGGGTCAGTGACCTTCTTGAGCAATGGCCCGGGAAGATTGTGGTTAGTGACCTTACATGGTATTATTTACACCTTCCCATAATAGGTGATATCTAGGGAATACTGCAGGTGACTGGGTGAAATCCTGGGATTTGATCTTCCTGTTTATATGAGGTTATATCCTGTTTGTGCACTGGTATTTAAGTAAACTGAGCTGCACAGTAAACATCTTTGCACATCTCCATCTGGCATGCAAAGTCCTTGCCCGGCATGAATGCTGCATAAAAGATCTTGGTTTCTACATTTGGATGGGATTGTGTAACATAGCCTTGAGTATTCTTCAGTACCAGGAGATAATTGCAAGATTTAGTGTGCTTCTAAAGGAAAATTACTTCTCAGTTTGTTTTTATTTGCAGTCTTCTGGAATAAAATCACCAAGTATTCTCAAAATTGCTTTCTCTACTCCTGAAATGTGTTGAAATGAGTGGTGTGGAATAAAAATATCAGAATCTGGTTTGGATAAAGGTTGCTGCTGACTCTCCCAGTTACTGGGTAAGTAGGAAGTAGAAGCAAGTATACAGTGAATTACATACCTGTTAACTGCATACTGAAGAAGAGATGAATTTTGCAATTATATGGGAAAAGACAGAAACAGCTGGTTTTCTGGTCTGGACTGCATTTTTTTCTCTACAAAATGAAAAAATAAGTTTCATGTGGTCCTATAAGAGTCAGTCTGTGAGCTGTTCAAAGTATTTTAACACTGGACATACTCCCTTCAGCAAGTACTGTGCTATTCCACAAAATATTGAGTTATTATAATTTCAAAGTTAATTTTAATGTTAAATAGTTAATGGAAGTATGGAATTTTCCCTATTTGAGAGACTGAATGTGTAAAATTAGAATTTTAGATTTCGAAGGATCAGGCCTAAGAAAGTAAGCAGCTGTGACATGGTGGGCAAATAATTACATGTCCTGAATTCACTATTAAGGATGTATTTCACAAAAAAAAAGCACTATTTGAAGGCTTGGTCTCTTGGTAATGATGCAGGAGTACCCACAAACAGAGCAGGTTTGGGACCAGGAATCACCGTTTGTTGCTGCTTAATTTACATGGTGAAGGAATAAAGGACGCAGGGACAGTTCTGTGGCAGGATGGCTCTGTGCAGGATTTGTGAGGTGCTCAGACCTCTGTGAGGATCACTTTCTCCTCAGCCCCCATCAAACCTTTCTGCTTGTCTTAGGGTTTCTTTCAAAGTGGTGAAGCATTTCCTACCCCTCAAATGTAGTGAAACACACTGAAAACTGTGTAGAGCCCTACCAGTCAAACAATTTTGCTTCTCTTCAGCTGCTCTAGAACTTTTATGGCTTAGTCAGGTGAATATCTTGTATGTGCATTTCCTATCCCTGGTATTCCCTGCTACAGCTGAACACAGAGAGCTGCCTGGAGCAGTCCTGAGATCACCCAGCACCATCCAGCTTTGCTCGAGTCCACAGCCAGCCCCAGGCTCTGGAGTGAGCTAGACCTGTGCTGCTTTGACAGGTAATACAGGAAAGGAAGCAAAGGAAAGTGGAAACCCCGTGTCTGTAGCTCACATCTTTAGAATGTCACTGAAAATAACATTTAGTAACCAAGAATCAGTGCTATTGTCAGAAGCAGTCTTCAGTCTTCACCCTCTCTTGCAGAGTTGTCCAGCACTGAACATTTTTTCATGTCATTACACTGAAATACGGTTTAAAGTCCTCTGTTAAAAAGTCCACAGATTATCTTTGTTAATTGCTTAATGTTTTCCTTTTGCTTCCTGAGGTTTTACAGTGAATCAGACCACAAAAAGAACGTTTAGCTATGTAGCAGAATAATTTATTGTTGTAGGAATGGGGCAGAAATAACAGCACGACAGTTTCCTCTGTATGGTATCATATATTTCTGTATGTGACACTGTTCAGATTACTCTTTTTAAAACTGACTGCTTAGCAGGGGCTGTCTAGGTAGGAAATGTGATCCTGTTTGTCACAGAGTCTGTCAGTGTGTGAATGGAACTGCTAAACTGATTTACAGTGTTTTAGCACAGCTACTCCTGGACATGTGAGGCTCGAGTTACACAACAATTAGAGTGAAGACATCAGTGGTATTTTATTTATGAAAGGTCTTTAAACATTCTATAATTAGCCCAATCTAACCACAATAATTTATGAGCTGTAGTTGGCAAAAAATAGTCTCAAAAAGTTAATTATTGTACACAGTGACTCAGGAAAGTCTGACCTGTAAATGTTTTGCAGCTAAACCAGCGTTACTTATGTAGATACTTGCATTAGGAACTTTTAAAATCCTCCCTATTTCTTGCATAGGTCATGCTCAGAGGGCTCATGTAGAGATGATGCTCTTCTTGTTTTGCAGGTCTTAGCCTCAAAACAGGCTTAAAGCCTCACTTAAGATTATTAAATTAGCCCTTTTCCTTTTGGTTTGCAGTGGACCAAGGGGGTGTACATGCACTTCGAGCAAACAGATATCTTTACAGATATCTTTATACCTTCTTTCTGATTCCTTGGGAAGCTTTGCCTGTCTGAAGACCTAACAGTCAGCTGAAACCTGAACATGAGTGCTTTTAAAATGCCCCCGAAGCAGCAGAAGATACAGAAGAGATTGTATCTTTTTTCCCTGAAATCCCTTGACAGTTTTCACATTTGAAAGTACAGCATTTTCAGTTCCCTGCATTTTTACCTGCATAAAGTGACTTGAAGGTACAGCTTATTTTGCAGACGATGGTAGTTGCTGCTCTTTATCAATGTGTTATTTAATATTTCTTTAGACTTTTCAGAGTCATCAAATAATCATAGGTATCTGTCCTCAATGTCTTGTCCTGTGGGGAGATTAAGACCCTTTCTCTCAGTCTCAATTTTTTTAAAGTTTAAAGGATTTTGTGTAGGGATCAAGACCCCTAAATGTAATATTTTCATTGCCTCTGGCAGCAGCAGCAGGGCAAAATACGCTGTGAAAACTGACCAAACTGGAGGGAGAGAAGAAATGGAAGTGAGATGACTGAAATGCTGCAGCCTGCAAGCTGGTGTTTCAGTGTGAGAGACACCCTCGTACACTTGTTTCAGGTCTGAACCCAAATTTATGGTGTAACTTGTGGTTTGTCTATCCAGCTACACTCTCACAGCCAGACTGTTGTGTGCCATAGCTCAGATTTGAGGGCTTTGCAGGAGGAAGAGGCAGATTGGCTCCCATGAGTGGGAATAAAGCAACAGTGAGTTACATACAAATTTATGGCAGGTGATGGCAACCTGCAG
Organism: Daphoenositta chrysoptera; assembly: GCA_013397915.1. NCBI lineage: Eukaryota > Metazoa > Chordata > Aves > Passeriformes > Daphoenositta > Daphoenositta chrysoptera. The sequence continues at coordinate 773,654 of VZRO01008598.1, forward strand.
GAACAGCTTCTGAAATTAGCTTTCCACTGTGCTAAGGAAATGGTCCTTACTGCAACTACTGGCAAACTGCCTTCAAATGGCTTGCACAGCCCTTGGAGTGGCTGGGGAGAGAAGTGGCCTCAGAGCCACTCAGGCAAAATGCACTTTTTGGTCCTTGCTCTCGGGTCTGCCTCCCCATGACTCCCTGGGTGGAGGGCAGCAAACCTTTTGGGGCCTTAAACAGTCTGAGCTAAAATTGCACTGTGTCCATCACTTCATCAGAGAAACTCTTGCTAACATGCCAAAACTGACAAAGCATCCAGATTATAGTTCTTTTTTTGATATGGTTTCATTTTCCTTTCTCAGGTATGTATATATCTACAAAAAAATTAAAAATAGGCTTCTTAAAAGACCTTTTAAATGTTAAAAATGGTATTAAAGAAAAACCCAGTTATTCCACCGATCTTCAAATCTTCTGATGCTTTTATTGTCAAATATTTCTTCAGATATCTTTGACCGGAATGATATGAAAAGTAAAGACCATTATGCTAAAAGAAGGGCTTGGGTACTTTTGCTGATAAATTTGTTAATATTTAGAAAATGATAAAAATATCTTGGTCCTTTCTCAGTCTCATTTACTGTAACACTTTTTGACAGGTTTTCACGAGACTGACTCCACACTGGAAAACTGAGACAGTCACTTTACTGCAAAATTGCCGAAGACTCAGGATGGTACAGGTAAGCGAGGATTGTTTCCTTAAGGCCTTCTTACCTTTTATATATTGTGTTTACACTCTCGTTAAAGTGCACCAGCCTCATATCTAATAACAAACAGTTCTGATTCCCTTGATAAACTCCTGGTTTATCCCTGGGTTCTAGTCCCTTGTCTTATCTGATCTCTGCTCATGCTTGCAGTTGGGTTTTGTTCATCTGATCTCTCAGTTTGTCTTTATTACACATTTCATGGGTTGCTGAATGAAGGCTGGTCTCAGATAGCACCTGCTTTTGAAGGTTTGATTGCTCAATTTGGGGACCCTCGAGCTCTTGGATGATTTATAATCCAATGATTGGGCTTTTCTTTTCTCCAGTATTACACACATTTGTGCTCATTCTTTCTCTGGCCTTAAGTGGAGTGATATATTTACACAGATAGTTATACTTCATGAATGCTATAATGGGAAAAATTGGATCTCTCTTATAAGACACTGTACATGTATTTGTGTATTTGTATGTATTTTTACAATTTCCATATCACTCAAACACTTCTAAAAGCTCCCTGGGCATGAGTTTTATTTTTCTGTCAGTAAAACAAAACATAGGAGTAGCTGTTGACATACAAACCTTCATATCACCACGTTATCACCATTGGCAAAAACTCTAAACCAACTAAAGTTCTGAAATCAAAAGCAACTGCAAACCTTGCTAAGCTGTCAGTTATATCAGGTACTGCCAACAACTTGTGCTAGCAGTATTTTTCTGGGCAATTGCCCATATAAAATTGGGTGAGAAGGATTTTTACATGGTGATAGAAGGCAGGAGCAGTTTGGTGCAGAGGAAGGTGGTGATTTGATAATTCAGACTGTGACTGTCACTTCCCACATCAAGTAAATATGAGAAGACAATGGCAGCAGTTGTCAGAGACATGAAAAAAGAGGGGCCAGGTCTGGTATTTCTGGTGGTGCTTGGAGGTTGGGAAACAATGTCAGGTAAAAGCAAAACACTATCAAGACTTGTAATGCCACTTTGAAACTGATGACAAAAATCCTGAATTTAATGAGCAAAGATGGGGCAACAGGGTAAAAAGATGATCTTATTTGCTCTGGACATCCTACAAAAACTTCCTGACCCTGGCCTTGCTAGAGAGTATGTATATAAAATTATGTAAGAAGGTAAAACTTCAGCATCAAGGGACTTCAAATAAAATTTCATGCCTCTTCTCTCCATTTTTGTTTTTTATGGCCTATTACATGTAAATCATGGCAATATGCACTCCATTGCACAGAGGCTGGGCAGATGCCATGCTGGTTTAAGAAAGGTTACCTGGGTCTAGAGGTGCCTAGTGATGTCTAGATGATGTCTACTTGCTTTAAGAGCTATGATCATTGTACATCCTTTTGAAACTAGCCCAGTGTTTGATACTTCCCCTCTTTAATTCTGATCCACATATTTGCATGATTGTTGAGCAACTTTATATAACTTTTCTACTGAATACATTTCCACAACTGTCAAGCTGCATAAACAGTTTCTGAATCCAGTGCAACTACAGTGCAAATGGGAGAAGAATTCAGACTCTTAGGCAAATATCTGAAGCTTAATTTTTATCCTGATCTGATAATGGTTACTGTGAAACTTGTTGTAGTAATACCAAATTACTGGAATAGGACCTGTGAAAACACATGTTAACAATGCAGGTCCACGGTCACTGTCTCCTATTGTATCCCAGTTTTTTATGCTGAGACTGACAATGCAATTGTAAGACTATGTGGGTATAGTTTTTGTTGTGATTAAACAAACTCTTGCTGGATCTTTTTGACATTCAGCTGTTGCTGAAGATGTTAAAGCAAAAGTAAATGTACTAATCATTGGTAACAAAGAAGCCTAATCCACACTGACCTACAATTTGTTTAGGATCCTTTGGAGCAACAAAGAGATTAAAGTATATAAAAAAAGAAGAGGTAAATAGTGGGTCAGAGATTAGAAGTGAAAAAGGAAAAGGCTGGCTTCCCCCAGACCACACACTGATAGTGGACTTTTGGTCACTGATTGTTAGAAAATGTTTCATGTTTCACTTTCCCCCAGAACCTTAGAAACAGAGGGTTTGATTGGCACTTGTCATGACTGATAGAGAGACGAAGATGCTTTGGTAAAAAGGAGAGGGAGGCAGCCGTGTCAAAAGCAGAAGTAGTCAAAGGATGATTCCTCCTTTCTGTGGTTTTGTCTCTTTCTAAATTATTCAAATCTGGGTGGCATCTTAGGATAACTGGCATTTTGACACAGCTTAAGGGATTGTCTCACTAACTCTATTGAACTAAGGCTGCCATCCTTTTTAAGAAAAATTATAAAGAGGCAGATCTTCTATAATCTGATACGTATACAAACCAAAGGCAGCTTGATGCAGCCGTCTTAAATATTTTGGAAGGGGGGCAGCAATTTGATCCATTTTGTGACTGATTGTCTTCTGCATCCATCTGCAAGAATGCTACTTATTGGTCTAAAAAAAGCCTTTATTTGATTTTCTTTAGAATATCCATAGTTGTTTGGAATGCATCTGGTGGTTACAAATCCAAGTCAGGCCAGCTGGATCAGAATCAACAAACGTGGGGAATTTTCTCAGTGGAAAGAAGGTACCTCACCAACAGGGAATCTCCTCTATTGATGGTCATCCTGATTATGGATTTTTCTTTTAGGGGCAATTTTCTTTCTTTCTTTTCAGAAAGGGACCGTGTCCCCTCTTAGTGCTTTGTCTGAACCATGCTGGCTGGAGAAAATGGGCTCCCCAGGGTTAGGAGCTCCTCTGTCATTCTAAGCTGCCATTTTATGCTTTGGTATCCTCTTCACTTATCCATAACCAGAGCCAAATCCTGCTCACTTTATTCACGGGAATCACCCACTGAAATAAATAATTGCATAAATTTTGGATTAGAAGGATTAGATGTCCAGTGGCATTCTGTGCTTAACTCCTTAGAATTACTCAGCAAAGCTCATGATTCTCACACTCTTAGAACCATTGCACTTGGCTGTAGTTAGAAGGAAAAATATCATCTTGGCCCTTGTATTGAAGGGTTTTTCTTTTCTCAAAGCATGTATTTGCTTTGAGCTCCTAGCAAGCCAACCAACAGCCTTCATTAATTGGCTCAGTTTTTTTATTCCTCGAGAAGAAAATCTTTGGTTTTCTGAAAAGAACAGCTACATTGGGCTGACTCTTTGCACATACAGTGCCCAGGCAGTTTCAGAGGTCCTTCATCCCCACCTAAAAATGGTCACCAAGCGGAAGGCTTCCTAATGGACATTTAAAATGCTAAATGAAACTAATTGATAAAGACAACTTTTAATGAGATAGGGCTGAACTCTAGACAGATTCGACTGATGGGTTTTTTTCTAGTAGCCAATTTAGGTTCTAAGATGAATCTTCTAGACTTTTATGAACAGGACGTGCACATTCATTATTCCAATAACACTCACCAAGATAATTGTACAAAATTTCTGAGGAGATGGCTGAAATGAGAGCACTCACAATGCTGGGAATATGAGGTAGGCATCTTTACTTGGCAAGAGAAGTGTGAACACTCAGCACTTTGAACTATTAACATCTTTATTTTCTTAACTGCTGACCAGGGAAGGACCAGAAGATATGCACCACTAGTCTCTAACAATTTTTTTTCTGATTTGAAACAATTCTGTATCTTTATGTATGATTTACCTTTTTTTACTAGTGGTGAAAGAACCACTTAAGATTCACATGAAGAGAAAGATAGTTTTTTGTTGCGGGTAGGACTTCTGAACTCTGCAGAAGGCAGATTAATGAGATTTTGATAGACTTGCCAGCCTGGATTACAGAAACCCCCAAGGTGAAGAGCAGTGAGAGGAAGAAGAAGCACAAGACTTTCATTGTCCTGTGTAGGACCAGGAGTTGGACTCAATGATTCTGATGGGTCCCTTCCAACTCAGCATATTCTATTTTTTATGTTTCATATTAACTCATAACTCAAGAAGGCTCAGATCACTCTTGCCAAGGTACTGAAAATATGACCATCTCCAGCTTCCAAGATGGTGATCTTTAATTTTAAGCTTGTATTTGATTCCCCAGATCAAAGGAGAAGAGGGTAGCTGCATCATTAGAATCAAACTCCTGCCTGCATTATTTTCTATTCTGTTGCCCTACTTCAGATGTGACTGTGATTACCAAATAACCCTTAATCATCCCAAATACACTTCTGAAGGTTATGTCCTCTGTAAAGTGATATCTTTCATGATAGCAGAAGATACAGGGGGTCTATTTTAAAAACTAAATGATACACTCAAAACCTGAGCAAGCTGTCCTTTTAAACAATTGAATCTATTTGTGTCTATAAAATAATTAGATTGTCACGTGCAATTGCCCAGAAGAAATTCAGATTCTGCACCATTGACATGAATGAGAGTTATAATTTTTTTTGCATGTGCAATTTAAGCTGCTTTGCTGTATAATCCTGATCCAAGGAGTTTTCAAATGCACTGTTTCATGTGATTAGAACTGAAAGCATTTTTGTTGATTTCACCCTGTGATTGGCAAACATGATTTGCATTCTGTAATGTGTAAGTCTTCACAGATTCTGGAATTAGGTCCCTGGTTTAAATTAGGCAGCAAAAAGTAAAGCAAAATGTTGAATGACCAGAATATCCTAAACTGGAATTGTTTGTCCAGATTGCTGAAACCTGTGGCCTTAAAGAGCTGACTGTATGGTCTGTATTTCCCCCAAAACTGTGAAATTAGATTCCTTTTATGGATCCATCACGGTAGTATGGAGCCATTAGTTACATCATCCTACACTTGTCAGCCAGCCTTTCCTGTTCAGTGGGACTGTAAAGCATATTAAGCAGACAATAATAGTACCCTTCAGGATGATTAGGTTGTCACGTTTTCCCGTTGAATACTGTACTTTACCCCTGAATCCCACAAGCAGCAGAGGGCTTCTTTGAAACCCAGGTCCTCTGTGTTCCACTTGCTAAGGTGGTGCCAGGGATGTTTCTTTCTCCTCTGCCACTGAGTTTTGTTTTCCAATTCTTCCAGTGTGGTACCTGTGAAAGTTAGTACAGATGCCAGGTCTTCAGACAGCCATGCTTCATCCTGCAGTGCCAGTTCCTGGAAAGAGGCTGAAATGTGCTGGCAAGCTGCAGAGTCACAACGCTGAGTGAAAAGAAAGTTGTTCAAACAACATCTAATGGACTTAATCCCCACTTCCTGCCCTTTCAGGATAACGACTGAGTTTCAAAGGCAGTGCAAACTAATACACAATTCCTAGGAACAGTTTGACAAAGTTAAAACATCCATCAGACTGAAAGTGGTGGCAAATAAAAGTCTCTCAAGAGACTAGAAAGGTGAAAGACAAATTTCTTTTGTGAGTATTTCAATCTGGCCAGTGACCTGCAGCCTGACCATGGCCAAGCATAAAAACACAGCCTGCCCAGAGCAGTTCCTGACCTCAGCAGCCCCATTTCTTTGCTGTGTATGCCAAGTCTTGGGTGACTCTGGAGCTGTTTTGGTGTCTTGCAGGGAAAATTGCATCTGTGTCCTGTCAATATTTAACTTCAGTGGGGACAAACTCATATCCAGCTGTTTCCTCTTTACAGTCAATAGGCATTTCAGGGGTCAATCTCAGGTTTATAATTTTTATATTTACTTCTTTCTTTTAATTGGTTGCATCTGTTCAAGAAAAAAAGCCCTGCAACTCAAACCCCACTGAGATGTGTTCCCTGTTGCTTCTCTGGACAGTCTCTCCCCAGGTGGTGGGTGGATGACAAGGTATCACTGACTCCAGGCCTCCTCCTGCTGTGCCAGAAGTACCGTGGCTGTGATGCAAAGTCATGAACTGTTTTACATGGGTCCGTTTTGTACTTGCCAGTTTTATGTCGTGCAATGTGATTATCATCTGAGCCACTTTGTTTTTTCCCCTGTGTTGGGTCTGCTTTACGCTGTTTTTGGTGGCATTAAGTGAGCATGAGGACATCAGTGTCACGTAACTCCACGTTGTACCTTTCTGGCTGCCTTGACAAAAATACAGCTACATGGACATGGTTTGGATCCCATTTGTGGACCTGGAGACCTACCACAGGACGTTCTGCTGTCAGTGATCCTAACAGTGCCATGTAAATCTTCTGAGGTGCCAGCAGGAATTAGAACTTTTCCATGACCACAGGGAAAGGTGTGTGTACACCAACGAGCTGTGGGGTTTCTTGCCCCGTTGTCAGCTGTGCTCATTGTGCCACCACTCCTCTGCTGGGCTGGGGCATCCTCCTGAAGGGCTGCTGACAGCTCTTAACAACACAAGTGGTGGCTCTGCAGCCGCTTTTCCCATCCACACTTGCTGTCGGCAAGATTCACACTGAAAATGCCAACAAAGCAAATTATATGCTATTGTACAATCATGCTATAATCATTTCTGTAGAAAATGTGCCTTTAATAAGTGCATTGCAAGAAATTCCCTTCTCTTTTGTGTTTAGCATAATGAACCTTCAGACAGCATTTTAAAGAAAGCGTAGCAGTCACTAAGCTCCTATTTCTGTGTTTATTTATCGAGCAATTTACTTTAAGTGGCAAGTATAATTAGCTTTTTTGGATAAACACTAAGCAAACTTGGAGTGTTTTAAAAGCATAATAGGGCACCCTGCCGTGGTTATCTTTTTTAATATTTCATTCAGAAAAGATATTCTGGGATGCCACAGGTTCTCCTGTCTGACAATGCTTAATGGCTGGTGTTCCAAGATCCTTTCTCAGCTTTGTCTGCAGGCAACCAGCTGCCCTCAGCAGTCATTAAGAAGCCTTATCTAGCAGTCGATGTTAAGGTGTGATGCCAGATATTTTGGCAAAATTGGCACTTTTTAACAGTGTAATCAAAGCAAAGCAACTGGCCCTGACTCATTCAGGTCAGGAGGAGGATTAATGAGGTGGAGCCCACAGCAGAGGTGCAAATGCCAAGGGAGGGCTTCATGCTGTTTTTTTCAGGTGTGTGTGGATAGCACAGTGCAGTTCCAAGGCCTGGTAAGCTGGTTCTCCTGGACCTCTGTGCCTGTCCCCACAGAGTAAACCTCAGGTGTGGAGCTGGTGTCTGGGATCCTGGCAGAGTTCTGTCCCTGCCCAGGTTGTTACAGATCATTTTTATAATGCTGACTGCAAAACTGTCTCCTTGTGACTCCTGTGTGCTCTTCTGAGCTTCTAGATGAGAGTCAGAATATATCTATCCTCTCACCCCTGACACAGGTCCCTCCTTCTGGTGGAGCCCAGTGCTGGAAAACCTCAGTTGCTCTGTGTTCTGAGCAATCTGAAGATGCACAGAAGCACCCACCCCTTGGGACCTTGTGCAGCCTCTGCACTGCTGCTCCTACCCAGGAACACGTGGTGGGAGGTCAGCAGAATGGAGAAGTCATTTGCCTGTGAAACTCTAAGCTGGAAGTGGGATTTTACAGGTTGTCTCTTTAGCCAGCAGAGACACTTTACTTGTGCTACCCAAAACAAAGCTACCTTCCCTCTACTGACTGGAGAGGGAACCTGATGTGTCCTAATTTCGGCTGATGGCTAACACTAGCTAGTAAGAAGTGTCTTCCTCCTTTGGTGGGCAGCAAAGAAGCTGTTACAAAGTTCTCTGAGCTGGCACCTGAGGAGCTGTAAGCTACTGCTTTGCCCTGGCAGCAACGCTGGTTGGAGCTGTGTGCCCTCTCTGGTAGAGTGACAGCACAAACTTCTCAGTTTTGGAGGCTTGTAAGGAGACACTGGCAGTGCCTTTCACCAGAAGAATAGCAAGGGGAAGTAAGAGGGAGAAATTGTATTTATGCATTAGGCCTTCCCTCTTTCACACCTTCACAGTGAACAGTTGGATGTTGCTTATTTTTGGAACAAACAAAATTCAGTAAACACCATCTGCTTCTGACAAAATGAGCAACACTCGCTAAAACAGAAACAACAATATGCATTAAAATACCTCTGATAGAATAACAGGCCCCATAAAATTGTAACAAAGGCTGAGGTTTCGTTCAGTGCCAAAAGTGTTGATAGAAAGAAACTTTTGCATTAAGTCTGAAATAGAACTGTACCTAACAGAATCCTAAAATAAACCAGAAAAGTTATTTCCTTTTTAATTCCTACATGCAGTCCAAATCAGAAATTTAGCAACTGCTTATAAATCTGTTTCCATCAGGAGGCATCTGGGGTGCCATATAGAATCTATAACAGTTGGAGGCATCTTTACTTCTGTAGTGTCATGAGTGCTTTTTTTGCCTTACAGAGAACAGAAAGCAGTTCAATCTGACGGGCAAATTCCAAGTTGTCATCTCAGATATCACTTGTTCAGCTTTGTCCTTCTGGGGATTGTGGAAGTCAGAGAATGCCCTTTCCTAATCCTTGTCCTAGTGAAAAAAATTCACTAAATGAAGACCCTTGGAGCAGCTTCCTAACTTCATGTTGGGAGGGTGGCTTGGTTCTCCTTTGCTTCTCAGAGCATGTCTCATATAATCATCACTCAGTGTCATAAAGAGAGGCTCTTTAACAATTATGTAGTTATGAGAATTGCTCTGCTGAGCATGGCAAGGCTTTTCTCTGGTCCCCTCTGAAGTGGGCCATGGAGAGGGACTTGGACAGTTTTTCTGTGACCTTGACATCAATATCACATTAAGGCTGTGTGGGCACTGCTCACTTCTGAGGTCAGTCTCTGTGAGCATGTCATCACCTGAACTATCATCCACATAAAAGACCCTTAATGTGCCTGAGTCTGCTTCAGGCCTCTGTCCCTGTTGGACCAGCCAGGTAACAGGGTGCTCATGCTCTGATTTTGGAAGACCTTGGCAAATTTGTAATGTCTTCTGTAGATTTTGTACCTCATCCATACAGAGAAGAAGTTATGGGCCTCCTTTTGGGAACAGGAGGCCACCCAGGCCATGGACTCCTAAAAATCTTGGCAAAGGGGTTAACAAAAGGAGGATTGTGTTCATGGAAAACTGCACAAGCTGTGGAGCAATGTGTGTGTGTGTGACCTGGCCGTGGTGTAGGTGTTTTAGCCAAGTTGAGCAACTTTAGATGGAAGAAATGCTTAATGAATAGATGTGCTGAATAATGCAGTGAGGGAGAGACATCATCCTTGTAGCCCTGCCTTCCAGGCTGTCTGGCTACTGACAGGACATTTAGGGATCGTGCTTGAGTCTGTTCAGTACGTTTTAGCTAAATGATCCTGATTACTCTGAACCAGCAGCAAAGCTGCTCAGTTATATGTCATCCTCCTGATCAGCTGACCTTCTGTGGTCTTTAGTGACAAGGTTTTCTTCCACATTATTGACAAGGATGTTAAATAGGAGTGGACCAAGATACAGCTCAATAAATGTTGTTCATTTGTAATGACATTTTTAGACCTGCCAGCCAGTTTTTAACCCACTGAATAGGTAGCATGATAGTTTGGTGTTATTCTGGTGTCTTAATCAAAGTTTCATGTGATGCCAAGTGTATTACACAGTAGAAGTCCTAAGTCTATTACCTATATCAACCAAACCAGTAATCTTATCCAGAAAACAAATCAAGTTAGTTTGACAAGATCTATTTTCATAAACCCGTGTTGACTGGCATTAATTATATTTCCCTCCTTCCATTCTTTATTAATCAAATCCCTTATCAGCTGCTGCACTGTTTTGCCTGGGTTTGATGTCAAGCTGACAGGTCTATAATTACCTAGGTCGTGCCATTTACCCTTTTTAAACAGTGGCACAATATTAGCTTTTTTCCCAGCTCTGGCGCTTCCTCAGTGTTTGGGAAATGAGCAGAAAGGACTGCTTCAGTTTCTGTTAAAACTCTGGGAAATAATTTTACAGGTTGGCTGATGTCTAACTTTTGTGTTTTCTTTTTAATACCTCTATGAGCTGCTATTGCAATGGAAGGTGTGTCATAATAATCCTCTTATTTCATTTACATCAGTGAGCTCCATATAGCAATTTGGTGGTTTTTCCTAACTACACCAAAGGGTTATATATTGAGAATGTCTGTTTTTTCTTTATTTCTATTATTGGAATTTGTGTCCCTCCTTTTTATAATCAGTAGAGTAAAGCCATTATTAGGAACTTTTGTTTCTGATATAGTTCAAATCTTCCATTATGGGAATTCACCTCAAAGTACTTTATAAGCTTCAGGTGAACAGACTTCCAAAGTTAGAATTAAATTAGAATAGAATAAAATTAGAATAGGATAGGATAGAATAGAATAGAATAGAATAGAATAGAATAGAATAGAATAGAATAGAATAGAATAGAATAGAATAGAATAGAATAGAATAGAATAGAATAGAAATTGTTAAATTGTTTGGGTTGGAAGGAACCTTAAATATCATCTAGTTCCAACCCCCACGCCATGGACAGGGATGCTGCCCACTAAATGAGGTTACTCAGAGCCCCATTTGAACTGGCCTTGAACACTTCCAGGGAGGGAACATCCACAGCTTCTCTAGGCAGCCTGTTCCAATGCCTCACCACCCTCCAAGCAAAGAAATTCATCTTAACATCTAATCTAAATATCCCCTCTTTTATTTTAAGATATTTGCCCCTTTTCCTATCACTATTTGCCCGTGTAAAAAGTTGTTTACCATTTTTTTTTATATAAGCTTTGTTGAAATAATGAAAGTACTGAATTATGTACAGTTTGACTAAGGATCTCAGCCTCATGAAGGTCAGCAAGTTTCCCAGAGTCTCTCACAGCACACCTGGGTGTTGCTGCCATGCCCAACCCAGTATTGTGTGATCCACACAGAAGAGCCAGAGCAGTCAGGCCCTTGGGGGCTCAGCCCATGCTGGTTTCATTGCTCATCGTTTCCTGGGGGCAAAACAGCAGTTGTGAGGTAGTTGGTGAACTGTAATGCTTCCTAACTGACCCAAGGACTAAATTGGTCTTTCCATGCAGTCTCTGCAGAATACCCATTACAAATATATTTATGACCTTCATGGAAAAAAAAATAAAATAAAGGGGGGGCATGCTCTAATGGGGTGGAAGAAACTCAGATGTTAAAGAGGGGGCAAAAAAATTATTTCCTTGTCTCAGTGGTGTGGGTGGCAGATGTGAGAAAACATGGCATAAATCCCTCCTCACATTCCTCCCGTTTTGTTGAGGAATATTCAATTTTGCTGCGTTTAAACATTAAAGATGTCTATTGAGAAAAGCAAGGAGAAGACAATACTTTTTTAGACAGGTTTTTGCTGTAGATTTCCGTTTCATGCTAGACTGCATAGAAGAAAGCAACCTGTGTGCATGAAAGGAGGGTGTGAGGGGTGGCAGGGTGCTGGTACCGGGAAGGGGAGGCAAGTGCTCAGTGTGTAATCAGATCAAGCGAGCTGTTTGCATTAGTGTTGGCTTTGTCCAGGCTCCCAGCATCTCCAAAGGGCCAAAGCACACTCTTCATTTGTCACCCCAGCGCACCTTTTGTGTGAATAATTTCCCACTGGTATTACCCAGAGCTTGGAGTCGATAGCTGGACTAGCCTCTTTGCTTGTACTATTATTTCCAGCAAGCTTCATACATCTGCAGTAAATCCAGGAGGATTTGCAAGTGGGCTGAGGAAGTATGAGTGACAGAATGAGCTGATAAGGCCTGAATCCCACAGAAACAAAAGGCTTCCCATTTTGTCCTGACAAGACAGGCGCTGCCTTGGAATTGATTTGATTTGATCAAGTTTTTGCCAGCTGACCCCAAAAGTTCATGCAAGTGAAGAATTAAGTCCCCAAGCTCTCTCACAGTCACTAGTGAACCTTCATATCAGTGCCAAGGATGACAGTATCTGTTGTGAGTTTGGTTGCCTGTTTGTTTTTATAAAGCAGGATCACTGAGGCTTTTCCTGCTGACGCATTTTTGATGGTAAGAAACTGAAAAGTGTCTAATGACCCACAGCTCTGTGGACAGAGCATCTTGAAAGAATCCTTAGTTGCAAAGCTATGCATCAAGCTACAACGCTATTGAACTTTAACACACTCTGAAAGGGTAAGACCTAATGAGGTAAAACATAATAACTTTCTGTAAATCCTTATTCTTGAACTTGTGCCTAACCAGGGAAGCATGAGACAGAGGTAGCATGAATCAGAATGCCTCCCTGATATTACAGAGCCAGACATTTTCAAAAGTCAGCAGAAAGTCTTTAGGAGGGTGTAGAAAGGTACAGGTCTACTTCTACTTTGGCAGAAGTGAAGACAAAGTGTAAAGGGAAAGCATGACTGGACTTGGCAGCTGGGCTACCAAAGGAAAAACTGGTGCTAAAAATGTAAAGCTGCCCAAAAGAATGGGGTCTTGAGAGAAATGCTTTTCTTCATAACAGTTGTCATTGATTGAGCCACACAATATGGTAATGTGCAAGTTTTATCAAGGGCTACAGGAGCTGTGAAATGGATTGCCCTGCCCATCTATGGGGCATGTGGGAGAGGTACATACAGACCTTCTTCCGTTTCATCCCACTTCCCTGAGAATCTTCTCTTACCTGTGCAATCTTTATCAAAGAGGTTGCACTTATCTATTTATTGCCCAGGGAGGCTGAGTTTGATGATACACAGCTGAATTTTTCCTCTAGGCCTTTCCCATTTCATGGCAGAGCTTTGGGAATGGCAGACTGGCTGTCCCTTGCTGTTACAGTGGCATCCACACCCTTATTTGCAAAGACTAGGGAACATTTGTGTAACCTAGCAAGAGGTATCCAAAATATTAGGATTTCTATGTTTATGTGTATGTGAGAGAGAGAGAAGGAGGGGGAAGAAGAGTGGAGAAACTAGTTCCAGATCAAAGTCTGAATCTTAAATTTATAAGGTGTACTTCTTTTTAAGGGTGAATAAAGTGAGTTATTTACAATGCCTCGTGGATTCCACACCTGGGAGTTACAGGACTGCCTGTTGGGGATGCCTATAAAATGAGGTGCCCTTTGGATCCCCTTAACCTAGAAAAGAGGTCTCCTCTTTCATATGAAAGTGTTGCTGTGTGCCTCAATTTATTTTTACTTGTTTAACACAGGAGTACAAACTTTACAGACTCTTGAACCTCTTCTGTGCTTTTATCTGCCAGTGGTGGTGTGTTAAATCTATCTCTGCCCATAGTTCATGGCAAACATTGAAAGCCTGTAAAAGTGTTGGACAGCCCCATTTAGAAAACATTCTTGATTGAATGCATTGTCATATTTTTCTTGCAATAGGGTACATAAAAAGGATTTATTTTGGTTAAAAACATGAAATTTTGAAGTCAGTCAAATGCAAATAAGAAGGGAATCCCCTTGCATTTACACAATATTGATGGACTTTAAAAGGGGTTGATTTTTGGAAAAATAGGTGTATACCTATGCATATACTTCTGACATTCAATTTATATCTTTTACACAATATTATTCTCTCCCCTGGTTTCATATTAAGTGGTTGGTTCTGAAAAGCAAGTGTGTTAATTCAGAATTATTGCTAGGAGCTCAAAGGTTTGTGTTGCCAACCCTGATGTTTTAATGGTCAAGTCCCAACATAAATTAGTTTCTTCTCCAGCAGAGCATCTTCAGCTTCTTGTAAGTAGTATACTGGTTTTAGAATTTAATTGAGCCTGTGGTTATTCCTTCCCTTGTAGTTTCCTTTCTATCTGGGAAATCTATGATTGCCCAGTCAACAGCATTACTTAATTGGCTGAAGATCCTAATCCAGCTTTTCTGAAAGGAAGAGCATCCTAGACACAGTTGCCAATTATTCCATTATCTCTATTGACAGCCTGGTGTAGTTTGATGTCCTTCAAAGCTCTGACACAGATATCCCACGGGAGACCATTGTCTCCAGTTAAAGCACAGTGCTGAAGAGCAGTGGTTTTCTGTGTCTGCTACCACTGTGTTCACTGGCTTTGGAAATGTTACTTAATCTTTTGCTTTCCCTATCTGTAAAATGGGAAAAATGTGTTATTCACGGAAGGTTAAGAGGGTTAATCTTTTGATGTTCATAAAATGTTACAAGATCTTCTTTATAGTTTTAAGAACAGACAACAAATGTAATAAAAAACTAAATGGAAGTTATGGAGCTGGGTAGGAAGAGAGGTTAGTACTGATTTCGTGGCATGGCTACCTCAGTTTTTCTCTTGTCTTGAAATGTTTTGAAAAGCCAAAGCTAAAGTTTCCAGTATAGTTTGACTTCTACCCTCCTTCTTGCATCATGACCTGGCCTTTCAGAACTTAAAACTGGAGTATTTTCCTTAATTTCCTGGCCTTTGAGTACTTGACTTTTCAATTTTAATATTCTTCTAATATGAGAAGCTTACTGCAAGTACGAGAGTTTTAATTTACAAAAGCAAAGTAAGCCTCCCTCCCCTCCTCAGGAATGGGGCGTGCTGCCAAAGCTGACCTGGCCCGTGAGCTCTTAACAGCCACAAGATCCCCATGCAAGTGTCCCCCACGCCTGGGTGTGCCCCTGAGTGTGTCTGGAATCCTCCTGTATTTCCCTGGCCTTTCCCTTCACTACCCTTGTTCATATCCACTGGCTGGGCCCTCTTCTCCTCAAACTTTGGGATGTTTCCATGGGTCATGCCCTGTGCACCCTGTGAAGCATGCAGGAGTTCAGAGAGCAGGTATACAGGCACCACTGTGTGCATGGAGTAAATGCTACAGGTGGTGCCCAGCTTGGCAACAAAGAACCAAACACTAATTTTCCTGTTCTTTGCAGCAGTAATAAAGCTTGTTTCTCTCTCCTTTTTAAAGTATGATTTTAGAAATACTGGACTAAGAAAGTGTTGTTGCACTAGCTAGTTTTTTTTTCTTTGAAGGGCTTAAATTTTAGTTTTGCAACCCTCTTTGAAATATTTTGTTAGAATTATTTCTGGTTGCAATGAAAACAATCTTTTTAATTCTCCACATTAGGCAAAATTACATAATTCTACCTGTACCTAAGGAACAAATAGCCTTGCTACAGTGTCTCTGCAAAGGTGGAATGCTTACCTGCTTTGGAGTCAAGACTTGGAGTTGTCTTGTGCAGGGCCAGGAGTGGGACTCATTGGTCCCTGTGGATCCCTTTCAACTCGGGATATTCTATGATTCTATGACTTCACATTTGGTATAGGGTGACTAACTAGCCCAGCTTTGAGGGGTACACCCTGTCTCTATCCCATATCTGGTCTGTTCATGATGCAGTTTCAGTACAGACATGCTCAGATGGATTTATTCAGAGTTTGACAGCTGGTTTTTCTCAGGCTTTCCTCCTCTGTGCAAACCAAGTAGCTACAGAGTGAGGGCCTGAGCATGACTTTGGATGCAGTGGCTCTGGGCTCCATCTCTGGTAAAGGCAGGGAGAGGAGACAGAGCTTGATGGTGAGAGGGCAGAAGAGTGTTCCTGGCTGTAAAGTGCTGAGCAACAGCAGGAAAAATATGGCAGACCCAAATGTGGGTCTGCCCGAGCCCAAAGACCTCTAGCAGCCTTTTAGGGTGTATATTATGAGAGGTACAATGCACAGGGGGCCCAGTTCCCCCGACCTCAGTCTCCGTGACTCCTACTGGGGGCACTGCAAGCAAGCTTATATTGAAAGCTATGGAGCTGTTTTTAAACGGGTCTTTACAGCAGAGAATAATTAATTAAACAGGTGGTTCCATGAGCGGTGCTACTAATGATGGCTGCTTTCCAGGATTTCTCTCTCGTGTGGATTTCCAGGCTGTAACAAAGGTTGAGCTCACGCTGAGGTCTTTCCCTCAATGAGGGAATTAATAGGGCCTCCCTCCCTCCCTCTACTCTGCTGCCTATTTTCATGAAACTTGTAGGTACTTAATTCCTGTCAACCCTCTACGCCTCTCTCTCACTTGGTCAAAATTGATCAACGATTTTAAAACTTCCTGGGGATGGGGAGAATTAACAAAGAGAGAGAAACAGATGCATGAGGAACATGGCTGGAGAAAAACCTTTTCCTAAAGTTGAAATTATTGCCCAAAATTGGAATAGAAATCTGCTCTTTGTTTGCCCTTTTGGCCATACTGGAGGAAAAGAATAAATACAGGGAGATCAATGGTGCCGGTGAGGCTGTCCATACAGTTTTGGTGGCCATGTTTTAAAAAGTTGCCAGTCTTTTTATGTGGACAAGAATCACCAAAAATGTTTTAAGGAATGGTAAAAATGTCTGACAGAAATACTGACAGAACTTTGTTTTATTTCCTCTGAGCATGATCTTTACTACAGTGTGTAAATCATTTTACACGGAGGATATACTACATAAAGGGTCCTTTACCATTGGAAAAACTGATTTTGTTGAGATTTAAAACAAGTTCAAGTGTCATGTAAGCCAAACACTCTTCTTAGAAATAATGAACCATACATCCACATGGGATTCTCCATATTCTGCCAGCTTCAGATCAACACAGGAAAGTCTTCCTGAAAACTGTGCTCTGTCTAGGTACAAACAATTGGACCAGTTACATAGGAATATATGAATTACTTTGGCCTTTGCTATTCACCAAAGCAGAGTAGGTTGTTTAAGAGCCTAATCTGACCTTAAAAGTTGCTTAAATAAGTGCTGAAGTTTTCTTTCCTGATCCTCCATTTCTGGGAGAGACATGACCCTCTGTCTTTCCCTTACCGAAATTGCTACAGGGCTATTTGGTTAAGCACTCAGTTGCAAGGGGAGTTGCAGCTTTATGAAATAGTTGGGCGAGAAGAAACATCAAGGTTTTATTACAAGTGAAATGACAGATTTTCTTTCACGGTTTGCTGTTTTCCAGAATCACCAGAGGGCGCCAATGCAGATCTTCCCAGAAGTGATGCTTCCCAGAGGGTTGGAGCTCTACATCTCCCAAGCCCATGTCGGTGTGCAAACCAAAAAAGAGCAACTTCTGAAAATTTTTGTGGTGAAAACAGGTATTAGGTCCTGGGGAAGTGCTCAATATTAAACACAATGCAAATTTTTTCCAGAATCGATGCCACTAGTGCATTGGTTGTCTTTGACTTAAACCTTTCTTAAAGGCTGACAGTAACATAGACCTGTGCAAAACCAATTTGGCCAGAAATTAGTTTTCTCATTCCTTTCAGCATCATAATTTAGTTTGGAATTAGGAAGAGCACCATGTGATAACAACAATCTTGGAGCATCTGTCAATTTGTGCTTGAAATAGAAATCTCTGCTGCTGTTTTGACATGGAAAGCCAAGATATTTTTGTTGTTTTTATCACACATATTTGGTTCATCTGGAGTATATACGATATGAAACAATGGCATTCAGGCATCTTTATTTGTCCTTTTGTACCATTCAGGACACAGCAATAAACAAACAATGAACATTCCCTCCCAATCAGAACCTTTCTTGCTCATGCACCAAAACACAACGAGGAGACAAATGTACTCTTTTAAAAAGAAACAAGAGATTTATGTTGCAAGCTTGTTTAGATACCAGCCAGAATACCACATTGCCACAACACTGGGAATCACTCCTGTCTTTAACAGTAAAATAATTTTACTGATAATGATGATGATAATTCAGATTATTTTTCTGGCACAATTTTGCAAATGATTATCTCTATTTTCCAGTTCTCATTCTAAATGAACAGGAAATTGGAAGAGCTGAGACCCAACACTTTTCCCCCATCAGATCCTGGATTTCCTGGCAGTTTCCCTTGATGTGAAAGTAGGGTTTCTTTCCTATGAATGTGGTGATGAGGTGATAGAAATAGCAGTCTAGGGACGGAGAGGAAGACATTAGAAAGGAACTAATAAGTACTAGGAGGAGTTTGAATGCAGAGGTGACACAGCTGGTACCATCCACAGGCTTCATGGGCTCAGCCTGTGTTTGTGGCATGACTGGACTTTTCCCTCCAATTTTCTCATCCCTCTCCCAGCAGTTTTTCATTCTGTGTTGGGTGTAAGGAACCAAGGCCATCTTCATACTTTGTCTTCCTGGATGATAGACCTGGAAACAAGCAAAAAACTTGAGGATAGGGAATCCCATATGGTATTTTTAATGGTTTAATGTAACCTACTTGATCTCAATAAGGGAGAGAAATAGGAAAAGGTGTGTCTTTTCTGTGATATAGCTGCTTAATGCTGAAAGAGAAAAGCTTGTTTGTATACCTGTCTCTTCTGACTGGGACAAACCAAAGGAATTTAATTTCTAGAGGTATCTTTGGGAGTATCTATAGAGGATGCTGCTCTGCAGATCTCGAGTCTGAAGAGGTTCCTTTCTTTAACATTTAAAACAAACAACAACAAGCCCTCACCACACTCCCAGACTACTGCCTGACCGGGATGGAGTTCTTATGCTTTATACATGTTAAACATCTCCTATTCACAGCTAACTTTGACTTTGTGCCCTGGGCCAGGTGAAAAGACATTTCCAAATAAGAAAGAGAAGGGGAAAAGAAAAAAGAAAACCCACAACAAAAACCACCAAAACACAAGGAGAAAACCATAAATTGAAATTTCTGCAAGGGGAGGTGTCTGTGACCAGTGTTGTTGTGCATCTAAAAAAATAGTTCTCTTTATGGCAATTTACAAAAATGCTTAAGGAAAAGTGGGGAAAAGAGTTCTTTTATGGGCTATTTCATCCTTTTTTTGTCTGCTCTTGCAGTCGACTTTTTGGCAAAATACTGCATCTTCAGCCAGGAGAAGTTGGCGAAGCACAAAAGGGCTTTTGAAGCAGTAAGTGTAAATTCAGACTTCTTTTCTTTTCCTTTCTTCCTTTTTTTCCCCCTCTCCCTCTCCTCCTGTGTCTCTAGACAGCTAAGCAGAAATAATAAGCACCATTGCTTGCAGTACACGTCCCATGAATTACGCTGACATCAAATGTAACTTTAGAATGGAGGCACGCTTTATTCTTTTCGACGAACTGTTCCCCTATCCATTCTTTATTTACATGTCGTGAGCCTAAGCGCTGCACAGCCAGTCAGAACACACACACAAGAGGGGGGAGAAAAAAGGAGGCCATTAAACAAATTAAAAGGGATGGGGATGACTAATACAGTACTCTTGGAATCTGCAATTTGATTAGTCTGAGTTTAATACACAAAAGCAGCGCCGAAGCAGGAGGGGAGTCGAAGTGCTCTTTAATAACCTTCTACAATTAAATTATGGTGATGAATTTAACTATTCTGTGCTTCTAAAGGGGTCTTATTATCTGATTGACTCTGAAAGAAAGTCAGTATTTAACCAGGGTTCTTGAGTCCAGCTATTGGAAGTCATACAGTAGTTTTATGCATTAACAACTATTTTTTTTTGTTGTTGCGTGCCTCTTCCCATTTGAATTCATCTCTGATTTGAGAAAGATGGCTCTTAGGGTTATTCCCACTGCTTTTGATGGGAGTCTATGCTGGCCCTTTTACTGTACTGCCCAGACAGTTAAAATGAAAATTGTGTGGTTGGATTTGTCTCCTGTTCTGTATTTTGCTTGTAATTTTTAATTTTCACTTATAATTTCAGACTACTTCCCTCTGCTGGTCTTCTCCATTGTCTAACAATGCATCATTCAAATGTAGACTCTGTGTAAAGCATGCTGGGATCTTTGAAACAGACTTTTGCCATTAAATGGCAGGAATATCATTCCATAGTTTATTCTGACTAGTGACTTTCTCTCTGTCCTTCCCCTCACATGCTTTTCCATATGCTGAAGGTGAAGTAAGATGTTGCATGCACAAAATACTAGTAGAGAGGAGAATTCAATGCATTCCTTAAAATGGTATATTTCTTTTCTTTATTGCTGGTAAGTATCTCTCTTTTGGCTCTATGGTCTTTGACACAGAGAGAGAAAAAAGGGACAGAGACTTCATAATTAGCCTGATGGCAAAATCAGAGAGCTGATTTCATTCAAAGTAGAGAGATATGATGGAGGCAGAATCCAAATGTTCCAGCTTTTACTTTGATGGCCAAAATGCTGGAGCTACTTTGCAAATTTTGATCTGAATATTTGGAGAGGATCTAGGCTGAGGGGATGAAAAGAGAGAATTATGCAGAGTACTGACTATTCAGCTAGGGCCTTATTCTGATACTTATTTTCATGCTAAGTTGTATCTTTCTCTGCCAGTAGTTTCACTGAAAAAAAAAAAAAAAAGAAAAAGAAAAAGAGAAAGATACTATTTCTGGTGCTAAAATGCTGGTCTATTTGAATGAGGGTGCTATATCCAGCACTCGTTTTGTTCATGCCCTGAGTGCCCGAGCAGTGCTCGGTGCCTCTGCTCCATCCACGGCAGCTGATGGCTCTGGAATGGCCCCTGGCACGGCTGAAGGGCAGCACTGCCCCACTGCCTGCACAGCTCCGAGTGTGGGGCTGGGCTTCTGGGTCTTGGTTCAGCCCTTGTGCAGCTGCTGGCTCTGGTGAATGATGCCAGAGTGGAATTTAGAGCTCTGCTGCTGTGCAGAGGAGGGAAGGAGCTCTCCCCATCTCGCCCTGTGTGTTCCCCGCAGTGTCCCCTGCTCCCTGGCAGGTGAGAAACAGTGGGTCCAAGGGGCTGATTGCCCTCCTTTTGTGGTATTTTGCGGGCTGTTCAGAAAAAATGTAGGAAAACCAAATAGAGTGGCAAACAGCTACTGGGATAGCCTGCCATGGGTAGCAAAGGAGGAGCTCATACAGCTGAGGAGAGCACAGCTTAAGCCAGCAGTGAGTGAAAAGTGCAGGCTACATCTCTGACAGCTCAGTGCTGGATGCCCTGAATGTCTTAGAGGGGGTTGAAAATTGCTCTAATTTATGTTAGCTGCCCCCAGGAAATGTGAAACCATCTGCAGGCCATCACTATAGCAAAGAAGAGACAAGGTTGTATCTCTTCCTTCCTGACAGAACTGCCTGCACACCCTGTGGAGAGAACGTGGGTGCCTGTGCTGTGCTGCTGGCAGGACAATGCCCTCCATCCCCTGTGCCATGGGAGTTTGTTCACCCTGGGGCTCCTCTGGCCAGGCTGGACACTGCAGGTCTCAGCACAGGGAGTCTGTGTGCTCAGGTGCCCCCTCCTTGCTCTTGAGCTGCTTAACTGTCTCGGGGCATATTTCTGACCACTGGTGGTCTCTACACCTCTGTTAATATGGACGGAGCTGTGGACAACTTGTGTGCATTTAGAGGCTCTGCTCTCTATTTTTAAGGCATATTTTTTACTCATGATGATCTCTCTTTACCTCTGTGGACAGTCAATTAAGACCAAATACTTTAGACTGAAGGCACTGGAGAAAAATGATATGAATGTTTTGATATTGCAGTTTATTGTTTTGTCTTAACAGTAAAATCCTTCTTCTTGCTTATTAAATCATAGCCGAAACTTCCTCATGAGCCAGTGATGGCAGGCTAACATGATGTCAGTTTTTAACAAGATGCCAGCCAGAGGTTTAAGAGAGCTGATTTTTATCAGAAGCTTTTATACTACTTGAGTAGTAAAAAACCACATTGTGAGTAACATCCATGGCTCATGCATGGTAAAAAGGGCAGCACACTGCATGAAACCTAGGGATGCTGGGCTGAGGAGCGCTTCCTTTTAAAAAGATTGTGCTCCCAAATTAACTTGTTCCTATGCTAAGCATAGCAGAAACAGTGCTGCTGCTAAGCAGAACAATTGCTTTTCCTTTGTAGTCTGCCTGCTGGTTTGTTCAGGCCTGCTTTGTGCTCAGCCTTGGCTGGGTCTGGGACAGTGGTTCAGTAACTGTGAAGCTCTGTGTTTAGATCCTAGCCAAATCAGTGACACACAAAATCAGGGCAGGCAGCGAATCCCCAATGTGCCAGGTTTAGGAAATCAGCACTCTGCATAGATGAGCCAATATCCTGTATTTATTTTGCTGCTTTCTGTACCCATTTCTCTTGCATCTGGGTATTTAATACATATTTCCAACCAGCAACACATCAGCCTTAAATTAAATTCCCTGCTATGAATATCAAAAAACAGGCCCTTCCTTCTCCATGCTGTTCCAGCTTGTAGCAGTCACCAAGTACAAGACCACACTCCCCCAAGCCTCCTCCCTCTCTCCTTCCTCCCTCCCTAAAAGCAATTTTAAACTGCTTGACTGAATGTGGTATTTGAATGAGGATTTCAAATATGGGCTCAGGCTTTCTCTTTAGCTCACTGTGAAAGAACAGTGCAGAGAAAAATGTCTGTTGCAGTGAGCACACTGACTGTAATTAACTTCAGTATTCACCAGGTAAAACACCAAGGAATTAATCAGGCACACCTAAAATGGGCATGCCAGCACTAGTATGCAAAAGACCCAAAGTGTTTAAAACAAGGGGGAATTTACCAAAAGGATAAATGGGGACTTCTATCTCCTTCCCCTTAGCCAGCTGTGGTGGAGTCACAATGCCCGGAATATGCAGTGTAGAGAAGGAAGCAGGGAAACAAGGCACAAAGGTTGGAGTGAAAAGACAAGCGAGAAGAAAAATCTTGGCTTCCTCAGGTATCCAGTCTGCTACCAGCCCCAGGGATGTGCTGAGCATTGCTGTGTTCATTGCACAAATAAGAGCTTGGATCTGGCCCTTGCTCTCCCTGTCATATAATCTCTTCTGTGAGCTGCTCAAGCTCTGTCTAAAAGCTGTCGTTCCTGCTCCCTCTGCACTGATTAGCAAGCCTTTCAAGACACAGGCTTCTTTGGTGGTAAGAAATCTGTGTCTAATTTTCAAATGACATTTGTTTTCATGCTAGCGCTGCCAGCTTGTTTAGCTTGTTCCTTTTTCCGCCTGCTTACCTTGGAGATATTTAGTGAGGGGGCTGTGCTCCAGCTCAGAGCTCTGCTATTGCCACGCTGACCAAAGCAGCCCCTGTCAGCCTCCCTTGTGCTTCTCTTGTCACCCTGAACCTGCTCCAGGTTGACTCTCTCCTCCTGTATGTGGGCACAGCAAGGGCAGGAGAGCTGGGAATCAGGGATGAGGGCAGGGCAGCGGGATGGGCAGGGCGGTGTATGGCAGGGCAGCGGGATGGGCAGGGCAGTGGAATGGGCAGCGGGATGGGCAGGGCA
>VZRO01008598.1:803926-835994 GCA_013397915.1 Daphoenositta chrysoptera
TTATTTGGCTCTTCAAAGGAGGCTGGTTTGTAGCTGATGCACATCAGTGGAGCTGTGCCAGCTTCCTCCAGCTGAGACTTTGGACCTTCAGTGCTGGCCTTTTTGCAGTTCTCTTATCACGATCCTGTTTGAACCATCCAGACATACAGCACAAACTCTGTTAATGCAGAAAACCGGTACTGGGAAATACAGAAAAAGAAGTATAAAAACCTCCGTGATTTAATCCAAACCTTACAAAGGCGTTGTTTCTTTGGGCACTTTCTTTGAAAAGACTACCATTTCAAACAAAACAGAAGGAAATTAGTAGGAAGTGATTATGGAGACAGGAAATCTGAAAGCCATGAAACTGTAAATAAAGTGTTATTTGTACTACTGTACTTGGTGCCCTGCTTTGCATTCTCAGCACGAAATGTTAGACAAGGCTTTAGCACTAGAGCAGGGACCAAGTTATTTGGATGTTAAAAAAAAAAAGCAACAAAAGAAGTAAAAAGGGTCCAGCCACATATTTCATATGATTAGAAGTAGAAAGTCTTTTGGACAATTATTTGTATGGAATTCTTCTGGCCAGATTTTTATCTGAAACTTGAAGCCCTGCAGCCAGTCTCCATCGCAATTTGTTCCTCTCAGCAAAGGATGTGACTTGTTTAGACATCAAACACGTATCAAGTGGCTCAATGTTAGTATTCTGAAGCATCAGCTCTGAGGCAGGCGCCAGTGCTAACATCATTACACAACTCATGTGGCACTATGATAATCCAGTTCAGCACTGCCTGCATTTATTGTTTATTTTTATCAGACCTCTAAAGCTCATCTTTTCCATTTGTCAGCATTATCTTATGTGATCCATTAATACAGCTGAGAGGGATGCTTACACTATGCACTTGCATATCAGTTAATGAACCACCTTAACCTATAGTAACAACGAGTGAATGAACACAGATTTTAATTGCTTCCATTATGATGTGTTTGCTTTGGCAGTGGTTACTGTCATATGAAAAGTTAACCAGCAAAGTTATCCCTGCATCTTTAGTTGTTGGCTTATGTGCATTCAGAAAACATCCCTTTCCTCTCCCTTCCTCAACTGCCATGTACTGTGTTTTCTGCTGTAGTTCAAAAATTATTTGATCAAAAGGGTAATAAAGCAAAGCACTTGAGCAAGAGAGCACATACATAATGTATTCTCCAATGTGGTCTCAGGAAATGCTCTGAAGCACATGAACTTTACAGGAGTAAAGATCATGTGTTTTTGTGTTGTGACAGGCCACTGAATCCCGTGGGCAGGAACTAGTCCTTGAAAGACAGAGGGCTGACAGAACCACAGCCTAAAGTCTGCTTGGTGCTTCACATTTCTGTCCAAGCAGAAACAATTTCCTGAAACTGCCATAAGACTTTTGATTCTCAGTGGATTTCCATGTTGAGAGAGTGTGGGGGTAAAATTTGTGCCTTGATGTGGAACGGACATCCATTTGGAGGAAGCTCCAAGGAGTCTGGTGGTGAGACCTGCAGTGGGCTTAGTCTGGCACATCCCCACAGGACAAGGAGATCGAGAAGACACCAGCACTATGGTTATTGCTGTTAAAGTAAGCTCTGCAAGCTTTAGCGAGGGGAGCAAGGATAAGAACAGACAGAACTGGGCAGAGCAGACTAGATGTTAGCTCATGTTAGGAGAGTTTAAATGCAGCTGGGTGGCTCACCCAGCCAGAATTACTGCTGGTACAATTTCAGTGGCTGCAGAGGCAGTTAAATGGATAATATGTCTCCTAAGAGCATTTTGCACCAGATATAGTCAGTCTTTTTTAAAATGTGGACACATAGCAAGACAAATACAAGGTAGCTGAGCCCTACTTGCAAGTAATCACCATTCTGATGCCTTAAAATCAGCAAACACCTCCTTTGCAAAGGGAGGAGGAAAGGAAAAGAGTGGAATGAAAATATTACACTTACTTTCCTGTGGTACAGCAACACTGTGTTGCATAACACAGAGACAGAAATATTAGTGGTGGTCTTCTTTACTGATGTAGAGGATGTTCTCAAATGATCTTCAGTGTCTACTTGTCTATGGCAATGCCTAAATTACAACTGTAATTTTTTGTGGCCTCCCTCAGCTTTCCTGCCCTAAAACATTTTTCCCCCCACCAGTCTGGTGTCCTTGTCAACTTCTTTGGAGAAAGCATTAATATTTTGGGGGGATTTTTTTTGCTGGCTGTGCTAATCGGGTTTGTCTCTTCTTCCATCAGGGCTTTTTATCCAGCCTTCCCCCCTTCCCCCTGCCTCCCTCCCTTCCAAGCAAGGCAGCAATCTGTTCTTTTTAAACCCTTCATCATCTTTGCTCTCTCCATCTCAGTTTCCCCAGATTTTAGAGATTGTTGACTATTATGTAACAGATGGCCTGACAGACCTCCGACTCTTTGCGGTGATGGCTAGCTTGGCGCAGAAAATAGCAGCACTGGAGTAAGCATTCAGCAGCATAGACGCTCATGAATTTTAACTCCTCGGTGACAAAGGAATTCAAGGGGGTAAGAGCCAATCTATCAGTAGCCAAAGTAATTAGAAGACTTAGATGGCTCTCTAGTGCAGAGTATTCCTTCTCTGCTATGGGCTGTTCGTAGTAGATTAGGATAGTCTATGTCCCATTGATCTCTAAACCATAACTATGCTTCAAAACAATGGGACGGCTTAATCCAGAAATTGAGACATTTGAGCAAGCATCGGTGAGGGCTGTTCTTTTGGCCTGTAATGAAATGTACTTTGCAGCATCAAGCTGGGACAATGTATATTAAGCAGAGTTATACTTTGATTTTTGTTTCTATCACATTCCTGGTCAGCAGGGGAAATCACTTGCACTAAACGACCAATATTCTGTCTCTAAACATTTAATACTTTGGGAATTAGTTTTCTTGCCCTCTTTACATCTTCTGTTTCCTTTGTTCTTTGTCATTCTTGCTTCTGTACGTATATTGAAAGAGCTCTTGTAAGTGACCAGAGTTTTGGCACCCTCATATAGCTTTTTGTCATTTCTAGGAAGTTTCTGAATATATCATTCCCTTTCCCAGAAGTCTAGCTGCTTGTCTTTCAGAAGTATTTCTGTGTCTGACCAGTCAATGGAAGCTTTTTCTTGTAAAGTAGGGGAAATGGGGAGGAAAGACAGTTCAGAAGAGCAAAAAACATCGTTAAAGCAAATCAGTCAGGTATTCAAACCAGAGCTGGTTTACAGTATTGTTAAGATTAGACTAAATAAAAATAACTGGATTAAGTTACCTCAGAGGCACAAGAGCAAAAGTACTGTACAAAAGTAGAGATGAGGTCAAATGAGCCTCCATGGAACTGAAAATAAAGGTAGTCTGTTGTGACTGTACTGTATGTCTATGTCAGTCTGTGTAACCTGGCAGCATGTGGCTGAGGTAGGTTCTGTGTGTCTCCCAAAATAGGGTTACCAGCTCCACTGGGGCACACCCAGAGGTACTATGTCCTCACACTCATGCTCACAGCAGGGACTCCAGGACTTCTTTTACCCAGAAATGTTTGAATTATCTTGAATAACCTTAATTTTCAGTAGAAACCTTACCATTTTCAGCAGAGGGGAAAATCCAGGAGTGTTAAGCCAACATATCTTCCCTTTCCTCTCTTGGATGTGCTCTGACAACTCTACAAATGAGGAACAGGCTTTCCTTACATGCTTCTGTAGTTTAGGAATACTTTTCCTATTGGAAGTCAATAGTGGAAATGTTTAAATCCAGCCCACAAAGACTGCAAAGAATAGTTATGCGATATATCACTCAGCAAAATGTGTGCTCAGCCACAGTTTGCATTGGATCCTAATCCAGAGCCAGTCCACAGCCCCAAACACTGATAAGTGGTGTGGACTATCCTGGAGGGACAAAATTCTCTTTGAAGGGCTTGATTACCCCTTGTCCACTGCCCCCACCCATATACAGATGCACTCACACAGACACAGCCCCCTTCCCTCAGCACATCTCCAACCTGTCTAAGTGCTGTAACTCAGGGAGGCCCAAGAGCCCTTCCACTGCACCTTTGGGACACAGAAAATCACCCCTCTCCATGCCAAGTCTCTGGCTCAGTGCAAGTGCTGAGTTTCCCAAGGATGGTGTATTGAGGAGAGGATGCAAATAGAGGTCAGCCAGAGGCTCCAAGCTCAGCAAGAGGTAACGATCTGCCTAAATTCTATGAGCTCTGGTAATGTCATTTAGCAGCAATAAGTCTCTGTTTTAATTAGAGTGACACTGTCCCAAATGGCCATTTTAATAAGGTTTAGAGATTCTGGACACAGAGCTTTCCTGCTTTTGCAGCCCATAATACTAGTTAGTTGTGCATAAGGTCAAACAGCAATATCTGGTCAGCAAAGTCTTCATTACACAAAACAGCTTAGAATGGGATGAGCAAATGATATCATTGCTGTAAAATTGACTTCTCCATCTCCACCTATTGTTTATCCAAGTGGCACAGCTAAGAAGTAACTCCCCCAAAAGGAACATCAGCGTCCAGTCCTGGGCAAAAAGAAACCTTGGTGAATGTTCCAGCTGGCTGGAGATACCAGGTGGTGACACGATCCCAGCTGTGCCAAGCACAGGGGAACCTGGCTCTAGCAAGAGCACTGGTCCCTCTTGCAGCAGTAGGGACAAGGATGGCTGTGATTTGCAGGGCCAGGATCTAGGAGGTCAGGAAGTCTGCACCCCCCATGGGGCAGATGCTGTGCTCTCTTAGATGCAAAGTTGAGAGTAGTGGTACTCTGTCCTTCAGGAGGGCATCAGCTGGGAGCTGTAAGGTGTTTGAGAGGAAAAGCCATAAAATTCAGCTCAGATAAGCTCATGAGTAAAACCTGCGGTGTCACTACTCTTAATGGGTCCATTCTGTATCTCAGGTGAAATATTTGGCATCCTTCAATCATAACCAGAAATAGCTGACTTCTGTCTCCAATTTTCTATGCAAGAATTTTTTTAATGCAATTTTGTACCTTTTTGTTGTTGGTAGTTTTTTTTTCCCCCGGAAATAATACCTCCAAAAATCTTCCCTTGTAATGTTTAGGTAACTATACCTTGAACTTTAATAGTTTGGGGAACTTTTCTTATTGTTAATACTGGGCAGCCCACTGAGAAACACAGTAACATAGAACTCTCCTGCTGAAATCATATCAAACATCCCAGGATTTCTCTGTCAATAACCATGCTATTCTGCTTTACTTTTGCTGGGCTGATGTTTACACAGCCATGTAACAGCAATAATAATAACAATTTTTAAAAAAATCTTTTTGCATTATTTATTGTTGAATTTATCTTGTTTCGTCAAGCAAGTTTCTGAACTTTAGTCAAGTAAACAGATTCAAATAGCTGGCATCTAAAATCAATAAAAGACAAGTGCAGTGCAATTCATGGCTTCTTTGTGAGTCAAATGTTCTAGCCCCAAAATAAACATCTGCAAAAACAAAAAGGTCATTTTGATCGGGCATCACATGTGAAAACTACCTGAGGGCAAATAAATGTGGGGATCACATTCTTATCAAGTCTCTCTGATAATAATAGCCTGGTCACTGGGGACAGTCTGTTAGTGTTGGCCCACTGGGTCAGATAACAATCCCCAGTCTCTGCCTCTCTTCCCCCGCTGTGACCTGGCCCATCTGCTTCTCTCTGGCCATATGGTACAGAACTATGTGGGACTGGAGACATTATAGTTTTATGCATCTCAATGCTCCTTGCTTTCATTGAAGTTTTGCTGACATGACATTCCTTTGAATATTCCTTGACAAAAGTGGGGTTTGTTTTGGTGTTGGTTTTCATCTCAGAGTATAAATGAACACCAAGGTTTAAATCAACAGAGGAGGCTTGTAACAGATACATTAGGTGGGTAGGAAGGCTGGCTATGTATTTCCTCTGAGCTTACCTTAAATACAATATTATTTTTCCTAATCTTAACTAACACAGAGCCCAGCATATGCAAAAGAGCAAGGTTTGTTTGTTTTTGTCATAAATAAGCCCAGTCTAACAGGCTGCCTGAGTGCCATGGAGGAAGTCTGACCTGAAAGCTGTAATACTGCTTTATAAAAAGTGAAGAAATTAAACCCTCTGGGACTGTGCATGGCTCAGACATCCCTCTCCTTCTCCAGATGAGGCAAGGGGGTTTCTGGGGTGCTGCAGTTCTCTGCCTTGCTGTTGCTGAGGTCTCAACCCCAACCACTGCTTATGGGGCCTGTCAGCCATGCTCTGGCAGCACTGGCCCTCAGAGATCTTCATCTGGCCAGCACAACGTGGCCCCAGAGCCTCCCTGAAGGAGCCATCCCATTTTCCAGTCAGTCCCTGGGCATGGAGAACACACAGGTATATCCTCCTCTGAGGTCATGTTGCAAATGTCCAATTAGGCCTAATGAGAGCTCAGCCCAGGCATCAAAGGAGGGAGAGACAACAGTAAATACAGAATATTCCCCCTCAATGATCCCTTTGACAAAGAGAGGATGTAATTATTGTGTGGGCTTTAACATAATAAAGCCTATAAGTTCATCCTGCACCCAGCATCCTGGGCCCCTCCTGGCTGGGACCTCTGAACATCACAGCAACCACATGCATGACAGAGGTCTGAACTAGAAAAGTAAAATGGAGATTATTGTACAAATATTAACGCAACAAGCTGACTTGTAAATTGTCTGAGGCCAGTGCTCAATGGCACAGTTGTCTCTCAGTTTCTGTAAAACTTTAAATAGAATTGAACACCCAAACAGTCAAATCTGTATCTATGTCACTCCCTACCGTTGTGTTTCTCACAGGGTCCCCTCATGTTTTCACCTGCTTTGTGTAAAGTCCCACAGAATATGTCATGTAAAGCTCCAGAGAATTATAAAATCAGTGTCTTCAGAAGAATGCAAGGTTTTAGGCTCTCTTTTCACTTTGTCAATCACTCTTGTTATTTCACACTTCCAGGGAGGTGCCTAAAGTTTCTTCACTTAAAAAAAAAAATGTTATGACAGGCTCTGCAAATGTAGAGATTTACTGTCTGAGGCTATGTTTAATGCCTAGAAGTCAGAAATTAAAGAACAGGTTTTCTTGGGACATCTGAGAATTCAGATGTGATTGAGAATCTCAGTGCTGGAATTTGATGTAGATAGACTGCCTTTGCTGCCAGACAAAGAGCCCGACCACCTGCTGCCTCTGTAAAATAGACCCCCAACCTCATGATGTCAGAGTGAGTTTTGCCATGTCCTGGCCTTGCATTTAATGGATCAAAATATGTAAGTCCACTCTCTGCCACTGAGTCTGTATGTGCTGGAAGGATGCAGCACTGTTGAGGGAGAAAGGGGAAATAAAGAGGAAGGTAGGGAGGCAGCCTCATCCTCATCTCCACTCATCCTGTTGATCAGTGAAGCATGAGAAGACTCACACTACCTGAAAATTAATACTATTCTTTGCATTAAAATCTTTCTGATTCACCTTTAGCTGGGAAAATTTTACACTTAGAAATCAAGGTTTAGAACCTACTAAGCAGAATGCAATTTCAAAAGTTGTTTTGCACCTCAATAGTGATTGTAGAGCAATGCTTGCTGCCCTGCTGCTAAAGGGAGAACCATATTCCTCCCATAATCCCAGCCTTGACTTTCATTTACCTCCTTTCCCTTTGGAGAAACTAATACTCTGGATCTGGATTGCGTGTTTTGGGGAAGGCTTTCACAGACTGTTTTGCAAAGAAAAAGGACAACAACCCTCCCTACTACACCCCCCAAAATCTGCCGTAAGAAAAATTAAAAGCAGATAAGAATGTGACACATTTCTTGGGTGATATGATAGCATTTACCATGACATTGTGATTTCCTTTAAAAAGGCTACCCCCTTCAACAGAGATGAGGAGGGAAGAGATGAAAGAAAAAATTTGTTTACTTGGCAGTTGCATTCAGTGCTGCCTCAGAAATCCTCTGGACCAGGGACTTCTTGTATTAGGAGCTATATGGAGGTGTTTTAAGATTCACAGTATGTACTCGTATTGTATGCATCATATCAGAGAATTCCATAAGAAACATGAATAATTGCTAAAGTGAGTTGCCCAACAATCTGCAACAATCTTGACATAGCCATGATCTACCTCCCTCTCTAGAGTATCTCTGTTAAAATGTGCAAATACAGTTATAAAAAGTTTCAGAATAATGTGCTACTAAGAGTTTATGTAATCTTATGTTTCAATCAAGAAACTTATTCTTAGTTTGCAGTATCACATATATACATGTGTTCCTACCTAATCTATTGTGGAACTAAAGTGGCTATTGCAGTATACTTTTCACAGTTTAAGAAGACATTCTTACAAAACCCACAGTGCCAAATGAAAATAGGAATGCCAAATACTGATATTCACTATTCTAATCACAAATGCACCTTGCTTGTCTCACCACTTCACTCCCTGGTGGGAGAACTTTCACAAGTGCCCTGGGCCTGTAAGGCTTTAGGAGCTGTGCTGTGTGGTTTTAAACCAGTTTATGTTATACTGTATCCTATACTGTATACAGGCAATAATAATCTTCAGTGAATGGGATTTCTTGTAGGAAATCAGACCTATACTAATCCAATATTCTCTTGCAAGGAGGAGCCGTACATGTTTCACCAAATGATGCAACCAGCCCAGAAGCTGGTGATTAGGACATAATGCACTCTTAGGGAAAGGCTCTTCCCAAACCCATGGATGGGGGTAGATGCCCTCAAGCCAGAGTTCATGTCTCGTTCTGACTTTTTGCTTCTACTGCTTGATAGTTGACTGTGTGTTCTCTTATTTTCCCGGATTAGTATTGAGTGATTGATTGAACAAACCAGGGATCTGAGCTGTAAGGTTGGAGTGAAGTTGGATGAATACATTGTGTTAAGTACTGGGGAGAGAGGCTGGTGAAAGGGCACAGAAAATGGGTGAGTGGTGGCTTCCTTATGGATTCATTTACAGACATGTTAATAGAAGTGGGATTCTTTTTACTGTTCTCTTTTCCATTTTCTAGTGTGAACTTTTCTGCACAAAATCTATTCCTAACACAGGGTTATTTTCATGTTTACATATAAAAACCTCTGTTACTGCCTCAACACACAATCAGGATATCTTATGGTTTGTGAATACAGGAACGAAACCAAAATCAACTTGACACTTGTCATGTACAGTACAAAGACCGAGACGGGGTCTTGAGCTTGAACTTGCGCAAAGCTGAGTAATCCTAGACTGTTATCTTGTCATTAAGCATTGCTTTGAGTCCCTATCTGTTCAGCAACTCTAATTAATGATCATTTAACTGTACTGTCAGCCCCGTTTAAATCTGAGTGTTGCCAGTTGCTTCCTCCGTGCGGGCAGCCAATAGGTGCCGGGGGAGTCGCTCATGCATGGCATTGTCCCAGTGGCCCTGGGCCTATAGCATCCCAGTTTAATAGGGCATTCAGGGCTCATTAGCGAGGAAACACATCAGGAGTGACCGCTCCACTGCCACACGTTGCAGCTAATAGCCTCGCCGAACAGAATCGTTTCTGTTTCTGCTCACTTGTTTTTGAATCCTTTCAATGTCAACAAGTGGTCATGTCGGCAGGAGCCCGCCATTCTCCCCAACAGTTTTATCCGTTGCTCTCCTGAGCCAGACTTGTGTCCTCCTCCATTGTTCCAGCCACAATGGAGCCTGAGCAATCACAAAGGCTTCACAGCCATTCATCATCAGCTCACGGATTCTGGGGTTGAGATTACCCGCCAAACTTTTGGGCCATCATTTTGGCATAATGTGTGAATGCCCATGAAATACAAATAGTTTCTGAAGTTTACACTTTTGTTGCAAATGCATAGGATGGCGGTGGGGGGGCCTGTGGTGAGGGGACTGGATGGAGGGAAAGAAGAGGAAATAAAATCCAACGTTGCTCTGGCTAAAAATAGACAAGATCCTGTGGAGGGAAGATAAGGGACAATGAGATTTCTGCTGGAACAAGAGGTGTAGAAAGGAGCAACCAGGGAAAATGGAGGTGCGTCCAAAAAAGTATAATCACACTTTTGGCTCACAGATTTGGAAACAATCCCTTGGCTTTGGCAGGGAGGCACAAGCAGCTCTTACATTGCTGGGATCCAAGAGGTACAGGGAGAGGGTGCCCCTGGGCAAGCTCCCCTCCTTCCATTCATGGGGATAACCAGAATTTTTCCTGGTTACTGGAAACACAACTGGCAAAACGTTTCCTGGAAGCATGCACCTGCTGCTTGTTATTTGTATTAGGCTAGAATTTAGCCCTTGTTGTGCTGAATGAAGAATGAATGGGTGTTTCACACCTGGAAACACGAGATCTGAAGATGTAGTGGCTTTACCAGGGTCATACTGTAAAAGCCAGAGATGAGAATCAAAACTAAAACCTGCATGTGTGTGTTAGTTTATTTTATGTATTACTTATATGGTGTTGTGTTCTTCCCTACATCTCCAGTGACTGGGCTGAATCCTGCCTGCTTGACTGCTAGGCAAATCAGACATTCATTTATTGTGTACTGACTACTGCCCAGACATGCTCCATACGCCCCAAGCATCCTCCAGGTGATGCACTTGGGATGATGCAGAAGGACTGCACTGTGGCCACGGTGCTTCACATCAGATGTTGGCTGGGCACACAGCAGAGAGCTTGCTGCACTCTTCCACCCCTTCCTTACCATGCGCTGTTTTGGGGAGTTCGCATTGTGTTGATTTTTCCTGAGTCAGGATTAATGGCTTAATTTCAGTCAAAAGAATTTGATTTGGAAATTTTTGGAAACATTTGGAAATCCCTGTGAGTATCCTACAGTCTCTTCCTGGTAATTTTGATGTGCCAGGAAGTTATAAGGTGACAAAAAGTGTTCATAAGAAAAGTAAAGGTGATTTTTTTTTTCTTGTCTGCCACTGAAAAATTAAGCTTTTCGTAAACCACAATCATAGCCAAAGATGCTTTTCAGTGCAAGCACTGAGAAGTGGTCTCCTATTCCATTTTACACTGTATATCAGCTAGAGGCTTCTCTTTTTACCTGTTGAAATAATCAGAATAGGTAAAAAAATTGACTGCCTTTACTCTTTTTTCCTAACAGGTCAGTATCCACTTTATGGTCCGGGGTATTATAAAAGTACCAAGAAGTGTTGCATGTGTATCAAACACATTTCCTGACAAAAGTTTTGGGTGTAGACCTACAGTAGTCTCCAACATCAAAGGTAATGGAAACACTATGAGCATTTTTAGGCCATGATTTATGTGATCATTGTCATTCAAAAACAGTCACAAACTGACTGTTTGTTGATTTTTTAAGTGTTGTGTTTCCTGTTATCACGTTAAGATCTTCTGCAATCACAAAGGACTGGCTTTGGAAAATGGGCTGTATATGAGATTTGTAATTATCTGTTGGAGAGTTACACCCAACTGATACTGCAACAGGGCAGGTGATTCTTCTTGCCTTGCTGCATTTTGCACAAGGATCACTGATTGTCAGGTTTTGCAGACAAGATAAGCAGGAGAGCACCACAGCAAGGAATCTCATCACGTTCAGGTGTAGTCTGAGTGCATTCCAGACATCAGGACTTTAATGGACATCCCCATGTCAACACAACATCTTTAGGGATCCTTAGAAATATTAGAACCCTGTCTGTGGGGCTAGGCAGCAGCTTTGCAGAATTTGTGTGTAGATGTGTGTAGTGGAGCAATGGAGTAAAACCCTGACTGTGGTAAATCAGAGGGGGTTTTGGTCTCAGTGTGTTTTCAGGTACTTGTCCCAGTCACTCCTACCAGACCCATAATGGTATGCATCTATTCAAGCTTTTCAATGACAGAATTTTTCTTTTTTCTTTTCTTTCTTTCTTTCCTTTTTTTTTTTCCTCTCTAAAGCAGCTTATGAAAGAGGTAACTGCTCCTTTTCACAGTCAAAGCAGGATATTCTGAACAGAATGCTAACTAGACTTGGGGCAAGACTGAAGAAGGGTTTGAGCGGTTTCAGATCTGGGTTTTTGGCTTCGGGATCATAAGTAATAGTATGGAGGGAAAGTGTATCTGGAAAATTTGTAGATAACATACTTTAAAATTTCTTTTATTTTCCTAAGAGTTGAAAGTTTTCTCTAAGAGAAGGGAAATAATGCTATGTAAAAAATTATCTTTTCTTTTTTTTTTCTGTTGTTGTTGAATTTTGCAGCAATTTTATGAGATTGTTGATTAGTTGAATGGACTTGAGGGCTTTGGAAGTGAAAATATTCCAGGCTGGGTAGGTAAAGCATTCTGATGTTCTTCACAAAGCTCCTTGAGATGCACACAGCCCTCTACAGCTAGATACCAGACCTCTTAAGTCCTAGTGCTGCAAACTCTTAACTGAATGCATCTGCCTAGACATAAACTGCTGCTTTGCTTAAAATTCTGCACATTTGGGTGAAGTTTTATTATTGTGAAAGAGAAATTCAGTGAAAGTTATGTGAATGCCAAAATTTGTGGATTTGGAGGACACGTGTGGACAAAGCAGCAAACCGAAATATATTCTTGCCTCAAAAAATGGAGATTTCTCACTGAAAAAACACCTTTTATTCATAGCTTTTAAAGTCACATCTGAACACATAATTTTTCACTGCACAGAGAGATGATGATTGGAAGCTGGTTTTTTAAAATATGATTTATAATGAAAGTAGCTTGTAGGGAAGTATTCTGAACTACGCTGAGCAACTGACTAGGAGCAAGCTTTGTCCCTGATACCAACCACATCAGTGCAGGATATTGATTTCTTGTAGCAGATACCATGCTGGTATGCAAAATGCCACATCTGAACCATGGCTTCTTATCATCAACAGACAGATTTTTCTGTGAGAGCAAGCAAATTAAGCACCTGAGATGTGACATAGGTAAGTAAGAACCTAAATGCTCTGTTGCTCAGTGTCTTTGCATTCTGCATTCGTCTGTAAATGTTATTTTTAGGTGAAAAAGTTGTATCTAGCTTGAGTCAAACCAAGGCTCTCCCTTAGTTCTGTAATGATGCAGAAGTTCATAATATGTTCTTTTATTTCATCTTTGCTTCACATCTGAAATTTCTGGGTTTAAACAGCAATATTCGTGCAGCAGGGGTAGCCTTAAATATAACTGTAAGGTAATTAAAGAGTGATGGTGAGAGGGAAAGCTTAGGCTTCAGTAACAGTCCCAGGGAACTGATGAAAGGGTTAATATGATGATCAAGCATTAGGCAACCCACTTTTCACTGCTGCATGCTCCTCTGAACATGGGGGCATGCTGTTGGTGCAGAGCTTTTTCAAAAGTGAAAATCCTCTCACACTTTCTAGGGATGTGATTTTGTGACTTGGGAATAGTTCTGATTATCTGGTGAAAAACCAAGTGAGCAAAACCAAACCCTGTGTTTTAGTGCAAACTTTGTGGTGTAGTTGATACTTTCTCTCTCTTTTTTTCTTAGGGCAAGTAACTTAAAGAATAGTGTTTCCTTGTTGATTGCTCTACCATTCATCGGACAGCATATGGTTTTTGTCTTGGGAATCATCCAACATGTCACAAAGGCAGTGATACTGGACAGTTACTAGGCAGCTTTTGTATACTTTGGGGATAGGGGAAGATGGTATTTTAATAGATTTCCTTGGGGATCTCTTAGAAGGGTAATTTAATTGTTGAAATCAAATTTTGGACTCCTGTCACAAATCATTACCTTATCTTTCATCCATCTATTCCCTTGTTGTTCAAACTAATAAAACATGCACACTGCTGTCCATTCATGTGACCCCCTTCATACGTTTTTAACTGGTAACCCCGGCTAATAATGGGTAGGTGGTCTGTTTCTGGTTGAGGATTTTTTGGAAGGAATGGATAGTTTCTCTAGCTACCACACCAACAAGGGTGACAATACTCATTCACTCAAGATTAAAAGCCACAGAACCACGTGAGTGTTGGGGAAATTCAAGAAGGAAAATGCCTCAAAGAGGAGGATGCAACCTGGGGCACTGCCTCAAAATATTCGCATTCTGGACTCTGGCAGGCAAATTCTGGGCAAGTGAGTCTTTGGTGAAGTGATTTTGAGACCCTCCTCAGTGAAGCCATTTGTCACCATTGCCATGGTAGTGTTTAATCAGTTCCAGCTTTTATTCAGTAATACTCTCAGAAGACAGATTACTGAATTTTCTTGCAGCTGTTTGATTGAAGCATCTGAAATGAGGTGCATTAAGATGGTGGGAAACAGCCTGTGCTCCCACAGGCTCCAGCTGCTCCTCACCTGATCCAAGCAATGTGCCACCTGCAGGAACTCATTTAGGCAGCACCTGCATCTGTCCTGTCCCAGTCTCTCCATCCTCTGTAGCTCCTCTCATTCCTTCAAGGACTGGCAGCTCCCTGCTATCACTTTCAGTGCTAGCTCTCCCGAGGTCAGCCTGCAGAAGGGAGGATCTTTATTCCAGCAATTCAGACAGTAAGGAGACACGGATGGGGGATGAGGAGCCCTGAGCTGGCAGAGGCCAGTTAAGGCAAGAAAAAGTGAGTAGGCAGCAGGGTTGGGGCAGCACATGCTATGCAGTTAGTGGTGTGGCCTCATGGCATCGTTTATCCTTTGCCAAAGCTCAGCTGATCTTCAAACTTCTTAAATTTGATGCTTCAGCCTTCTGGTCACCCTTTGAATTTAGGAGTGGAGAATGGGAATCATGCTTATTTCTCACTGTTCAAACACATTGCTCAAATGTCTCTGATTGTGAGAGTGATTGGGTTAAGTGAGCATGGTTATTTATAGACAGGATTTCTGAGCTTGGCCCAGCTCTACTTGCATGGAGATAACTGGGGTTTTAAAGAAAGGAATCACTGCATCATTCCAAAGTCCTCTTTTAAGCCCAGTGTTCTCTTTGCAGGCACTGAACAAGCAGAATCCATCCCTACAGTTAAGTATTTGCCATCTAAAAAAGCAGAAAACAGAATATTGAGGAGCATCAGGTCCAAAAATAAAAATGTGTGTGTTCAGACCAAGGAGGTAATAGGCAGCAGCTGCATGCTGTTTGCTCACTCATTTATTTGATACAATTCTATGGTTACTTCTTGTTTTTCACTATAACATACTTCAAATTCTGTTCCCTTTCACCTTAAAATTAATCTTTTAGCTGTTGTAAGCTCAGAAAAACTGTATTTAGAAACACAATGAATTACTTAAATAATAACAGTTAAATACAACCCCTATCATCCTAGAATGGGAATCATTACAAGTTTATATCTGGGCTTCTAAAATAAAGGGACTTTCTCCTAGTTACTTCTTGTGAAAACAGGAACAAATCCAGTGCTTTATGCACTCAGGAGCTGATGCCTGCTAAGTGCAGTTCTTACATGTTTCTTTATTCTCAGTGCTAAGAAAACCCTAGCTTTTTTTTTCATGTTTCATCAAAAATGTTTTTCTGGAACAAACCAAAACAAACAGAACCCAACCGGTCTTTTGTTGGTTGCTCCACTTCCCAAAAGGGTCCAGGGCACTCAGTGACACAGCATCTGTCTTAGATGCTATTGAAGGCATTCAGCCCCTAAATGCTCTTCCACTGACGTTCTTTTATGCTGTGGTATTTGAAAAACTCATACAACAGAGCTAGAGGAAAGGAAAAAGGCATCTTTTGAATAGGGTGGAAATTATTTAATCTTCTCTCCACCTAATTGTCACTTAAATTATCAGGAATTTGTCTGCACTGTTTTCCTACTTTAGGGAAAGCCAAGTATCCATGTATCTTTATTAAAATCAATGTTGGTTTTGCTATTAACAACAGGTTATTGGAATAATCCCTGTAGGATTTTAAATTGAAAGCTGGTTGAGGTCTTCAAGCCCCAGTGTCCTTTGACTAAATGTGTTAAGGATTGGACCCTAGATTTGAGCTGCTTATTTCAAATTATATGTTCACTACTTTTAAAGGAGAAAATGAATTAATGCAATTTCTTCCTTAGCAAAGCCTGTGGATTAATGTTGATCTTTTCAGGACTGTCCCTTTAAATCATCCAAGGTGTTTATTTTGTGTATGAAGAAAGACTTTACAGCTCTGAGTAACGTAATCCTGGCTGTGTGTAGAAATGGGGTGTGTGTGTGTGGAAAGAGGAAGGCCAATTGTTCTTTTTGTTCTTAAAAAACAGTGTTCTTTTTTATAAAGAGATTTTAGTGTAGCCCTCTGTATTCTTCCTCATTACAGAGAAATCCAGTGAAATTGTATCTATTTCCTCAGACTGCTGTCCTAGATACCTTAACACCACATGGGTAGTAGATGTGCTAAATTAGAGGGGATTTTTTTTTTAATCACCTTTGTGGAAGTGTTTGTTCTTGTATCTTTTCTTTTTCTTTATAAAAAGGAAAAAAAAACATAGAGAAAGAAAAAGAAAAACTTCACAGAACAGTAAACCTGAGACACGGATTCGAATGCCAGACAGTTGAATGAACAGGATAATCGGGGTATTTTTTTTGACAGGTGCGACAGCCTGCCTATGACTGGCATTATAATCATTACCATTTTAATAAGGCTCTAATAGGGGGGCCGATAATTCAATGGGGTGTGAGGATCCTAATTCAACTCCCAATCCCACATGAATGTGCTAGAATTTGTGGGCTTTGTTTTCCTCTTTTGTACCCCTGAATGCAAATAATTACTGGCTATAGATTCAAAAATTCTTAGAACTGGAAGCTAAATTAGCTCTCCTAATACTGCACAAGAATGTCAATACTCAGGGGGGAAAAAAGGGAAGTAAGTGGTTTTTGGTTGTTTTTTTGTATTACACTTGTGGTACTGCAAAGGTTCTGTAGCTTAAGTGGTTTGGTTGGCAGTGTGAATAATACCAGCACTGTTTGTAAAGGACGTGCAGCTCTCTTTTCCCCTGCTCTCCCCAAAAGGAAAAGTAAATATATTCGTCTGAAAATCATTTCTGGAGAATCCCATGCTGCTTTCTACCTGCCATTTTTGTTGGTGTTGCCTCGCCTGCTCCAGCTGTGTCTGCCCGCTCCGCTCTGTCTCAGCAGTGGCAGGTGGTACCTTCAGGGTCTGTGCTGGGCTCTCACTGGAGCCCCGTGGGCACTGAACTCGTCAGTTTACCCCCTTCAGATGATCCCACAACACGATTTCAAATCCTGGAGCAGCACCCCACACTGCAGCTTGAGGCTGAGTGCTGAAGGTACCCTGTGGGTGCAGGAGCTGCTCAGCATCTGTGTTTCCAAATGTCAGAGAATACACCAGTGTCTGCTTAGAACACCACTTACGTTCGTGTTTAAAGGCATTTGAGTAGCTGTTTTAAAACCCAGGAGGTTAAGGGGTCAGCAGCCCTCCTTCCTTGCTCCTACCATGTGTCTGACTCTTGGGACACAGGACCAAGTAAGGGGAAAAGGACTCCTCCTGGCTCCTCTCTCTGTTAACAACCAGAACAAAAATTCTTTTTGTCTCTGCTGACCTATGTAATGAATTTCTCTATTCATTTGTGATCAATAATACATATTATTATTTCTAGCTAATGACCAACAGTGCTACATGGGACAAGACTTTGAAAAATTGAGAGGGATATTTCCATATAACCCCTTGCAGCTGGAATCAGCTTCTCCCGCCCACTGTTTCTGATCCTAAATTAGCTGTGGAGTCTTGCCATGCTTTCAGTCCTCTTTCTCTTTCTGCACATGCATTGCCTGATATATAAAGAATATGACCAGCACTTAGTGTATAAGGGAGCAAAAGATAAGTAAAGGCACTTTATACCAGGTCAGAGTGGGAAATAACTGAGGTGGA
The DNA here is from genome assembly GCA_013397915.1 of Daphoenositta chrysoptera. NCBI lineage: Eukaryota > Metazoa > Chordata > Aves > Passeriformes > Daphoenositta > Daphoenositta chrysoptera. Next base: position 821,622 of record VZRO01008598.1, read on the forward strand.
CAAACTGATCTGTGAAAAGCACCCTGAACCTTTGCCCCAAACTGAAATGCAGAGTTTTGGAGCTTGGCCAAAATCTGGTTAATCTTTCTCCCTCTCTGTCTTTTAATGGTATTTATGGTTTCACAGCACTTCCTGGTTTCATCTGGGTCCAAAAGCAGGAGACTGAAATACCACTGAAGAGGCTATTCACAGTGTTTCCAGCTGGCTAGGACCATGGAATGAAAGATCTCTCACAATCAGGTCTGTTCTAGAAGGGTTTCTGCCCAATTTCTATCCTGATGAGGTTCTGATGAACAGCCAAACTGTTAGAAAATTATCCTAATTAAATTGAAACTTTGAAAATATGCGCATCCACAAAATAAGTGACTTCCTTTACCTGATGAACCTGTGTACAGACAATAAACTCATTAGATTTCTTTTTTGCCTTTTTGTGCAGAAGATGTTATTTTTTCTTGACCTTGGAAGGCTCCTCATGGAATTGATATGTACACAGGCTGTTTGAGCTCTCTTTGGGATAATATTTTTTATGCATTTCAAGTTTTCATGGACACTAAGCTGCGAACCTAGATAGTTTCTGTTTTGATTCAGACATTGAAACAACTTCTCAATCCCATGGTTTCCTTGAGCGGAAAATGACAGGATTTGGAAATGATCACTGCCTTTCTACAAGTGCTAGAAAGAATATATGGAGATCTGTTCCCCACTGCACATAGTTTGATTTAGGCTGGATGTTGTCACAGAGCAATCTGAAATGCTGGGACAGCCTGTGAGGAGCAAAACCCATGGATGGAGAGGTTAATCTTTCCCTCTGTTTCAGCTTACCTTTTGCTGACACTGTGGCTAATTATTGTTCCTGTGCGACAATTTTCTTAGTTTGGCTAAAAAAGGTTGTTGAGAAGTCTGTGAAGAACGAGCTGAAGATGTCCTCCTTCTCCTTAGGCCTTATTCAGTTCTCTGGGGGGCAAGGTAAAATCCAGTAGTTTGGAGATGACCTTGAGAGTACCCAAAGATCTCGCTGCTGACTTGGACCACATAATGTGGTTGACTTTCTTCTAGGCACTGATCAATAACTTTATTATTCTCTCTTGGAGATCACAGGAGGCTGTGCTAGATTGGTTCCTGTCTGAAAAGCACTGTCCTTGGGGATTCTCTCTGGCTGAGCAAAGGTTCCAGAAAAAAAAAATCACAAATATTTTAACGACTCATGGTGGATGTGTACTCACTTGCGATTCCTCTTACCTGTTAAATTTGCTACTGCTATCATCACTGTGTCATCACCATGTCCAGGTGTGGGCCCAGAGCTAAGCATGGCTCTAGAACTGCTGTCCTGCCCCAAGCAGCTCAGCAGTCTGAGAAAAATACAGCATGCCTGAGGAATAGAAGGGAACAACATTTGTTTATCCTGTGGTGGAGAAAAACTGGTTCTAAACTTAGATTATTTGTTTAGGCTACGGAAAAGAGAGTACAGGGTAATTTATCTTGTTTTATATCTCTCTGTGTGTTCCCTGTTGCCTGCCTGTTTGAGGGAGGTTTCTTCTTGGGTCGTGTTTCAGCCACTGAACCTACATAAGACCTTTGGGAAAATGCTCCTGTGGGTTTAACAAGAGTAGCCATCAGTCTGAAATCCCTGAGGAGAAACCCAAGCCACCAGGGCTCTTCCCATTTGATTCCAGCCCAAATGATCCAAACCTGCTAAGAAACACAGAACAAAGCAAACCTTAGCTTTCCCTGTTGAGGGACAAAGCAGGAGGGAAAAAGGGATGTGAAGATGCTGACTTTCCCTATCCCTAATAGGAACTAGGCAAGATTTAATTGTCTTGCTGGGCTTTTAACTGGGTAGCAAACTTTCTTGCAGGTGTAAGATAAGTCAGTTAAAGTTGTCCCAAAAACCAAAAGAAAGCAAACACCACCCAATTCATAATTTTTGGTGATGTTATACAGGTCCAAAGGGTTATGATGCAGCAGCTAAAGGAATTTTTTCTGCCTATGCCCCTGGTCTGCTGCCTAGTTCCAGCATTTCACTTCCCTCTGCCGTAGCTTCCCCTTGTTAAAGCAAAATCTAATACTGAACTGTCCCTCAGCAGATCTGTTCAAGGTTGATAAAGTGTTTTGCAGAAGGGGCTGCTGCTAAAGAAGCTGCTGTAAAAGTTTCGACCATTAGCATTCACTTTGATGTATCAAAAGTAACCATTTTTCCTTAAAGTGCTGGAAGTTTCATTGTGTGGAGAATTTAGATTAACATTAAATACAGAAGGTTTTAGAAATCATTCACCTTGAAGACTGGCAAAACTGGCATATTCACAGCAGAAGTGAAAGACGTGTTTTATCTGTGTTGTCCTTTGTAATTATGCTGCTGAATAACAGGAGTATTATCACACCAGGGTTAGTGCCAGAGGATTACCCAAAGTTTTTCAAATGGGATGGTAAAGTGGTGCAAACAGGTGCATAGACAAAGAGCAAAAAGAGGGGAGGAAAAAGAGAAAAAAAAGCTGAAGCCTTCTAGTTTCAGCCGCACAGCAAAATTAATGGTTTCTCTAAGTGAATAGCATAGCTAGATTACTATTGAGCCTGTAAAATTAGATGAATGGGTCAGATTCTTCATTTCACTCCTGTTTTAACTTAAGCAAAGGAGGTCACTTTAATTGTGCTTTACCTCAAAAAAAAAAAAATCTTTTCATTATAATAATTTTGCGGTGGATAAAGTGACTCATAAGGAGAATACAGGACTCTGAAAGGAGAATATGAACTCTGAAATTTGCTTCCCAAAAACTCCCCTTGCAAACTAGGTGTTGTGAACTGGGACTTCTTTTTGAATGTTCCACACTCGTGTATCCAGAAAGAGAGAGGAAAGCATTTCTAAATGAAGTTAAAACATCCTTACAAGCAAAAGAGTCAACATAAGCACATGGTGTCACTTTTTTTGTATATATTTGTGTTGATTTATTTGTGTATATTAGAGCCACATGGATATTTCTTAATCTCTTCAGAAAATAATGATGTACTTTTGCACAGTTCCTTTGCAAGACTGAACTTGGAGGAAGTTTTTGGTGCTGCTTTTGAGTATGAAATGTATCAAGAGATGCATTTCAGTATTTATTGTTAATTACTACAAAGAAAGCTGCTGAGGATTTGGATATCTAGAAAAATTTGGGGAGGGAGAGAACAGGACACTTGGATATTCTGCCTTCTTTCTCCAATGGTAGCTTCAGGAACATTTTGTGGTGGAAGGAAGCAGTATTTCAGGAATTTGGGTCACTGGGGAATAGTGTCCCACCTCAGATTTCTGTGTTACCTCTGTCTGCTGGCTGTCACTGAGAACAGGGGCGTATTTTACCTTACTGATTGCCCTGCTTTTGAGGAAAACCTCCAGGCACCTATAGGCTTTTGTAACGGGTTGGGGTTTAANCCACAAAGATCTGTAAGAGTAACAGGTGGGTAGGACAGGTCTGGGATGACATATTGATGTTCCCCCTGACTAATTCCTACAGTGGGATTTCTATGATTCTAAGCAAGACTTTGAGGGCATTTATTGCTTTGTTTTGTAATTAGAACGTGGCAGTCTCTGCAAGGAGGTCTCCTTAGAAGATTTGCTATAAAGAATTATCAGTATAAATATCTGTAATCGCTGGTCCCTGAATCATGTAGTGTGGGCAAATCATGGGCTGCACGGCTATGCAAATAAACGGCAGCCTTGCCATGCCCCGTCCCCTCTGTTTTCCTGTCGGCTCTGTTCTTGTGCATCACTAAAGGGCATTGAAATTGCACAAGTCAGTCCTCTCAGCGGGCTTGGTGCCCCGCTGGCTCACAAGAAAAGGGCCAGCGGGGAGTTTGGGGGCAACAGAGTACACATGTATGTGCTCACTCCCCATGCACGCCCTGCCTGTCATCCCAGCAAGACCCGTCACCCTTCTGATTGTCGTTTTGATCCTACTCCTCCTGCTGACATGCTCCCAGTCCTCCAGCCAGGGCTGTGAAGGACTGACACTTTCCTGTCCCAGAAGGAGCCCTGAGATAACACACAGAGTAGACTTTGTGGTCAATCAGATTCGGTTTCTATCTGAATTTGAAGCGGTGGTGTTGACTTGATGACAGTAACTAAACATCGTTATCTTACTTTGTCTGTGTCATAACATAGCCAAGAGGGGACATCTGAGATCATGTCTAGGTTTAGAGGAACACAGAAATCAGAAATTCATGCCCTCTGAGTTACTTTTTAAATTCTGTGTATACATGTGAATAAATAGCACTTCTTTATGTTTTGGAACAACTTTACTGTAACAAAATGTTTTGGCATTATCAAAACATTTTTTTTTTCCTGTTCTTAGTAAAAAAAAAAAAAAAAAAAAAAAATCAGTAAACTTAGTTTAAACTTAGTTTTGTTGACAGGGTCTGTATTGCCTAGCAAGAAAGTATTTAATTTGAAAATGCAGGGTAAGTCTACTTACATGGCTCTCAGGACAGTTTCTAGTGAGTGAATATTTCATGTTCCTGAAGGTCAAGTTCTGCATGAAAATTTGTACTTCCTGGGTGATAATGCAGTAGCCGGGATCAGCAGAGGTGTCCAAGATAAGACATTCTTTCATTAGATATGGCTGACAGCAAAGCTTGCCAATCAAAGTATTTCTGCCTTGCTGGTTTGCCTGAAGTTTGATGCATGGGTATGGATATGGTGAAGTTCTTTTGTATTTTTCCTTTTTAGCCCTTCCTTTTTAGCCCTATTCTTCCTATTCCCTAGGAAGTGATGCATGATTAAGCTGGCTCCAGGTCTCAATTTTTTGAACTTGTCTGCTTGGCTAGAAGAGAAACAGCCAGATGAATCTTTCTTTTGGAGTTCTTCTGGAACAAAGCCTGAAACCTAATCTCAGCTGTACTATGACCAGCAGAGGATCTGCAGAGAGGTGAGAAAAATGCAGATGCAAGTCTCCTGTTGGGACAGCACCTCGTTCCTTTGACTTCTGTGGGGCATCATGTCTCTCAAGAAAGTTCCACTGAGATGGATGTCAGCAAAATGCAGTTTGTTTTCAGCCTGAGAAAGTCATCCTTAATGTTTTCTGCAATAGCTTTAAAACCCACTATTTAATCTCATTTCATGTAAGCCAGACTGCCAGGGGACACAAATCAGTGGTTCTGCATGGGTGATTCCAGTTTTCCATTAGCCATGGGGTCTGGCCACAGAACTTGCCTAGATTTTGAATTTAGTGCATTCATAGGGCTCATCAAACAAAACTAGGAGAGTAAAGACTCTCTAGAAAAGATTTCCAGAGGCAGCCCTCTCACAGCTTTTAAACATTTAAGTTGTAAGTGAAGTTCAGACACATTGACTACAAAATGACCTATTTAGAGCATGGAGAATTTTTCTTAAATAAGTAAGGATCACTTGGTCAAGTGGGCTGGGATGCACCCCTTACACAGCAAGTAAAAAATTCAGGTAAATTGTGCCTTATAAAAGCTCTGTATGACAGGAATGAGTATGGGGTACAGAGCACAGCACTTGTCACAACAGTGAGTAAAACTCTGTCCAGATGTAAAGTGAGAGCCCAGGAAACTATGGTTAATGGAGAAATGGATCCTTGCAAAAGGGAAACAGTGGCTTATTTTCCAGTTGCAAGGGAATAAAGAGGATGAGAAAAGTGCTGGCTCTCAGACTGACCTGTGTGGCACAAAAAGTCAGGAGTTCCAGCAGCTGGAAGCCGTGGAGGTGTTGTTGTGCAGCACTGCCCAGGCAGCGTGGCAGCCTTGCTGACAGACCAGTGCCTCTGGCCATCATTTCTGTGGTCTGCTCAGAACCACAGCCTGCTCTTTGATCACTGTGTGCAGGGAATAATCTGCAAACCCACAGGGATTTGGTTTTCAAGCAAAACTTTCACTCTTCCATAGAAAGGGAGGAAGGTTACAAAGGAGACAGGCTGACTTTAGCTCTGTTTTGTTGGATTATTTTGTTTGTTTGTTGAGTTGTTGAGGTTTTTTTAATACCTGCTCCTCCTGAAATTTTTTTTATTCCGTTTTAAAGAATTCTAACATTTCTTGCCAGTGCGTTTATTTTGAAAGGGTCAAAATCTAGAAAAAGTAATATTCTCACCATGGTCGTCTTTACCTCTCACAGCTGGCTGGAGCAGAGTTCAACATGTCTGTGAGGGCACCCATAAGAGAGGAGATTTGTACAAGATTATGGAGATTTCCAAAAGAGCTCTATAATCACAATTTTTCTTTGTCTATATATTTTATTTGCATGAATTTATTGAAATACCTTAGGCTCTGGAAAAAAAAAGTATTATCTGCCACTATCATATATATTCCAACAAACAAACAAAATGCTATTGTACAGGATGATGATAATGCCAGGAACTGACATCTTCCTTCTACTCCATTTATCTCAGCAATGCACTCTTAGTCTGGAAACTGTGATATTGAATATTGTCAGGTTGGGTTTCCACTAATTAATGAAAAACAGGCTGCAAGCACAAAGGATTAATTTGGCCTATTCAATCTGATCACAAACATTTTGAGAATCTGTTTAGCTTCTTTGAATGGTGTGAGGTAAACCAAGAGAAAAAACATCTTTTTTCAGCTAGCCAGCCAGAAAAAAAAAAAAAAAATCCACATGGATTTACCTAATGGGGTCAAAGCTGAGAAAAGCAGAACATTGTTCCCGCGAGCCAGACGAGGCGGTTATCTTATGGAGAGGGATGATTCTGGGGCTCTAAAAACTTTAGAGCTGCTAAATAACCCTGTGAATTTAAGGAGGGAGCTTTGCTCTGCCTTCGGAGAGAGTTTGCACTCCCAGTATCAGGTGAACTAACAATTCCTGTGCTTTCTGGGAGCCACAGGCCCCTTTACACGGGCTGTGCAATCAGTGTAGTACAAAGCAACCGAGCCAGGTTCTCAGCTGGTGAAATCAATTTACTTGGTCAGCGAAGAGCCTGGCAGAGTCTGTGTTCAGGTCCTGCTTGGGCAGTGTGGAGTGTCTTTGATTAAACTGTAATCAGAAACCAGCAAAGAGATAATTGGCATGTGTATTACTGCAAAACGTGCATAAAACAATTCTGCTCAGCTTAGGCTGTAAATATGTACCTAGGCTGGTGTGCTAGAAATGAGCTGCTGGCTTGCTCCTAGGACTTAATTACGTGTTATGCCGATCGATGAAAGGTTAAAACAGTTGAATCAATATTTTATTGCACTGCTGTAAACTGTGGTTATAGCATATTAGACTACGAGTGGCTGGCAAGTTTAAAAGCATGTAACTGAATCAAAGTCTGAGTAAGTGTTGTGTGTGCAATTTAGAAACAGTTAATACCTTCCAATTGAGAGGATTTGTTTCTAATTAATATAAAAGCTGTTTATTTAAATCCTAGGCAGGCAGTATTTAAATACACAACAAGTCACCTGGGAATTCATCTAAACCACTTTGTGGAAAGCTGTTATGTTGTGCTGAAATAAATCCAGCATGAAGTAACTGTACTCTCTTCATTCAGAGTGTAGAACGGTTCTCTGCATGCTGTTTTCTTCTTTCTTCTTCTTCCTGAATATGCTAAAATATTCTTGGCCTTGTTCCACATTAAGGAACGATGGAAGTTACAATGTTGCTGCAGTTTCCTGTACTCTTTTTACCTGCATATCCTCAGTCACCCATTGGCAGCACTTGTTTTGGAAAGGTATCGTGTATAAACAGACTGAAAGACAAGCCCTGACAAAAGGAACACACAATGTCAATAAGCTGGAGACACACAGTATGGTGACCAACAACATTTACAGAGTTCACAAATTATAGTTTCTAGAGCTCCTAGAATAAGTGAGACCATGACTTTGTTTTCTTGATGTTGCTTTTCAAGTGGATTTGTTAAGATATTTTTAAAATTTTTGTGAGGTTTGAAGGGCTTTGTAGGTAGTGAGGATAGTAGCATCAAAAGGTCTTATAACCTTGTTAGCAGAAGAGTTGCTGATTTCTTTGGCTTTAATTTTTAAATTTATTTTACTTTTTCCCCTTGCTTGAATGAGTGGGGTGGAATAGGTAATGCTTTGATTAAAAAAAAACCCCAAACATTTAAAAGTATAAAATATTTTTGCATAACCTGGAGTGAAGGAGTATTAAAAGCTTTCAAAATTTCATGCTAGTCCATCTTTCACCAGTAGTACATACCAGTCATTAATTTTCATTTTCTGCCCTCCATTTTTTCCCCATTTCATCCGACCTCTCCATTCCCTATCTGTGTGCACTGTGGTGACAATGACACCTGCAGCTCACCCATATCAAAGAAGAAGCCAACAGCACTGTGAGAGGTGGTACTGGTAACTCCCTGCTTCACCTGCAGTTAGAGAGTAGGCTGTGAATTTAAGCAGTTTCCTAAAGTAAGGGAGTGGGTGAGGGAAAATTTGATGTTTTGGGCTGGATTTTTACTGTGGGTTTGTTGAGCTGGGTCCATGTTAGGAGTCAGCAATGATCAGTTCATTTACTGTCTCATTCTTATCATGTCCAGCATATGATGGATAAGTTTGTCCCTTGCAAACTTGGAGAAGTCAATGCCTTTATTTCATTTTCCCCATCATAGTTGTAAAATCAGCCTCAAATAACTTTCTCTGCTTCTTAATTATGCACTAATGAGGTTTTTACTGAGTATTTTTTACTTCACACATCTTCCTCCAATCCTCTCAGCTGAGCTCAGACCCAGCACTGCTTGCCCATTTTCATCTCCCCTTAGCCCAGGGACATCTGTCCTGCAGGAAAGTGAGAGTGATGTAAACAGGGATTTTTAGCTGGCAGGTCTTTCAGTGGCACGTAGTATCTTTTTTTGAAGGGAATAAACAAACCAGCAAGTTGAGCTCTATTTCTGCAGGGCTTCCCTGCTGCAGATGCTTTCCTTGGTGTGTTTAGTGGCACCTCTGTAATGTGCAGCTTTAAAATCTTTCAGGAGAGTAAAACCTGGTTGTTCAATCAGTGGGAAGGAACATGGTTGTATCAGAACTGGGGAGCAAGGAATGTTTGCCTGCAGACAGTTGTGATTTACAGGCTATAAATGAATCTATTTAGATAACAGAAAAATGAAGCCAAGCCTCATCTGTCTTTTCTTTTCTTTTTTTTTACCCTAAATAAGAGAAGTTGCATTACCTGCTAAAAAACTTGCTTCTGCACATCTCTGCTTTTTCCTGTCTTCTGCACCTCTTGGCAGCCACCTCACACTGTGTGTTTTAGGATGGATGTGTCGCTAAGCAGGGGGAAAATAATTTCCCACACAAATGATAAATCCCACTGTAAATTGAAGGCCAGTCTCTGCATGAGAAGCTTACGGATTTTAACTACTGACTGAAAGACAAGCCCAGCATTCAGTAGCTTTGAGGATGCCTTGGCTCTAATAACAAGCTGGGTCTGGTGGCATGAGGGTAATCAGGAAGTTAAATGCCATCTTCAGCAAGGCTTTGAACAGGCTCTCCATAAACCACAGGTGCATGGTGTTGGGTTATGCCATTCCAGATGGGGCTGCACGCCTCGGGGTGAATCCGGAAGAAATCACTGTCAGTGATCAAATATTGATCCATTGTCATACCCACTGATGTTACCGTAATTTGAGCCTTTTATGAGTCTTTACTTAGCAAAGACTTAGAAGTGCAGCGAGGTAGAGGCTGGGTTATCTCCGTGCCTGGAGAGCAGGTGGCCAGGCAGAGCTCGGGTGGGGATTGGTGCTGCCGAAAGCTGGCTCTGCACCTGCCTCCTCCTCACAAGCACGCTCAAGATAAAAAGGGTCCGATTCCCTGGCACTGCCAACCAACTCCTCCAATCTTTCAAAAGCAAATACTCAACCTTGGCTGTAAAATTAAATAGAAAATAAGAGTTACCACTACCTTCTATTGCATGTTGATTGACCTGAGCACTCTCCGATCGCAAACATAAAAGATTAGATATCACTTTCCATGCAGGTGTATGCAAACCACTTTTTGTCCAACTGGGAGAATGAATTGTTGAAAGTTCTGGAAAATGTCCGTGTGCACTTTTACAAGTGGACTTAGCAGAAGGAAGGCATTGACTTATGCCTTCAAAGGGTGATTTACAATGTCCTGTCTAGTGTTTCCAAAATCAAGAATTTTGTTTAAGCTTAGCTGAATGTAGTGAGCGGACATTTCTGATGCAGTGTGTGTGTTTACAGTGCAAATACAGGCACAGGCTTTTTAGAAATTAATTACTCAAAGTGATCTCACACAGGAAAAGAGCCAGCAGTACAAGGGATGGGGCAGAAAGGATCTTCTTAGAGGCTGATCTAAGCCAAGAGAAACTTAAAAAAGAGAAGGTTTCATGTGGTAAAGTCAGTCTTGGGATGGATGGGGGTATCGGAGTGAAGACACAAATTCTGTTTGGAGGAGATGGACAGCATCCTTGACTGTCAGAATGGTTTTGAATTCAATATTAACTGATTGTTTTTCAAAAAAACCTATAATTTTTTTTTTTTTAAGAAAAGGAGAGAGAGACAGTGAGAAAAGGAATCTATATTTCTGAGAGAAGAAAACGCCAAAACTTGGCAACAGTGCTGAAAACAGCCCATGAAAATTTTAAGATCAATTTTTAGCAAGCATTGGTCATTTATTTCACTAAAGACTGTTCTATATGCTTCCTAAAAAAAAGCTGAATAATGATTTCTCACTTGTTTCTTGAATGGTTTGCTGCTCCCCAAAATATGTGGTTCCTCAATTTCTCTTTCAGTGCTACTGAAATGAGACTTTTTCAAGAAATAGAGTTGGAATTTTTGCCCCATAGTGATGGGTCACCATTGAAGAGGTATCTCTGCAGGTGAATTGCACTGACAGAGAAACTTTGCTTGGATAAATAAAGCTTTCTAAACTGGCATGGAGGAACTAAGCAAAAAAGATGGATTCAGCTTCAGCCTCCAGCATCAAGGGGAAAGGACATAATTTCTTAATAGGTGGTGAGCCCACAAGAAAAGGCCTACCTTTGCAGCAGTTACCTCAGCAAAGAGAAAGAGACAGTCTGTCCCTCTTCTTCCTTGAATAATTAGTTATTTCAGAGGCTAATTGTCTAAATCTGAAAGGATTTATTGATCCAACAGCTGAAAGAAAAAAACCAAGTTGATATTTCTGTCTGGGAAAAGACAGCTTTTTTCCTAGTTGAAAGAGACTTAGCTGGCTGCTGCTGCTGCTGTGATCTATATCCTTGTGGCTATTTAAAATTGAGGGCAAGATTTTCCTTTTCTTCGCTGGTGTGTTCACACAGTGTCTCGTGATACAGAGCAGGCACTGAGGGGATGTTGTGTTTTAGTTGCTGGCGTGTTCCAGGGCATGGCCCTGCCGTGGTCAGAGTCAGTGGGAAGCTCTGGAATGTGCAGTGGTGGGCACAAGGTTAGGTCCACACTGCTTCATCAGGGTCTCCATACGAACGTTCTCCAGGTCTGACAGACCACATATCTGGGCAGATGTGTGGTGGGTCCTGGCCAGGTGGGAGTTCTGAGGAGCTGGCACCAGCACTCTCACATTTGCCTGGCTCTGCAAAGCCACCACAAATCCGTGTGGGATTCATGGATTAACTCACATCCCACACCACCATCACAGCCAGAGTGGTGAACATCTTTTCATACAGTATAAACAAGCAATTTTATCTTGTCCTCTTGTCAGATTCATTTCAGACAGCTCTACCTAAAATCGCATTTCCTCTCTTTTATGCACCCACTTCATATATTACTTTGGGGAAAAATATTCCTAGTACATTACTGGACATTCACCTTTTTTTCCACAATTATTTTGAAAATGCTTTTCTATGTTTATTCCTTTTGTGGAAAGTTTCTTGACTGATGATTTGGGCTGGGAGATTATAATTTGCCTTTTAAGGCCTTCATACTTCTTCGTCTCACTATTTTCCTTTCAATGAGCTCTGCAAATCACAACTACCCACACTCCTTTAAGAGGGTTTTTGATTATGTTTTAATTGCCAGAGGAGTATCTAAGTAGGAATAGATTGGCTCACATCATTGAAGGCTTTTTCTGCTCTTCAGGCTGTAATATTCAGGTTGTTCAGTCCCAGCCAGGAGGTTCATACCATAACTAGGTGCCCTGTTTTCCAGCCTGCATAGGATCTGTACTCATTCTGGGATGTGTCAGAATCTGCATCACTAACCAGCTACTCACCAGAGCAAAGTGATGCTCACCTCCAACTATGTTTGTGCATCTGGTCCTCTGCCTTTGGGAGATGTGTGTTCAATTCTCCTCTCTGAGAATGCAGATCAGAGATCTTCCTCTTCAGTTTCTGAGGCTTCTGCTGAACATCCTAATGTTGTACTAGTCCAAAGCTTCTCTGCATCAGCAGGCAGGGGCTGGAGTCCTCACTGCACTATTGCCTCCTGTGCTACAGCAGGGAGGAGGAGATAAGCTGGTTAAGGTTTTGGGCTACTGCAAAATTACTTCCTCTCTGAGCAAAAGCCAGCTTGGGCTTTTCAAGCACATGCTGCATCCCTTGCTGCCCAGCTCTGTATTGCCTGCATTCAGCCTCTCTGGTGATGCCATGAATGAGACCCAAATGCTGTTTGACAGCCACAAGGCTGAAAATAAAAATGCAGTGATAAAGCCAGTACTTTGTTACAGCACTGTATGGAGTATCTGGTACTGTGTTTGTCATGGAGGATGATTGCAAATAAATCAAAGAAGTTAGGATGGGTAGTAAATGACAGGAGTGTCTTTCCCTGTCTCACGTCATACCTCACAAAACAACCAGAAAGCACAAAGTGGAGGGACAGTGGAGGGTCTTTTACTCTGCATGCTTGGCTGAGCCTCAGGCAGGGTGAGGGAGATCATGGCTGCATTGTGAGGGAGTTCAGTGAAAAGACGCCCTGTTGGCTCTGAATTTGCCAGTTCAAGGCCGTGCGTGTGTTGACAGAGTGCTGAGCTGAGCCCAAGCGAAATCTCCTGGCTGAGAGGAACAGCCTGTGTGTGTGTCAGGCTGATAAAGCTGCTCATCCTGCTGCAAGTGTGTCTGCATGGCAGCATGCTCTCCCACGGAGGGACAGTCCCCCTGAGCACTGTGCTCTGCTGGGCTCTGTCCCCATTTCAAACTGACTTGGGGAATGGACAGGTCACTTGCTGTAAAAGGGTGGGTGCAAAGCTTTCTTTCTCCCACCTGGTACTCATTTAAACTGTCAGATCTGTTACAGCTATGAAGGGGTTGTATCTGACACATCTACACCCTTAATTCTCGTAAACATTGCTAATTCAAGAAATTCTGGAGGTGTTTATGGATGGCTGAACACCACAGAGCACTCTGAAGGGTCTCATTGGACAAAATCCATGCTCTGCACAGTCTATTCACAGAAACTCAGTACACCCTTTCTGTTAGATGTGTTCTAAAAATCCTAGAGGAATGGCCCCACATGGTATCTGAGAATCACAGTTTAACGGTGTGTTCAGTTCCACATCCCTGGTTCTACAACGCTCAAGGCTTGGCTGGGTGAATACTGCTGTGTAGCACCCAAAATCTGCTTCTTCTGGTGTCATGAAAGGGAGTTTTGGTATAGAAAATAGTGTCTGTATAGTTGATCAAAAAAGATTTTGAGTACTTGATGCTGAAGATGTTAGATTACACTTTTCACCTGGTCTCTGTGAGCTTTGCAGTACATCTAGACCCATGAAGAATTAGCACAGCCTACAGACAGTTGTTCTCAGGGTGCTGAGGTACCTCACACCTGCCTGCCAGTCGTGGAGTTGATTTCTACACCTAGTCTGTATGTCATTGGTCTATGAATCTGCTTTTCTGTACATGGCCAGCAGGCTCAGCTCATTCAGTCTTGCTGCTGAAGCAGACTCTTTTGTGCCCAAGTAGTGAGCACTAAGACTGGTGAACCCCAGCTGTTGTGTCCCAGTAACTCCAAGGGTGCTTTAACCATTACATGCTCAGCAAGAACCACAGCCACATTCACCTCTAAGCTAGGAGTGTCATCTTAACCAGGCCATCACTTCTGCAGTCTTCACTGGCTAAGGGAGAAGCTATTTTGTGGACTCATGCTGGAGCATGAGGAGGTGCAATGATGTTATGGCTTGTATCACCATGCTGCATAAAAAGTATTAGAAATGTACCTGAGAACACATGGCCATCGCAGCCAAAATGCCCGTGCCTTTGCTGTCCTGAGGCGCAGCATGGAAATAAAGCTTTTCTCGATGCGCTCAGCCGTAGGAACGTTTTCCATGTAGGCACGTTTCGTCAGTGTTTAAACCAGGTGATTCTAAAAATACTCCCTTTGAAACCAAGGCTCGCGCATTTTGCTGGGAAGGGGAAGCGTTTCCAGCGTGGTTTTGCCTGTCGCTGCCAGCAGAATTCCCGTGCTGTCCCAGCAGGGCTGCCGGCCCCGCGGCGGGCGGGCGCTCCGGGGCCGGGGCAGCGGCGGGGCC